>LPNX010355174.1:16545-182496 GCA_001517045.1 Pseudotsuga menziesii | reverse complement strand
TTCCTATCACTTAGTTAACATACTAACTTAAGTGTCATCAGTTCTTCACTCTTACTGCCATCCATGCACAATTTCTATTATTAACTTTGCATGGATCTCCTTAGTTAATTGATGCATGCTAATTGATGAAAATTAAGCTCTTATTTACTTAATTGATTACATTCATTAATAGTTCAAGTAATGCTTTGAATGAGGCATTGATTGAGACATTCATATTTTATTGAAGCTTTATAACTTGAGTTCACTCAGACATTTGTATGGGAAATTTGAATTCTCTTTCTCTATGTGTTATCTCATTATCATTAAATAATTAATGCATGGTCCATGTGTATTATTTATCCATCTTATCATATCATACTCAAAATAATTATTCTATACATATTGATAATCATATATATTACCCCAATCCCTAAAGGAGACTTATAGAACTCAGTGACCATTACTAACAATATCTCACATAGTATAACCACCTCAACACATGGAGGTCCGTAGTTTTGATACAGCACAAGACTTCAATCTTGATACAACACAAGATCATGTCCATAATTGGAAATCCATTCTCATAGGGTATCATATATGAGAATCATTGACTTGATATAACGCAAGTCTAGACTTGATACAACACAAGTCCATAGTCTTGATACAACACAAGACCAGTCTTGATATTACTCACAAGATTTAGCTTGATATTACTTACAAGATTTACAATACAACATCATCACCTCAATCATATAAGGATACATAAGACTTGATATGACTCACAAGTATAACTTGATATTACTCACAAGTCCAAAGAATGACTCCTAATGTTGTACAATCAACACCTCATTAACTAGAATCCACAACAAATAAAGATTGGAGAGGACCATTTGATGCTTTACAACAGGGGTAGTGAGGTTTCAATTCCTTGGATGAGGGTTTAACTTCGAGCAATGTATCTACCACTTCCTCATACATTCAGCTCCCGACCATTATTTCCAGCAATTCTACCAAGGCTACCTAAAAATTATTTAATCTCCATGATAAGTCCTCCAAAGTTGTAAACATCGCTTCTCTCTACCAAGGCATACTTGGGTGCAACGTAGTTGAAAATCCAAAGCACCATAAAACACCATCAATAACTAATAGCATAGATCCCCAATACCCAATATTCGAACGGACTGGCGAAGCAGCTCTCTGAACCACGGCTAGGGTTTCCCTAACCATCGCCTCCCTTGCTACGCAGAGCTGAGCTCTGGCTGGATCGTTGGCTGCCGCCCCTCCTCATGCCTCAGCCTGGGGTTCCCTTTAGTTGTTGCCCGTCCTTATGGGTTCAGCGTGGATTTCTCTCAGGAAATGGGTTCTCATGCCCAACTCGTCGCCTTCAAGGCCCTTGTTCAAGCTGCCGCTCCTCAGGTAGCTTCACACACTTCATCCAAGTTCGTGAAAAAGATGGACAAGATCCCTTCTCTAAAGCTCTCTCCTACAGATCCATGCCAGAAAGATCTCATCCTCTTTGAGCAAGCCCTCATTGGTAAGTTCATAGGGTTGTGGCCCAGCCCTAAGGTGGTGGAGCTCTAGATCGCAGAACATTGGAACCCTCTTCTGCAAGGACAGGTCTCTCTCTTTGTAGTTGGCCAAGGATTTTTTGTATTCATGTCTTCAAATAAAGAAGAAAGAGACCTAGTCTTTCATTCAGGCCCTTTCTTCTTGGGCTCGAGAGGTCTGTTCTTAGATCCATGATCTCTGGGGTTTAACCCAGAAGCAGAGATTGCTGCCGCTCTAGTTTGGGTAAGACTCCCTAACCTCCATCTTCATCTTTGGGAAAAAAACACTCTGATTGACATTGGTAATAAGTTAGGTCGCTATCTAGATACCGCAGAACCAAAAGGGGGTCGGTACAGATGTGCCCGTATCTGCGTAGAGGTGAATCTAGAAAAAGGGCTCATGGAGGCCCTAAAGCTTACATTAGGAGAATGGAGCCACATTCAAGATGTGGATTACGAGAAAATCCTTTTCAAATGTAACTTCTGTCATGTATACAACCACTTTTCCAAAAGCTGCCCCAAGCTTGCAGAACCACAGAAACCAGCAAATCTCCCAACTTCCAAAGATACAGAGTTTCAGACGGTTACTAATCGATGCCGTCCTCCTCGGCGAAAGGAGCCTCAAGCGTCTCAGCACAAGGTTTCTCCTCAGGATCATTCTCCTCTTGCAGATACTCCACACCCGGAAAACAAAAAATAGTTTTGAAGATCTCCATGAAGAAGAAGCACAAGAACCTGAAGCTGCAAATGCCTTGGAGTAGGGCATCCTTGGTCCCCTTAGCTCCTTGGAGGCAGCTGAACAAGCTTCTTCAAAACCTGCTTCTTCAGGTTCTAAGAAAGATCCCAACGCTTTGGTTCACGAGACCCCAACTCAGGCAAGACTGGCATCCTTGGTCCCCTTGTTAGAGGGAACCTATGAATCCGAATACTTTTCAGCTCCTTCTCCTCCCCTCACCAGAGGGCGAAAGACAAATAAAGAACGTAGAGAAAAGGAAGCAGCCTCAAACATCAACTCGAGCTCCCAGAAGAAATTGGATCCTTTCATTAAGGGACATTCCTCTCTGCCTATTTAATGTTTTGTTTTAGTATTCTTCTCTGGTCACAATTCGTGAGAGTCTACTCTTGCAAGCAATCTTTTTCTCGGAATAGCATCAGAAGCATATGGGATTCACTTCTCAAAGCTCTCATAAGAAAGCTGACTGTTCTGATAGAGGTCTTCAACCTTCTTTTTCTGAATTCCCCTTTGTATGCCTGGCTGGGCTACAACCATTTTTAATCAATCAAAATTTTCCAGTTTCTGTTAAAAAAAAAATACCCAATATTCGATCAAGTTTGTTTTTCCTGGTCCTAGAGATTGGTATGGTCTATCCGCATAGTAAAAGGGAAAACTACATAAACCTGACTCTTTCCTTCACCAAATATCAGATGTAATATGTTGTGGAAACTGTGGTTTTCATGTTCAGATTGCAGCCCCTGCTAAATATTCGACTGTGGGAAATCCAAAGCTCAATCACAGCTTGACTGCGCACATGAAGGGTAGTCTTCCTACTCCACCCATGTCTCGGTTTGGGGGATGGTATTTTGGAGTACGAACTAGCACCTGTTTTCCTGCTCTTCCCATATATCATCCTTACTTCTCATACCTGATAAACTTACTAATAGGTCATGGAGCAAATGCAATAAGACGAGACATAACTGATTAGCAGGAAAGCTCACAAGAGAAACTACCACAAAGCAATACTTGGTACAATCTTATGGACCTGGCTGACGCCACCGCACCTTTGGGTCTTCGGGACCAATACCCTAGGAAAACATCATTTACACGAATCCCAACAATGAAATAAATAGTATATTTAAACAAAATTACACAATAACAAACTATAGAAAAAATCTTGTTAATTTGCAAAATTTTGAAAATCAAACTCAAATTAATACCTCAACACCAATAATATATGTCGAGGACATAATAATATCGTTTCTAGTAATGGATTACCTAACTTAAATTGCTAACAAAATTAATCATATATGTCGAGGACATAATAATATTGTTTCTAGTAATGGATTATCTAACTTAAATTGCTAACAAAATTAATCATGATATAATTAACCGAACATCATTTACACGAATCCAATGAGCAATAAAATAAATAATATATTTACAAAAATTATATAATAACAAACTATAGAAAAACCTAATTTTGAAACCCAAACTCAAACTAATACCTCAACACCAATAATATATGTCGAGGACATAATAATATTGTTTCTAGTAATTGATTATCAAACTTATATTGCTAACAAAATTAATCATAATATAAAGGACTAAAACCATATTACTATTTGACAAAAATATAGATTATACATATTATAATTATTGTGGTAGTAGTAATCTTAGGAATGTTGCTTAAAGAATATATCTACAAGTTATTGTGTACGAAAAGATATATTAAGGCCATTATGGTTTCTCATGTAGACCGTAGGCTTTATTCCAAACCCCATCACAGTATGGTACACCTATCCAGATAGATGGGTGGGTTTTACTAGATTTTAGGTTAAATGCTGTGTAATTAAAGAGTTGGGCAATGAATTTAAAAGAAAAATCACAAGGAATGGATGATTCCCGTACCATGTTTAATGGGAGAAATGTATTATTCTATTTTTTTAAAGGTTGAAAGAAACATAAAATTAAACAGGTTTACAAAAACCCATATTCTCACAAAATTTGGATTCCATTACTTTTCATTTTCGTTCCCCTCTTAATTCGGTCGGTAATGGTAGTTACTCCATATGAATTGAGTCGATGACCCTATCCATGCCACTAACTTTTGATATTTTATTTTTAATTCCAATGTACTTTTCAATTTTGTTCCCTTAGTGGGTAAGGTGTATGTACAAGATTCTCAATGACGAAATTTTACCTTGGAATAAAAGATTCGAACATGTGAGTAAGTGGACGGGTTAATTATAACTAAATGTGAACGTCTCGTTCCTTTTGACTTATTAAGCACATAAACAACCCGCAACTTGTGCCGCATTTAACTTTCTAGATGGTCCCGCATCGAGGACTAAATAGTTGTGTATATATATATATATTTTAATCATGCAAATTGGTAATTGGTTGAGCATATTTGGGTTAGGTTCGAGTTTAAATTCGGTAACATTCATTATAATTTTAAGAGTATACTTAACACTTTGTAAGTTAGATATATTAATAATTTGTGATTTGGTAGGCGTCGAAATATTTTGAAGCTTACTAAGATAAACCTTTATCTTAAGGGGTCACTTACCTTTCAACCTTTATCACAATGAGTTAATATCTCATTGAGAATTTAAATTTTGGTGGGAAAGTAAAAGTCACTTATCCCACCCATAAGCCTCTAACTAACTGGTCTACCCACCTCATTTGTTTAAAACTAGCATAATTTTGAAGTAGGGAAGATAAAGATGAAGGAAATTAAGTTGATTTGTTTTATTTAAATGGCTAATAAATCATTAATAAAGGTCATCATGTTAGCAAGTTTAATATTTTATTTTTCAATTATCTCGGTAATAGGCACACATCTAGTGACAATCAAAATGAGTTATTAATTGAGGATGTGAGGAAGGAGATTATTTTATTTTTCATTTGTACATAAGTAATAGGTACACATTTAGTGACAACCAAAATCAGTGTTTAGTGTGTTATTTGTTGAGGATGTGAGGAAGGAGATTGTGAAATACGTATTCATGATCAAATCAATCTCATATCAATTGTAGTCAAGGTTTTTTAGGAAGCATATATTTATTTTATGTTTAATTGTTTTAACCTACACCATGGATAGATGCAATGCTTGCTTACTTGCACAATCTTAGCTTTTTACGACTTGCTTAATTTATTCAACTCAATGAATACATTGCAAATGAATAGAAATAACTTGCTTTTTTCAGTGCATTGTTTAGTGTGTTATTCATTGAGGATGTGAGGAAGGAGATTGTGAAATATGTATTCATCATCGAATCAATCTTATATCAATTGTAATTGTGGTTTTTAATGAATCCTGGAATTGTTTTCTCAAGCTTTATCTTTAATTGATTTAACCTACCCCATGGATAGATGTAATGCTTGCTTACTTGCACAATCTTAGCTTTCTACGGCTTTCTTAACTTATTCAACTCAACGAATACATTGCGCGTGAATAGAAATATCTTGCATTTTTTAGTTTTCATGTGGCAATATATTGACATTAGAGTAGGGCAATATTCATTTGAAAATTGGTTAAGTGTTGGTGTTGGATTTGGAGCAAGATTTTTGTGTACTATATTAAATTTTCATCTTCAATGAACTAGGTGGATTTTGCTCCATGTGTTTTCAAATTGTGTAAATTGTTTCACAAACCCAACATTAGATTACAATATGTTGCATAGATTTTCAAGTTTGGAAGGAGTTGAACTTGTCAGGGGTTGCGAACCCAAAAGGGTTATAGAATAGTAAAAATTTCAAACTCAAGTCCTTTTAGAGTCTTAAATATTTTACAAGTTATAGGAATAGAAGACCTTGTATCTGTTCAAGTTTATCGACTAGAGAGTTATAAAGCATACTTAATAACATGTTGAACTTGGCTCTAAGTACTTAGATGTTTTTCAAATGGAAACATTAAAGTACCCAATGTATCAATGTGATGTGGTACACATGCACTTGTATGGATGGCTTGCGCACACTTGTCAGGACCTATTAGGAAAGATTGCTCCATGTGTCATTAATGACATTGGCATGGTTGATGTTATTATGTCTTATGGTACAACATGGCAAGGTCAAGGCCTTTCCCTAGACTCAAAATATTATATTATGATATAGTTGAAAAAATCATTGGATCTCTAAGAATAATTGCATAGAATGAAAATAAATGGCCTTGGATTTTCCCAAATGATTATGCCTCTACAACCATGTAGGAAACATTGATGTTTATTCTATTCATAAAGAAGTAACCGGTGGGATCCAAATTTGAGAGTTGTGGGGGTGGTGATTTTGGGGTAAGGCATTATAAGCAAGACTGAGGTAGTTCCATTGCCATTTGCATATAACTTAATAATCCTTAATGGTTAGAGAAATTAAGTTGTGTGCACAAAAACATGTAAGTCAATGGAGAAAGTGTAGTTGGTGTCTACATTAAGCGTGAATAAGAAAACTTGATACCCAAACAAGAGACTCTTTATGGAAACATTGATTGGTGAAGTCAAAAAAGGAGGGAAGGGAAAACCTATGGGTGAAAATATGAAGTTGGGTAACACTTCCATGAGAATCGAATGCCCGAGCAACATAGCGGATGTTATTTGGCCGAATAACTATATTTATTTGGTCGAATGACTATAGTTATTCGACCGAATAACGGATCCTTTATTTGACTGAATAACTTTTAACGGCGAATCATTTAATTTGACGGAACGCATAGCCGACAGGTAATTTTTATTGCCGTGTCAATGTTTATTCGGCTGATTAATTGTTCAGCATAAAAGGTCAACTGCGGCCTTATTTTCACTGTTTCTGCTTGCAGTCGATGGTTTCCACCTACATGTCGCGCCACCCCGTCGTGCTTGTTCCGTCACCCTATCGTGCTTGTTTTTCCACCTGTCCTGCCACCTGATTTGTCTCCCGTCGTCCCCACCTCTGCCTCTAGTCCCGCCTTTTTTACATTGACGTGAACGTCCACTACCCTGCCACATGTTTGACACTCTCTCGGCGTGGGGTCTATTCGTGGCGGTCTGTTTGGCGTGGAGGTCTATTCGTGGAGGTGTGTTCGTGTTCTATTCGTGGCCTATTCATGCTCTGCTCTCTTTTTTCAAGTATTTTGTTTGCAATTTTTTATATAATTTGAACGTTGAACAAGTGATTCATGGCGTGTTGTAGCTAATGGTTTAAATTATTTTTTTCGTCGTAGTTTTTTTTTATTGTATGGTTTTTTTTTTTATCTTAAAGTTTGCATATGTTAATTAGTAGTGTAGAGTTCTTTTAATTTTAATTCTAGTTCATAGGTATTATGAGTTGATGAACTTTGTCCATTTGGACAGAGTTGATCAACTCTGTCCAAATCAAAATTCCAAATATTATTGCAATTATTACCAAAATTGAGGTTAGGATCATTCCCATTAATTTTTGTCATAAAAGAATCAGAAATAACCGGTATAATGCTTATTGGTTATAGTTTATACTTACCATTATATTAGGATATTGTAGTTTTTTTTAATTTTAATTTTATTTCATATGTATTATGAGGAAGATGTTCATTCATGAACTCTGTATCTGATCACTTTACTTAGCATAAGGGATTTTAGTTGTTTTGATATAAATCGTAAAAAATATTATTATACATAGAATACAAAATATTACCAATTATTGATTGTTTGAATTATGTATTTCTAAAATAAAATACCAAATATTACAAATAATTATTATTATTACACTGAGGTTAGTATCATTCTCATTAATATATATCATAAAAGAATCCCAAATAACATGTATAATGATTATTAGTTACAGTTTATACTTACCATGTTATGTTAGGATATTGTACTGATTGCTCTGATTACTAAGCCTATAAATATCCAAAGATCAACTCTGCAATCATAAAAGTAAGATCAGTTTGTGGTTAAGATTTAACATATACAAAGGGTTATAGAAATAATATATATAAAGTAAACTACTTATACCTAAACCCTAAGCTGAACTGAATACAACCTGTATTAATATGAAGTAATATGCAAATGTTGATGATTACACTTTTCATAATATAATTTTCTGTACATTGTTGGCAGGTATTGTTCATCTTTTCGGTGGTTAGTTTGTTTTTATTCCTTCGTTGTTCGAGTTTATTTGTAGATATCGGTCATAGTGTCATTTATATTAAGAAGGGTCATTTATCTTTATTTGTAGATATGGGTCGCAGAGTATTTGGAGTTATAGATATGATTGATCAAATCTATAACTCCAATTACTCCACAACTAATATCTACACATCTACACATAAAATTTAGAGGAAGCGAAAGTAGTAATGTTTTTACTTGTTTCTTCTTCAAGGTATGTACTATTACCCAAACTTATCATTCGATAGTTAATGTTTGGAATGTTAAGAATCAATCTAGGGAATTTTTTTTTATGATTTTATGGAATAATGATAATATTTGTAGATATAATTTATGTATTAGTTTAGGATTTAAATTAATATTTATGTTTATGAATTGATTCTTTGACATAAAGAAATGTAACTTTTACTTAATATTTGACAAAATTGGTTTCATTCATTTTAAAGATAAAAAACATATCAAAAACACAAACATTGGCACATTAATTTCTCATACACCCAACAATAAATTAGCTATATTCATTTTATGAACTATTAGATAATATTAGGGACATTTAGGTCCTTATTAAAAACTTAGTTTTTTTAGTAGCTAGGTCTTTGAGGCATTAAAATGTAGAATTTGAATATGTCATAAGTTGATATATTAGATAATATCAGGGACTTCTAGGTCCTTATTAAAAACTTAGTTGTTTTAGTAGCTAGGTCTTTGAAGTTGAAGAATTAACATGTAGAATTTAAATATGTTATATGTTGATATTTGTGTAAATTTGTAGATATCACATCAAATGGAAATAGATAATAAATTAGCTATATTCATTTAAGAACTATTAGATATAGTTACAAAATTAGCTATATTCATTTTAAGAACTATTAGATAATATTAGGGACATCTAGTTTCTTATTAAAATTGTAGTTTTTTTAGTAGCTAGGTCTTTGAGGTTGATAAATTAACATGTAGAATTTGAATATGTGATGAGTTGATATTTGTGTAAACTTGTAGATATCATATCAAATGGAAAGAGAGAAGTCTTTGAGACAGAAGCGTAGGAGGCCATCACATTGTTCGGGAGTTGGTGTCCCAAATGAAAATCGAAGATTGTTGACTTCACCTCGGGATTCAAGCTTATTGTATAGTTCACATTCATCTGATCATCGATGTGACGATAGTGATAGAGATTATTCTTCTTTATATTCTATGGGTGAACGTGGATCTCAACTTTCTGTACGGGGGACAAGCATGGATGCAGAGCAAGGTTCGCAAGAGGCTCGTCATCCTACACAGGGTGGCGAAGGTCAAGCTCGGACACAAAATGTTCAACTCGTTGAGGGTTGTACACCCATTTCGACCTATCCATCAGATCTACCGGACGAGCTTCCATGGGAAAGTGGTCTTCAACAAATGACCCTTGAAAGTTGTAGGGCTCACTATGACAAGCTGCAAAACGATCTTTCTAGTTTGGATCTCACTCCAGAGAACAAACAAAGTATAGAGATGGTTTTGCAATCATTGCAAAAATTCATTGAGGTATATGAAGATCTTGGACCAACAATAGATGGTTTTGTTGCCTTGATGCAGAGAAGAAAGGAACAGGTGATGGGTCCAGACAAGTGGGTTGTTGTGAAGGAGAGAGTGACTAGAGAATAGGCCAACTCAATGTTTAACTTCAAAGAGGACCTAAAGCGTAAAGCATTGAAAGTGCAATATTTTAAGCACCCTAAACTTGCACATTTTTTATATGATCGGTTCCTTGCAGCCTATGCTCGGTTGCCATGGAACGATGAGGTTCCTAATTATTTTTCTAGGTTTTTTTATGCCGAATTTTTTTAAGGAATGAAGCCAGACTATACTGATATTCATTCTGAGTTTTATGGAGTTGGAAAGGGGAGGATATACAATTAAAAATGTGCTTTTAGAGATCCTAGTACTCTTCGACCTCCACCTCAGATATGTTGTCCACCTAGTCCTATGACTTACAAATCGGAGATGGAGCCCACATCACAAGTTGGGACAACTGCAAGGCATAATGTTGCCGAAGGTTTGACTTCGACATTTGTAGGAGTTGATGTTGGATTGAGTAGAGAGAGGGCTTGAGCCACTATTCGGCAAGATTTTGTTTACAAAACAAGTGATGAGTTAGATTGTATAGGCATTGAAGATCTAAAGGCCTATTCCAAGGTTTGTTTTGATATAGCTTCAGATAGAATATCCAATGACATGTCAAGTACATGAGAGGTTTGTGTACTTTCAATCTATTAACTTTTTTTTTTTAATTGAACTTTTTGTTACATTATATCTATGTATGATAAATTATTTTTTGATGTATAGTGATAAATACGTTATGTAAATGTTTATTGGTTTCAGTTTTCTCGACTGTTAAATGAACATAATTTTAGAGTCACCACTAGTCAAAATGCTGGAAATATAGAAGAGCATTTTGGAGAGGTATATTTAATAATTACATATTTATATTAATATTTAAAAGATATTTTATTTTTTGTTTTTAAATTTAAATATGTATCTTATTGTTAATTTGACTTATCCATGCAGGTTTCATAAGATTCAAACTTTTTAGATAATTTTCCATCTATTGTGAGCTGATGATTTTATTTTTTTGTTTCAGTTTTAAGTTAATTGCTAAAGCTTTTTTTCTTTCTTTTAATATGATTTATTTATTAACAAAATTTAAATTTTAAGGGAAGAGAACATATTGAAATTGGCGGTGAAGATATAGATTCTCTGATGGATGTGGATATTGGCACTAAGGTAATTTTGTTCATAATTGAATTGTTCTTGAATCATTCTTTGATATATAAGTTTAAATAGTTTAAATAATTTTTGACATTTGTAAATTGCTTTTGTATATGTTGAAGCTTGGGTCTCTTCAATCTTTTCGAGGCAAAGGGAAGACTCCATTGGAGAATAGTGGTGGAATTGTAAGTTTAATATTTTATTTTTTTGAATTTAGTTTAAAATAGTTTAAATAGTTTGTGAGATTTATGAACTGTTTTTATAAATGTTGTAGCTTCGGTCTCCTCCACCTTTTAGAGGCAAAGGGAAGAATCCATTAGATGATAGAGAATTTGAGGTAATTTTGTTAATAATTGTATTGTTCTTCTATATATTAGTTTAATGTTTTTTTTTTTTTTTTTTTAGTTTAAAATTGTTTAAATAATTTATGATATTCATAATCTGTTTTTATACATGTTGCAGATTGTTATGAGTCCTAGGGAAGACCCTAGTGGAGGATAGTGGTGGAATTTTATTTAGAGAATTATTTATATTGTTCTTTTTTTGTTATATATATATATATATATATATATATATATATATTGTAGTTTATTCAGACATTGAGGACCTTAATTTTTGGATTATACACATGTTCATGATTGTTTTTTGGGATTAGATACATACATGCATTGATCTTAGATATTGTTTTTTTTATTATATACATGTATATGTACTGGTTAGGAATGTTAGGAAGTTTTGATAGGCACAATCCAATTTGTTAAGAATGAATATATGGGAAATGTTAATGTTAAGAATGAATATGGGGAATGTTAACGTTAAGAATGAACATGGGGAATGTTAGGAGTGAATGTGGGAATGGGGAATGTTAATGTTAGGAATGAATGTTAGGAAAGGTTAGGAAGTTTTGATAGGTGCAAATATATGAATGTTAGGAATGAATGTTAGGAAAGTTTAGGAGGTTTAGATAGGTGCAAATATATGAATGTGTGTATTAGTAAATTTACGTATGTTTGTAGATGTAACATATTTTTAGTGTTGCGAAGTTGCGAATGTTAGGAATGGATGTTAGGAAAAGAACTAGGAAGTTTTTATAGGTGCAAATATACGAATATTAGGAATGAATGTTAAGAATGAATGTTAGGAAATGTTAGGAAGTTTAGATAGGTGCAAATATATGAATGTATGTATTAGTAAATTTATGTATGTTTGTAGATATAACATATTTTTAATGTTGAGAAGTTGAGAATTTTAGAAATGTTAGGAATGTTGGGAAGTTTTGATAGGTGCAAATATATGAATGTTAGGAATGAATGTTAAGAATGAATGTTAGGAAATGTTAGGAAGTTTAGATAAGTGTAAATATATGAATGCATGTATTAGTAAATTTATGTATGTTTGTAGATGTAACATAATTTTAGTTTTGAAAAGTTGAGAATTTTAGGAATGTTAGGAAGTTTTGATAGATGCAATCTAATGTTAAGAATCAATGTGGGGAATGTTAGGAATCAATGTGGGGAATGTTAGAAATGAATGTTAGGAAATGTTAGTAATGTTAGGAAGTTTTGATAGGCGTTAAAAATATATGAATGTATGAGTGAATGTTAGGAAATGTTAGGTATATTAGGAAGTTTTGATAGGAATATTTTTTATTACTAAAGTAAAATTAGCAACTTGATTCTGAATTCTAATAAATTATAGCTCAATCCATAAATTTTCTAAGGTAACATTAGCAACTTGATTTTGAATTCTAATATTTTTTTATTACTAAGGTAATATTAACAGCTTGATTTTGAATTTTAATAAATTAAAGTTCAATGACTTCTAAGGTAACATACTAAATGACTAAGTACACAATTATTTTGAATTCTAAAACATCCATCCATATTTGAGCATGATAGCCAATATTAACATAAAATAAGAAATAATATAGTTAAAAACATTGCAATGGAATGCCGTCCTCAATTATCCGTTCATGGTCATATTTGGACAGTTTCTGTTTTTTATTTTTTAAGTTTTTTTTCGATGGAACTTGTACCAATTTTATTCGAGATGCGCATAATAAATGACTATATTGATAACATATAACATCAGGTTCATAATCCCGAAAGTAGACATAATTTTCAGTCAAACAGGTATGTTGCAAAAAATAGCCTTTTAAAATGATGGATCCTCTCTCCTATGTAAATCCGTTGTCATTATAGTCCTCCAATAACTTCATTTTTCCTTTAATGCATCGCATCAAATAATATTTTACATTTTCGTTGTTGTCTAAAGGTACAATCACAGCGAAAACATCTCCTGTGTAAATTACAATTGGCATTGAAGTTTTTAAGTAAATTAAATTGACTATATAAACATAAGGTGATGGACAACATTGAACAATCAACAACATCATTACCTTCTCTAACAAGATCTGAAATTCTGTCGCCATCAAATGATATTTTTATTTCTTATGATTCTAATTCTTCTATGCTTGCTAGTGGCATTTTTCCTTTTGGATTAATCTTTGTGTGTTTCCAATTTTTTACGTAGTTGTTCATTATTTTTTCACAAAATTTTGTAGATTCAACATTTTCAGTGCAAATATGACAAAAACACGATTGCTTTCTACTGTCAAATGCAAACACGTTTTTGAAGGATTTTGTTTGAATAGAGTGAAGTTCTCTAGTCCCATGTATGGTGCTAGCCTCGTATGGTATTGATATATCTATACCTTGCACCCCAACAAGTCAAAAAAACCTACACAATAAATGATAAATCACAAATGACAACTTTTAATGTTAGTGTACAAATACTTCAATGTTAGTACATACATTTTTTAAAATTGACAATTAATATAAATTAAAAAAATAATGTACATACCTGCACACATCTTTTGCTTGTTGACTAAAATCATGTCTTAGATTTGATTTACACCATTGGACAACCTCTGCAGCTGAATGGAATTTTCTAGAAGAATGGTTTATTTTCCATCTTCGAAGTGCTCTTTTTACGCATGCTCCTGCAACATCATGTTCACCTTTTCCATGTCCAGTTTCAAAGAAATTCCAGCGATGTTTAATGTTCATTGCTTTATGAATTCGACATAACCAAAAAAATTATCGTGAAGATTTAAATTGTCCCACAGATCCATCTGACCATATCCAATGTTCATTGAATTTAACTTTATGACTTTTTAGTGAATCATAGAAATTTTTTTCAATACAATGTTGAACAAAATGTGTATCCTGTGTACGATCATCACTGATATAAAAGTGATATTCTTTAATCACATCTCGATTGTCACACGGGCTTTCATTGCCATAAACATCTTATTGATAATGTCTATATAGAACATGGACAAATATTGAAACTTAGTCAGAATGATAGTATTCACTTTGAATCTCTTTTTGTACAGCAAATGTGTAGTTTTCTACAAAATCAACCACAGACAAAATTGTTCCAGTTGGAAAATTTTCACGAGAATTTTTGAATTGAAGGTCCTGCCATCGTGCTCTATGTGAATGCTTGGTGTATTTATAAATTTCACTTTCAAATTTCTTGAGAAAATCTGTCACGCATATTTTATCTTCTCGCAATTCAATTCTTTTGGAATGTGCATCACTAGAACTTGTAGAATAATTGTTGTATTCATATCTTCTCCAATAAACAGTTACATTTGAAAGTGACTGATCATTATCGATAGGGTATTTATTGTGGAATAAAAAAATATTTCCACAACCATGATAATGTTTTCCATTGACACATTTCTTATTATAAAATACTTCATCTATATTTCTCTCACATAGAGTTTGAGATATGAATTCACATACCGTAGGCAGAGGTGGTGAATTTGTCCAAATTTTTTTACCAAATTCAAGAAACGTATCGTAATATAATTGAAATTGCACATGATAATGACAACAACATGTGTCACATATAGTAATAGGTCTAACATACCATGGTTTTTGTTGCACAAATGTAGTGATCAACATATTAATTCCACGATGATCCTCCTTGAATTTATTGAACAATTGTACTTGTTTCATTTCCATTATATGTTTTGGACGGCTTTCATATACATTTCATGATACTATTTGTCGTATCACATCCCTTGAATTTGGTGAAACTCTATCATGTTCCAACCAATATTTATGTACAATATCTTTAACACCTTCTCCCATTCTATCTTTGCAAGGTTGTCTACAAATAATTTCCCAGCAAGCAAGTTCATCATTTTCATCAATTTGCATTCTGAATTGCTATGTTTGTATAATGTCTTTCTTGAGGTTCCAATTGCTTGTGCTAGTTGTGTTGTCAAATGTTTTTGTCTAGTACTAACTGAAACAATTGTTGTCTGAATTGCTCTACGTGCAGCACCGGTATATTTCTTTCTAGATTTTCCATTTTTTTTTATTGCATCACCTATATTTTCTATCACATTATGTTCCAGTTTCGACTCTTTTGTCACCTTGTGAATACCCAATAATGACGTAGCACCTTCTAACTTCTTGGACACCAATAAACATCTCAAAATTTGCACTTGTCCTGCTATTGAACAATCCTTGAGAATATCATCATAAATTTGTGTAGCACAATATCATGCAACATGTATGGGTAATTTTTCTCGATATTTGTCGCAATCAATGTCTTCTAACATTTCATCATCAATGGTGAAAGTACCTATACATCAAGTTAAATTTAATTTAACATATGTCCAAAAATACAATTCATTATAAAAAATGAATTTCGAAAATACATGATATATACATACCAGGTCCAATTTCTAGATCTTGGTTTTGATATTCAATATTGACTTCATCAACATTAACATGTAAATCACTATTTACATCTTCAACAATGGTCTCTTCAACTTCCATTTGTTCTTCTTGTTCTCTATTTTCAATTTCCATTTCATCAATAGTGTCATGTAAATCTATTCTTATATCTTCAATTCTCTCTTCTATTTCTGCAACCCTTGCTCTTTTGGCTCTATTTCTAAGTTTTTGTTTTTCCCTATTAGCATCGTCATCACGTTTACGATCACTTTTTTTCTTACGGTTTCTTTTATTTCCCATGATTGTTTAATCTCCTTTTGAAAAACCCTTGGAAAAAAATAAGAACACCTTGTAAAGAAATCTTCTTTGTAAAACAATTGGGAAAAAAAACTCTTTGAAAAAAATCCTTCATTGAAAAAACAACTTATATAAATATTTTGTAAAAAAAACTCATTTGCAAAAAAAATCTTTGGAAAAACCCATTGCAAAAAACCTACTTTCCAAAAATACCTTGGATTTTTTTTTTTTAAACGCTTTCAAAGAAATAACTCATTTGCAAAAATACCTTGAAAAAAAAACCCTTTGGAAAAAAACCCATTGCAAAGAAATAACCTACTTTACAAAAATATCTTGGAAAACAACTTCTTTGCAAAAACACTTTAGAACACAAAATCTTTGGCAAAAGTGCATTGGGAAAAACTTTTTGAATGTACCCCTTGGAAATAAATAAGAAGAAAAATGCCTTGTAAAAAAAACCTTTGGCAAAAGAAATCTCCTCTGAAAACCCCTTCAAAAATATTTTTACTTATATGAAATGAAGAGGCGAGAAAATAATGAGGCTCTTTCATTTTACTTATACGAAATGAAGATATGCAAAAATAATGAGGCTCTTTCATTTTACTTATACGAAATGAAGAGGTGCGAAAATAATGAGGCTCTTTTGTTTTACTTATACGATTTTTTTTTTCCGGCCGACGAATTTTTTTTTTGCGCTTAGTTTTTCGGCCGAACAGCCTTACTTGTAATGTATCCATAACGAAAAAACATTATTTGGCCGAATAACCTCTAAGACCTGAAACCTGCACAGTTTTCAGGTTTCTCCATTTTCAGAAGGTAAAATGGATGCCTTACACTACAAATCGACTGTTAGACTTGATACCTTTAGTTTCGTCATTAAATATACTTTCTGTAGGTATTTATTTTGTTGTGTATAGGTGAGATCTGATATTTTTATTTATTTTTGTTTCTTAACATTTGTTGAGTTTAGTTTCATCTCTTTCAAAATGCAGTGAAATGAAAAATATATAACTTTAAAAATACACCACCCAAAAATTGAAACAAATATGGTGTGGTTAATTGGAGTGTCTACTTTAAAAGGGTATTCGTAGATTTTTAAGTTTTATAGTCAATTGAGAGAAAAGTGGCACAACCAAAATGTAACGTCCCCGACCCTCTAACTGGGCAAGAGGACGCTACTAAACACCAAAATCCGGGCATATAGCCCCATGAACATGATCATACCTATAATGCCAAGGCAAGCTACTTAAAACATAAAACATACTACAATTCATAATTGTTCATATAAATAGCATAAGCAAAACAACATTTATTCATATACTGTAACGTCCCCAAAGGTACCTTGTTGCAGAAAAAGATAAAATGGGTGAATTTTTTTTTCTTTAATAGAGCTTATACCATCCAATTAATTACTTCGGAATTGAAAGACTGCAAAATACATTTGTTAACCTTTGTTAACCTATTTTGTTAATAACCTTTAAGCTGCATTCAAACTGATATCATCATGAGAAGTAAACATGCACAACATAATACACAAAGGACAAAACAACCATATTCATGTGGTTCACCTTGTCCACGAGGCTACGTCCACCAATTATTAGTCATTATATTAAATCTTCCCTAAAAGGGGTACAATGACACAGCTTATCCATTACAGTTTGATTCAGCCTCGGCTCTGCATCATCAGTTTGTTCTCAACCAATACTAGTTCTATGAGCTCACAGGAAAACACCCTGAGTTAACACTTGTCAAGAAAGACAACTTAAGCTCTTCCGACAGCAAGCTGCAAATCGTGATTAAAATCACAGAGTATGAATAAAAGCATTTTCCTCATGCCAATAACTAAACTAGAGATTTATTTTCTTCTCTGAAATATTGGCAACAAAAGACAGGGGTTAACCAGCATTATATTTAAGCCAACATCTAACCACTAAATCGATTCCACTCAGTGAATCATGGCATAATAAAAATAGCATATATTTGAGTCAGTATATTAACCAGCAAACTTAAAACTAGCATATATTCGAGTCAGTATATATCCAGCAAACTCAGAACAGACACGAGTACAAGACTCTAGCCATTCCCAAGTTACATAAAACTATGGGATTCCTTTATGTCTACAACACAATTAATAATCTATTAAAATGCCTTCACTACTTCCTTGAGAAAACCGGCCCCATTAAATAATTAGTTCCAAAGCTTAGGCATTAAGCTTCTCATGGCTCTACAGTCGGAATTAATATAATTTCCATATTGATTACAAACAGAGAATAATATATCAAACATAGAATAATATGTCAAAAAACAAATCGCTATCATTCCTGAATTCTTGCCCTAGAACAGAGGTTTATCAACAAATCAAAATCCAATTAGCAGATATCAATATTCAACCATAGATCAATTTGCCGATAAAATAAACTCAAAATCAGATCGAGTTTTTACACAAATACAGACTTAAAATATAGAATAGGTTTCAACCCTAGATCACTCCCATTTTGTCCAAATCGTGGCTTAAAACCACAGAACGTTACTGCCTCAAGCCAGAATGAAAATCGCAGTCAAAGAACAATATTCAGAAATAGATTGTCTTCCAGAAAAAAAATGGACTCAAACACAGATCGGTTGCCAGAGGATCAAGCAAATAGCGCTTTGGCAGCCCTGGTGCAAATTTTCCAAATCGATGATAATAACAGCGATCCCACCAAAGTTTTCGGCAACCACCAAAATCAAAGATAATAGCGTTTTTAATAAGCAAGATAATAGCGTTTTTAATAAGCATCGATCAAACTATAAAACATACACCCGACTATGTGCATGAATAACAACATTCGGATCATGAACCAATCCCAGCTGAAACGCCTTCACCGGATTAAAATAAACAGTGTATTCAACAAATAATCCAATCTAGTTACAACGCATTCATCAAATGCAGCATAGTAAAATAACTGCAGATAAACATATTCAGATACGGAAAGGAAAATAACAGCAAAACAATCAAATGCAAGAGAATAAACACTGATCGTTGGGAGGTTGTGCCCCTTCTTCACAATGGAATTCGGTCCTTTTCTTTTCAGGGTTACCCAACCCCTCTATAAGATTATCTCTTTGAGATCATAGATATTGGAAGGGCGTCCCTTTCCTTTGCACTTCTATCCCTTTTATAATGTATGGGTCCGCTGTCTCCTTCTCCCGAGTGCATGTGGGATTAATACCCTTACAACTTTTTTTTAAAACAAATTCATAATTTACAATTATGTTTATCATCGTTCCGAACTCTGTCATTAAATTTTTCCCTCTCCCTATGGGTTCGAGGGTTCTTTTCCTACGTTGATGTTCTGCAACCGTGCCAGTTATTCGAACCTAATGATACATCCAATACCAATTAGTTAATGAATATGGTTCCAGCTTGGGTCTTTATTTATTGATATATCTTGGTAATAAGGGTCTCCATTATATAGGTTATTTATTTATTGGTTCAAGGTTCTTCCCCTCAATTATAGTTTTGGGATCCATCGAGAGGAAATATCGACTCTCCTATTGATAAATCCTAAATTTATAATACCAGTGAAAGAGTCGATAATACCAGTAACTTAGAGGGAATCGGTGACTTAGAAGGCAGCGGTAATGATAGCAGTAATCAAGCGGTACCTCGTTGTGCCTTTCTCTAAGCATTCTTAGTTATAAAGCATTTTTAAACTTTCTCACATCGTGGTATCACTTGTTCTTATGCATAAAGCATATCTCTTGTTTTTATACATAAAGCATTTCTCTAATATTTTCCATCTTTAAACTTTTAAAAACCAAACCAAAAAAATATGCAACTCTATTGCTCAGATTTGTTCACTAACAATTAACCGATTTTCACATTAGTCACAGCCAATGTTTTCAAGAAAACCATTCTCTAATTTAGCATCCCATCTCCCACCAATAGCTCAAGATCCAATGCTTTTCAATGCCTGCAAAATGTCATACTATTGTTCTTGATTCTCTAATTATACCCTATCACTCGCCTACCAAGGAAATTAATTGCACTTGAAATCCAATGTTTTTCGATGTCTGCAATTTGTCATAATATTCTTCTGATTGCAAATATAGATGGCCGGTTTTAAACAAATATTTAATTACATATCACAATATAGATGGTAGCTAAAAATAATGCAAACGTTATACTGCTTAAAAATAATGCCTTTCTTTAAGGGGAAATGGCTGCAAGATGTGAGTATCTAGCCATGACTATTTCATAAGTTGCAAAGCACTCTCCGTGTATAGGCAAACTCCGGTGCTCATAATAAATAACTGCAAGTATTGATGATAGTGATATCATATCAAAGGAAAAATCTGTATAAATGATAAGGAAGGATACAATCACGTAGGGTCATTGAAATCCTTTCTGCGTATTGGGCAGGACAGTCGTATATAAAACCATTTAATGAGGCAGCGTTCATGAAACATATGATTGCAAGGCATTTGTTTTGCTATCTCCCCAATCGAAAGGTTCTCCAAACAAACGATACATGTCAATTCCCCATCCATGCCAACATGTTCTTCTAGTCTTTTCTTCAAGGAATATGTATATATATTCATATATATATCTTACTGACTCCTCTATATTTATGTGTAAGAGCCCATTTCCTTTACTATTTGGTACATTTAGACTGCCAATACCAACCTTCTTAGTATGGTGGAATCGGCACAGTATAAATTTAATAAAGAGTTTAACTTACCAAACTCCAACAATTGCATGGTCCATTTTCTCAATGAGTAGAGTAAATTTTCCTCAAACGACTCACCTTTATACACAAGATTTTGTCATGTTAATAAGAAACCACAATTCTCTTATTCTTTCAGCATTCATAAGTATCCTCATGACACATTGTGATCATTCATCGAGTCCTTAGTTTTCCACTTACATGAATGCTCTTCCCCCCTAGTGGATTCGTTCCCTTTATCGTTTAAGTCGCACACATTTTCAGTCTCCTAGCAGTTATATTTAAAAGTTCGACAAGTTAGCTTTCATACTCACAGTGCTGTAAGTTTTAGGTTGAGGCTGTGAGGGATGTTACATCCTCTCCCCCTTGAATTAACACCGTCCTCGGTGTTACCTGTTTTCCCAGCCTCGTCTCCATTCCTTCTTCAGGTTCTTAATGCTTGCTTTTATAATTCTTGACAGTTGGGATTAAGTCACCAACTTGCATTTTAAGGATATATGTGCATGTCTACTAACATCAACATATCAATGTATAACACAGGAATCCAACACCATACAATTTTTTTTCATGACATGTCGGTTCTATTGCCATTAAATAAACATATAGGTACTAGTTTACCTGTAATGCACATACATTTTTCTGGCATTATGCCTTTCTCTGGATGTCCTCCATCCCAACACTCCAAGTGCTAACAGTACTCACGTACCGATACAAGCCACCCAACACAAGGATGATACCCTTCCTTAGGCGTATCTCCTTTTTGTGCTCTTCAGGGTGCTTCACCAAGCTGAGGCACTCCGTTCTCGCACACCCCCATAGCGCCTAGAGGTTATTCTCTTCAAAGAGTCCCCCACTCTTGTGACAGTCCTCTCGATGTGTGCAGAACGAGTCTTTATAACCAAAATTTCTTACATCTAGGCGTCCCTAGAATGCATAGTGGTCCCTCGCTGGCCCGGGGAAAAAAAAAAAAACAAGGTAGCTTTTCATCCACTACCTCCATCACCACTTCCTCGTGGTGACAAAATCATTACAATCCTGGAGCTTTAGCCTTCCCTTATGGCCACAATATTCAATGCCTGCGATCACTCCATAGGTAGTCAACTCATCATATCATTGATTTAAATAACATCAAACTAGTAATGTCTTACTTCATTTCTCATTCATCAGACTAGTGCACTATTCTTACCACTAAGGCATTCTATTGATTTTCTTAAGCACGACACATTTTATTGCTCACCTCAGCTGCATCGTAGCCCAAGTTCTTAAGTAAATCTACTTTCATGTTTGAAATATTTGTTGTCATGCCTTGCGAATACGTATGAAAGATTAATAGTCTCCATGTGTACAGCTTGATGCTTCACTTGCACGCCTGTTATCGCATTGGTTGTATTCTTGTACCTAATCACAACCTCTCAATCCATTTCTGCATGCACTTAGCATTCATTTAGTAGTTTAATGAAATCTAATAGGAAATTATTCTCATAGCCATCCCCATTCTACTTTATAATGTTTCACAAGATAGCGCCTTATATCATCATTCACCACTATTTCCAAAGCTATTATTTTATGGCAAGAAGATAGAGATTCTATGTCAAACTGTACCTCAGGTTTATGTCCATTTTGGAGACAAGGTCATCTGCTATTGCTGTGCACACCTGTAGGATGAGCGTCAAAAGTCTGGTCGATCCACCTTTGGAATCAGCAAATTTGTTTGACTAGTAGAGCAGGCCCAATCTTCATAGTTGTCCAGCAATTTTTAATAAAACGTTAGTGTTTATGCATTTTTAACACTTCCATTAGACACCATGTACAAGTTAAGCAAATACCAAAACAACGTCTTTAAAGAAACGCAACAAACAAATAGATTTTAACAAATCAGCATTAAAGCATTGTCCTGAATATGCAACCAGCGGGTATTTAACTGAATTCCCCTTTGTCTGTAGGAGAATTAATGTTAATACACCATTTGAATATCATTCTATGATTCCAAAAATCTGAAGTGACTTCTCCTTTGTACCAGATTTTTGCTTTAGAGTTTTGCTCTTTGCTAGGCCTCAGTTAGTGTTGTTTAAGAACAATGCCCATAATAAACATAATGCATTTAGGCTCCCAAAAGTACTATAGGACCTACTATAAGATGTTCATCGCGACATCCTAAAGTGATGTAAGATAGTATGTATCGATGCATCATTGCATTTCCATATTTGCTATGTATAAATACTCAGTTAGTTTTCTTTATATCTAACTATTTTGTTGAGATAAGAAAAAATCATCTGCTTCCTAGTGGACGGTAGTATCATAAATCCCAAAGAAGTTGAACTACCGATAATTTGATGAAGCAACCTTTGAAAATTTTAACAACAGTACAACATGTGTAGCAGCAACTTGACATTTAAAAAAAAGGAAAAGGCCTCGACCTTTGATTTCCTACTCGAGACCGTCCAAGAATCTTAGCCAGCAACTCCATCCTTTGAATAAAACATAATTAATCTATGCAAACCTTCTTGAGTTAAGAGGGATCGAAGTTACGCATTCTATATACAATAATTACATATGATCCATATTATGAAGAAACTAAATGATGTGAAAATATAACATTGGTTGATGAATGCTATTGAGTTTCCCCAATTTCAAACACAACAATATACTAAGATTCATTAGTTCATCTTGAATATTCATGCAAGGTTATAATTACCAGTGCAATCACCATTAGGTACCTCCCTTGAGGCTGAAAAGAAGTCAATCTTTGCACAAGGGATATGAGATTCACCCCTTGGTAACATTAATTAGAACTTAGGACAGTTCCTTTCTAAGAGCCCGATAAAATTTCTCAAATTGCGAGGGAACAATAAATTGTTAATTTTTCACAACTAATCAAAACATGCTCACTTTATCCTTATATTATTTTGTTATGTATTGCTACAACATTCTTAGTATGATTGACCAAGAACCCAGTTGGAATTGCTTCAATTTTACTGCCATTTTATGGCACCTTATGGCATTTGAAGTGCTGGTGAATGTAATTCTACATACTGGTGGAACCAGCTGAATTTCCAAAGGAGAAGAATTTCATGCAATGCAGTGGTATGCATGTGTCTGAGTAAACCTTATATAATGCACACCGTAGTGTGACTCTAATTTCAATTTGGCCCATGTTCTAACCCTAAACAAAATGTTAAAGCATGCATAGGACCAAATACTACCTAATTCAATGAAATCAAGTTTTTCATAGATAGGCACTGTAAATTGTTTTTTTTTTTTGAGCCTGCAAAGCTTGGGGCCTAAAAATTTAACTCCTTGCATTTTCGCACCCATGCTCTTGCCATAGCTTGGGAAATCTGGCCACAGATTTTAAGGTAGTACTCAGTGTAATTATCTAAACTGCAAATTTTAGGAAATATATGGGCATGCAAGGTACGCATTTTGTGAGGATCTGTTCAAGAAGAATATATTAACCAATGTACAACTCCAAATTCTATCAGTCCACATTTTGGAAATTAAAACCTCAACCCAAATAGTAATAGTAATAGGATATGCTGCATAATAACTATCCCTTACATTTTATACCATAGATAAAACATTCATCATGCTAAGAAACTTAACAGAGTGACTAGCATGGTAGCATGGTACTCATCTGGTTTCTATTTCGACAACTGATCCTGAGAAGGTATGAACCGTCGCGTCGCAGTTCCTTCCAACCATAATTCGATCTTCCTGCAAAGTCATCATGTTAGCCCATTTCTAAAGGTCTAGTGTTGTAGTTGGCTCTGATACCATATGTAACGTCCCCAAAGGTACCTTGTTGCAGAAAAAGATAAAATGGGTGATTTTTTTTTCTTTAATAGAGCTTATACCATCCAAGTAATTACTTCGGAATTGAAATACTGCAAAATACATTTGTTAACCTTTGTTAACCTATTTTGTTAATAACCTTTAAGCTACATTAAAACTGATATCATCATGAGAAGTAAACAGGCACAACATAATACACAAAGGACAAAACAACCATATTCACGTGGTTCACCTCGTCCACGAGGCTACGTCCACCAATTATTAGTCATTATATTAAATCTTCCCTAAAAGGGGTACAATGACACAGCTTATCCATTACAGTTCGATTCAGCCTCGGCTCTGCATCATCAGTTTGTTCTCAACCAATACTAGTTCTATGAGCTCACGGGAAAACACCCTGAGTTAACACTTGTCAAGAAAGACAACTTAAGCTCTTCCGACAGCAAGCTGCTACGTCTTTGATCGTTTCTAGATCTAAAAGAATTTCCGTCTTTAACATCTTCAAAGTCTTTCTTTCGACCATACATTATTACAGAATTCAAGAGAACAAAAATCATAATCTAGATTGATTTCCTTTCTGAAATCATTGTACAAAAACAGAGTTTAAAATAAAGAAAGATCTCATAATCAGATCGTTTTCTTTGCTGCAAATCGTGATTAAAATCACAGAGTATGAATAAAAGCATTTTCCTCACGCCAATAACTAAACCAGAGATCGATTTTCTTCTCTGAAATCTTGGCAACAAAATACAGGGGTTAACCAGCATTATATTTAAGCCAACATCTAACCACCAGATCGATTCCACTCAGTGAATCGTGGCATAATAAAAATAGCATATATTCAAGTCAGTATATTAACCAGAAAACTTAAAACTAGCATATATTCGAGTCAGTATATTATCCAGCAAACTCGGAATAGACACGAGTACAAGACTCTAGCCATTCCCAAGTTACATAAAACTATGGGATTCCATTATGTCTACAACACAATTAATAATCTATTAAAATGCCTTCACTACTTCCTTGAGAAAACCGGTCCCATTAAATAATTAGTTCCAAAGCTTAGGCATTAGGCTTCTCACGGGTCTGCAGTCAGAATTAATATAATTTCCAGATTGATTACAAACAGAGAATAATATATCAAATAGAGAATAAAATGTCAAAAAAAAGATCGCTATCATTCTTGAATTCTTGCCCCAGAATAGAGGTTTATCAACAAATCAAAATCCAATTAGCAGATATCAATATTCAACCATAGATCAATTTGCCGATAAAATAAACTCAAAATCAGATCGAGTTGTTACACAAATGCAGACTTAAAATACAGAATAGGTTTCAACCCCAGATCGCTCCCATTTTGTCCAAATCGTGGTTTAAAACCACAGAACGTTACTGCCTCAAGCCAAAATGAAAATCGCAGTCAAAGAACAAGATTCAGAAATAGATTGCCTTCCAGAAAAACAATGGACTCAAACACAGATTGGTTGTGAGAGGATCAAGCAAACAACACTTTGGCAGCCCTGGTGCAAATTTTCCAGATCCATGATAATAATAGCGATCCCACAAAAGTTTCCGGCAACCACCAAAATCAAAGATAATAGCATTTTTAATAAGCAAGATAATAGCATTTTTAATAAGCACCGATCAAACTATAAAACATACACCTGACTATGTGCATGAATAACAGCATTCGGATCATGAACCGATCCCAGCTGAAACGCCTTCACCGGATTAAAATAAATAGTGTATTCAACAAATAATCCAATCTAGTTAAAATGCATAATAAAATAACTGCAGATAAACATATTCAGATACGGAAAGGAAAATAACAGCAAAACAATCAAATGCAAGAGAATAAACACTGATCGTTGGGAGGTCGCGCCCCTTCTTCACAATGGACTTCGGTCCTTTTCTTTTCAGGGTTACCCGACCCCTCTATAAGATTATCTCTTTGAGATCATAGATCTTGGAAGGGCGTCCCTTTCCTTTGCACTTCTCTCCCTTTTATAATGTATGGGTCCGCTGTCTCCTTCTCCCGAGTGCATGTGGGATTAATACCCTTACACCTTTTGTTTAAAACAAATTCATAATTTACAATTATGTTTATCATCGTTCCGTACTCTATCATTAAATTTTTCCCTCTCCCTATGGGTTTGAGGGTTCTTTTCCTACGTTGATGTTCTGCAACCGTGCCAGTTATTCGAACCTAATGATACATCCAATACCAATTAGTTAATGAATATGGTTCCATCTTGGGTATTTATTTATTGATATATCTTGGTAATAAGGGTCTCCGTTATATAGCTTATTTATTTATTGGTTCAAGGTTCTTCCCCTCAATTATAGTTTTGGGCTCCATCAAGAGGAAATATCGACTCTCCTATTGATAAATCCTAAATTTATAATACCAGTGAAAGAGTCGATAATACCAGTAACTTAGAGGGAATCAGTGACTTAGAAGGCAGCGGTAATGATAGCAGTAATCAAGCGGTACCTCGTTGTGCCTTTCTCTAAGCATTCTTAGTTATAAATAATTTTTAAACTTTCTCACATCGTGTTATCACTTGTTCTTATGCATAAAGCATATCTCTTGTTTTTATACATAAAGCATTTCTCTAATATTTTCCATCTTTAAACTTTTAAAAACCAAACCAAAAAAATATGCAACTCTACTGCTCAGATTTGTTCACTAACAATTAACCGATTTTCACATTAGTCACAGCCAATGTTTTCAAGAAAACCATTCTCTAATTTAGCATCCCATCTCCCACCAATAGCTCAAGATCCAATGCTTTTCAATGCCTGCAAAATGTCATACTATTGTTCTTGATTCTCTAATTATACCCTATCACTTGCCTAACAAGGAAATTAATTGCACTTGAAATCCAATGTTTTTCGATGTCTGCAATTTGTCATAATATTCTTCCGATTGCAAATATAGATGGCCAGTTTTAAACAAATATTTAATTACATATCACAATATAGATGGTAGCTAAAAATAATGCAAATGTTATACTGCTTAAAAATAATGCCTTTCTTTAAGGGGAAATGGCTGCAAGATGTGAGTATCTAGCCATGACTATTTCACATGTTGCAAAGCACTCTCCGTGTATAGGCAAACACCGGCACTCATAATAAATAACTGCAAGTATTGATGACAGTGATATCATATCAAAGGAAAAATCTATATAAATGATAAGGAAGGATACAATCAGGCAGGGTCACTGAAATCCTTTTTGCGTATTGGGCAGGACAGTCGTATATAAAACCATTTAATGAGGCAGCGTTCATGAAACATATGATTGCAAGGCATTTTTTTTGCTATCTCCCCAATTGGAAGGTTCTCCAAACAAACGATACATGTCAATTCCCCATCCATGCCAACATGTTCTTCTAGTCTTTTCTTCAAGGAATATATATATATATTCATATATATATCTTACCGATTCCTCTATATTTATGTGTAAGAGCCCATTTCCTTTACTATTTGGTACATTTATACTGCCAATACCAACCTGCTTATTATGATGGAATCAGCACCGTATAAATTTAATAAAGAGTTTAACTTACCAAACTCTAACAATTGCATGGTCCCATTTTCTCAATGAGTAGAGTAAATTTTCCTCAAACGACTCACCTTTATACACAAGATTTTGTCGTGTTAATAAGAAACCACATTTCTCTTATTCTTTCAGCATTCACAAGTATCCTCATGACACATTGTGACCATTCATCGAGTCCTCAGTTTTCCACTTACATGAATGCTCTTTCCCCCTAGTGGATTCGTTCCTTTTATCGTTTAAGTCGCACACATTTTCAGTCTCCTAGCAGTTATATTTAAAAGTTCGACGAGTTAGCTGTCATACTCATAGTGCTGTAAGTTTTAGATTGAGGCTGTGAGGGATGTTACATATACGATTCAGCAATCAACATGTCCATAATCATAATTCATTAACAGTAAATATGATTTCAAAACAGATGAGTCAAGAATACTTATCTTATGAGAACTTCCCTGCAAACAGCTATGTCGCTGCAGCGTTCCACCCAACCATAGGCCCGTGTTCTCTTTAATCTCTTAGCAATGCTACCACCCCCGATCCTAGCATGATTCCCACAAGGAATAAGGAACTAGCAGGCTTACACATAGAGAAGGATAATAACACCACAAGGAAACACAGTTCAGCCAAGCCAACATAGTTGGGTTTATCAGGCGAACAATGGATCAACCTAGTCAACAAAGTTGGGTTTATCAGGCCATCTAGGAGCTAGAAAAGGCTAAATGCTAACCTTTTGAGCTCATTAAATAGCGAAGGACACCTACACCAAAACTAGCATGACTTCTAGGACACCCACACACATCCAACACAAGGAAATCATTCCTTTCTCTACGACGCAGTCCCTCAGGCCCTGACCTCCCTTCTAGTGCTATTCAGGGGTTGTGGAGAAGAAATCCAGCCCTCTAGCTCTGTCTGTGTGGTTCCCAAACACACTGGGTTTATCAAGCACATCAGGCCCTCATTCACCACTCCAATGCAGTCTGAGGACAAACCACTGTGTGCATGCAGCAAACAAGCACTTCATAGCTTGAACAGGGGAAGACAAATCCCTTAATTGTTCTAGCCAAAATGATTCCTCAGCAACCTACAGCAGCCCAAAACGCAAAAGGAGACACAGCCCAACAAAAAGTGAACAAGACCATAGCAAATAATTCAATGAATAAATCACAGATAACCATCATGGAAAGACAATATTGAAGCCTCGGCACCTTTACACAGTCGACAATGGAGGAGTAAAACACAGCCTCTCTGTGTGAACAGGAAGAAAACACCTCACAGTATGATAATATGAAAAGGGAGACGACTCTCTGTAAATATCAGAGGAAGAACCTATTCCCAGACCAACAATCCGCGAGAGAAAGGAGAACCAACGAACGAACCCCCACACAAGGATCATGAATCCTTTTATCTCAGCCCACATGAGGAAAATGAACTGCTCACGATGGAGAGAGTGCAGTCATGGAGAGAATGGGATCGTGGGCATAGTGGTTTTCCTGCCAGCGTGAGGGTTAGCCTGGTGGAGTGTGCATGTGGGCAAGGACTGGAAATCCTGCCACACTCCACTGCTAGCAATAGCTGCCTTAGCGAACAGCAGAACATTTAAGGTGGTAGTTGGATAAGACAAGGGAAGGTGAGCAAATTAAACAGGGTGGAGACACATGGATTTTCCCTCATGGGCTCAAGGTTTAACATTCTACCCCTTATTCTTAGAAAATCATGCCCGTTTCAATTTGGTTGCAATGAACATAGATGGTTGGGGTTATTTAATTAAATTTCATAGTTACATGATGCCACAATGTTAATATGCATCGTATATCCCGATATACTATCAGCAATGATTCCAATCACCGAACATAACAAAACCAAATCGATGGTGGGGCTTTTTCCTTTAGCTCCACACCATGATTAATTACAATATATATATATATATATCATGTATATTTAGTGCATCGGGATCAACACCAGGGATGTTACATTCCCCTCCCCCTTCAATAGCACTGTCCTCAGTGCTTTACAAAATTGAACAAAATGCTACACTGGTATCACCTCAGTGTTCCACAGAATTGAACAAAAATGGATGTGAAAAATTGCATGGAATCCTCTAGCTCCCACATAGCCTCTTTAGGTCTGTAGTGCTCCCATTGCACCTTTACCTGCCCTATGGCTCGGTTCCGGAGCATTGTGACCTTCCTGTCGAGAATGCGCATTGGCTCGATTTGGAACTCTCCCTCGGGTTCCACCTGAATCACATCCCAATTTATCACATGGTTAGGATCATGTACATATCTTTTAAGAAAATAAAGATGAAAAACATTATGAGCTCTAGTGCTAGCAAGCAGTGCAAGTCTATATGCAACTGGCCCAATTCTTTCAAGCACTTCAAATGGCCCACAATATCTTGGTGACAGATTGGCACAACTTCCAAGCTTCAAGGAACTCTTCCTTTCCATCACCCTAAGGTAAACATGATCCCCAACACTGAACTCCCTGTCCATCCTATGCCATATATGCATAGATTTTATGTCTATCCTGCGCTGCATTCAGATTTTGTTTTATCTTTACAACCTCCTGCTCCATTTCCTTGAGCAGTTCTGGACCAATCACAACCCTATTTACTGGATTATCCCAAGTCTCTAGTGTCCTACACCTTCTGCCATACAATGCCTCATATGGACTCATCCCCAAGGATGCCTGTTGTCCATTGTTATAAGAAAACTCTACCAAGTGTAACTAATCTTCCCACTTGGTTGGTTTGTCCATCACGTACATGCGAAGCATATCTTCGAGAACTCGATTAACTCTCTCTTTCTATCCATCTGCCTGAGGATGGTATGCAGTGCTGAAATTTAGCTTTGTACCCAAATCTACAAACAACCCCTTCCAAAAATTGGAGGTGAACTTGACATCTCAGTCAGAAACTATTGCCTTCAGCAATCCATGCAATTTGAAAATCTCCTTCATGAAGATCTTGGAAATGTCATTAGTCTTATGCGTATACTTCACCAGTATAAAATGTGCTTCCTTTGTCAACTTGTCTACTGCAACCATGATGGAATCATGTTGTATCCAAGTCATCGGAAATCCTGTAATAAAATCCATGGAAATAACTTCCCATTTCCATTCTGGAACTGGCAAAAGATGCAACAAGCATGCTGGATGTTGATGCTCAACCTTTACCTGTTGACATTTCATGCACCTTGAAATGTACTCAGCCATGTCCTTTTTCATTCCTGGCCAAAAGTACTGCTTTCTGGCGGTAGCAATTATCTTCTGGTATCCTGGGTGACCAGAATATGGAGTTTGATGGATTTCATCCATAACAACTCTCCTCAAGTCTGCTACATCTGGAATATAAATTCTACCTTTATAAGTAATAAGTCCATCTTATTTCAATTTATATCCCTCATACCTCTTCTCAAGACTTTGTTGCTGCAATTTGTCTTTTACCTGTTCATACGATTCATCTCCAGTAGTATGATTAACAATATGTTGCCTCAAATCTAATTGGCAAATACTAAGAGATGCCACATGCATTTCCTGCATCTTCATGCTGAGTGCATCAACTACCTTATTTTCTTTTCCCTTTATGTGCTTGATTTCAAAATCAAACTGACATAAAAATTTCAGCCATCTTGCTTGCCTAGCATTTAGAGTAGGCTGGTCAAACAAATACTTCAGACCACAATGGTCTGTCCTGAGTTCAAATATTATACCCATCAAGTAATTCCTCTACATCTTAAGAGCATGTACTATGGATGCAATCTCGAGATCATGAGTGGCATAGTTCTTCTCATGATCCTTCAGCTTTCTCGACTCATAACGTATTGCGTGGTTGTCCTGCATAATGAATCCTCCAAGCCCTTTTCCGCATGCATCGGTACACACCACAAAATCTTTCTCTGGATCTGCAACTTTCAATACTGGTGCACTAGTGAGAATATTCTTCAACAGCTGGAAGCTTTCTTCACACCTTGATGTCCATTCGAGCTTCATCCCCTTCTTTTGCAGAGAAGTGATGGCATGTGCAACTTTGGAGAATACCTCAATGAATCTCCTGTAATATCTTGCAAATCCCATAAAATATCTTACATCCATCACATTTCTTGGAGTAGGCCAATTCATAATGGCTTCAATCATTTCAGGGTCCACAGATATACCCTCCTCTGAGATAATGTGACCCAAATACTAAATTATATCTCTGTAGAAGTCACACTTGCTCAGTTTTGCATACAGCTAATGCTCCCTGAGCAATTGCAATGTCAATCTCAAATGCTCTTCATGTTCTTTCTCATTCTTAGAATAAACAAGAATGTCATCAAGGAAAACAAGAACAAACTTGTCCAAATACCTACTGAAGACACTATTCCTAAGGCACATAAATGTAGCTAGTGCATTTGTGAGGCCAAATGGTACCACTACAAACTCATAATGTCCATACCTTCTTCTGAAGGTTGTCTTATGAATGTCTTCATCCTTGATTCTCATCTGATGGTAACCAAACCTCAAGTCAATCTTGGAAAATACATTTGCTCCTCTCATTTGATCAAAGAGGTCATCAATCATGGGAAAAGGATATTTATCCTTCACAGTAACCTTTTTCAACTGTCTGTAATCAATACATAACCTGAGTGTACCATCTTTCTTCTTTGCAAACAAAGCCGGTGCTCCCCAAGGAGACACCCTTGGCCAGATATAATTCTTTTCCAACAACTCTTGTAGTTGCATATTCAACTCTAGCATCTAAGGTGTACTCATCCTGTAGGGTGTCTTGGACACTGGTGCTGCTCCTAACACAAGTTCAATTGTGAAATCAATGTCCCTATTTGGAGGAATCCCTGGGATCTCATCAGGAAACACATCCTTGAATTCCTGTAACACTCGATAGTCCTCCAACCTAGGAGTTTCATCTCCTGTTGGTTTCAGAATATTAGCTGAATACAACTGGAAACCTTTCCTACAAAACTTCTTCAACTGCATTGTTGAAACCTGTCTTACTGAAATTTCCTTTGGAATACCTTTCACAACTACTGGGTTTCCTTCTTCATCCATGCATTCAAAAGTATTTTTATAGCAGTCAAGCTTTACTCTGTGAGCTTCTAACCAATCCATTGCAATGAGAACATCATAGGAACCAAGCGGTAGAACATTCAGATCTACACAAGTGACCAATCCATTCATGACCAATGGAAATTTCTCTACCACTTCACTAACTTTTCTCTTAGTTCCAGTGGCTAGCTGAACTAACCAAGATTTCCTATGCCTTGCTTTCTTAAAAGCACAAATATCCACTACTCTAGGAGTAATGTAACTGTGACTAGAACCAGGATCAATCAAAATAGAAATAGATTGTTTAACAATGTTACCTGCAACTTCAACCACGGTTCATTGGTTATATGCCTGGTGGTCCTCCAGTGCTGCATAAATTCTAGGGACTGCTCTTGCTACTTGACCCACTATTTCTACTTCCTGAACGTTATAAGTTGGCCTTGCACTTTCATTCTCAAGTGGACAATATCTACGCAAGTGGGGTCCTTCACATTTCCAACATTTGAGTGGGCATTTACTCTATTGTGGCTCTTTAGGCTTTCCACCTGTCACTCCAACTGGATTACTCACAGCTTGGGATGGTTGCTTTTGCTGATTCCTGAATCTAGAAGGTTTGAAACCTTTCTTTCTTTGGTCAAACTTCTCATTTTTCTTGTCCTTCCATGCCTTGTGGTAATCAGGTTTACCTTCGCTTTGCTCATAGAAATACTTAGCATTCCTTATCACTTTTTCAAGGGTTCTAGGTTCATAAAACTCAATTCTATCTTTGTAAGATTGAGGCAATCTACTCAAAAACCGTTGGACCTTCACTTTTTCATCTTTGATGTACCGGACATACCTCAATAATTCCAAGAACTTATTTGCAAATTCATCCATGGTCTGCTATCCCAATATCAGCTCATGGAACTCCTTAATCTTGTCATCATAATACCTGTTAGAGAGGTATTTCTGCTTAAAATACTTCTTGAGTTGTTTGCACTTCAGTTTCCTTTCACTAATCCTCTTTACTTGCTTGAAGTGTTCTTGAGGTATTTCTGCTTAAAATACTTCTTGAGTTGTTTGCACTTCAGTTTGCCCCGTGAACATGATCATACCTATAATGCTGAGGCAAGCTACTTAAAACATAAAACATAATACGATGCATAATTGTTCATATACATAGCAGAAGCAAAACAACATTCATTCATATACGATTTAGCATTCAACATGTCCATCATCATAAGTCATTAACAGTAAATATGATTGCAAAACAGATTAGTCAAGAATACTTAGCTTATGAGAACTGCCTCGCAACCAGCTACATCGCTGCAACGTTCCACCCAACCATAGGCCCACGTGCTCTTTAATCTCTCAGTAATGCTGCCACCCCCATGCCGAGAATGATTCCCCCAAGGAATAAGGAACTAGCAGGCTTACACATAGCCAAGGATAACAACACCACAAGGAAACATAGTTCAGCCAAGCCAACACAGTTGGGTTTATCAGGTGAACAATGGATCATCCAAACCAACAAAGTTGAGTTTATCAGGCCATCCAGGAGCTAGAAAAGGATAAATTCTAAGTTGGTGAGCTCACCGAAGAGATAAGGACACCTGCTCCAAAACTAGCCTAACTTATAGGACACCCACACGCACCCAACACAAGGAAATCAATCCTTTCTCTACGACGCGGTCCCTCAGGCCCTAACCTCCCTTCCAGTGATATTCAGGGGTTGTGGAGAAGAAATCTAGCCCTCTAGCTCTGTCTGTGTGGTTCCCAAACACACCGGGTTTATCAAGCACATCAGGCCCTCATTCACCACTCCAATGCAGTCCAAGGACAAACCACTGCGTGCATGCAGCAAACAAGCACTTCACAGCTTGAACATGGGAAGAAAAATTTCTTGAATCATTCTTGGCCCTATAATGGCCAAAACGATTCCTCAGCAACCTACAGCAGCGCAAAATGCAAAAGGAGACGTAGCCCAACAAAAAGTGAACAAGACCACAGCCAATCGTTTAGTGAAGAAATCACAGACAACTATCATGGAAAGACAATATTGAAGCCTCAACACCTTTACATAGTCGGCAATGGAGGAGTAAAACACAACCTCTTTATGTGAACAGGAGGAAAACACCTCATAGTCTGATAATATGAAAAGGGAGGTGACTCTCTACAAAGATTGGAGGAAGAACCTATTCCCAGACCAGCAATCCACGAGAGAAAGGAGAACCAACGAATGAACCCCCACACAAGGATCGTGAATCCTTTTATCTCAGCCCGCGTGAGGAAAATGAACCGCTCGCGATGGAGAGAGTGCAGTCATGGAGAGAATGGGATCGTGGGCGTAGTGGTTTTCCTACCAGTGTGAGGGTTAGCCTGGTGGAGTGTGCATGTGGGAAAGGACTAGCAGTCCTACCACACTCCACTGCCAGCAATAACTACCTCAGCGAACAACAGAACATTTAAGGTGGTAGTTGGATAAGACAAGGGAAGCTGAGCAAATTAAACAGGGTGGAGACACATGGATTTTCCCTCATGGGCTCAAGGTTTAACATTCCCCCCCTTATCCTTATAAAATCATGCCCGTTTCAATTTGGTTGCAGTGAACATAGCTGGTTGGGGTTATTTAATTAAATTGCATAGTTACATGATGCCACAATGTTAATATGCGTCGTATATCCCGATATACTATCGCCAATGATTCCAATCGCCAAACATAACAAAACCAAATTGATGGTGGGGATTTTTCCTTTAGCTCCACACCGTGATTAATTACAATATATATATATATATATATATATATATCATGTATATTTAGTGCATTGGGGTCAAAACCAGGGATGTTACACAAAAACATGTTTAAAATCGACAAGGTTTTCCCATTGATCGAATTCAAAAAAAATATTATAATTAGTATATAGATTCATTGGTTACAAAATTATAGTCATCTCAATAGTATATTGTGTATAGATTGTTTTAGCATATTTTTTTTGTTGCAAAACACAAGTTTAACAATGATTTTACGGGCGCAACCAAACATGACTATTTTTTAGTCCTTTCATTTCATAAGGACACACTGCCAAACATTTGCCAAAACGACATATCAAATCTGAATAAAAGAAATTGAAAAAATTATGAATAGAAATCTAACATAATTCTCTAAAAGTTTTGTTTTTACTTAAAAGTGAAATTCTAAACAAAAATATCACTTTCATTCGCCCAAAGTTGAAAAACGTGAAAAAATCAAATTTATTTTCTCATAAGACCCCCCAAAATAGACACCCATCTTCATGGATTCACCCCTATTTCAACTTCACTTTCCAATGTGTTGGAGAAGTTTACAAATAGGTTGTAGGAGAAATTACCAAAGGTGTTCTCTCCATAGTGTGTGGTTGATCATTGGGGCGATCTTAAGACCAATTCTATACCACAAGTGAAATTCCCTTCTAGACAATCGAGGCCGAAGTTGGAAATGTTGAAGAAATAATTGAACAACGTGATCAACATGGATTTTATTAGACCCCCAAGCTCCCCATGGATTTATGTTTCTCTTCCTACTGAAGAAGAACACACCTAATGTTGCCAATATGTAGCTCTATAGAAGTATGGATGAAACTTGAGGTTGTTGGCTAAGTTATGAGATCATTGGAATTGGGAAGGCACATGCCAAGGAGTTGATGTAGTCCCCAAAAATACTTGGGTCAGCAATGCTTGGTTGTTGGATAGGTATTTAGGGACAATTTTTTTTCTTGGTGATGACATCTTGGGTGTGCATTCCCAGACCTTAAGGAAGCACCTGGAAACTTAAGGTAGATTGGGTTCATGGGTCCACTAAGAAAACCATGGAGTGGAAGGGATGACCTTGGTTGAAGGAGGTAGTTATACCTTCCTCCTATACAAATATAGCAATGTGGAGCGAGAAGGTGTTGATGAATATTCATTCAAGTTAATTCAAGTTTGAGAAGCAAGCTTAGTTGAGCATGATGGAGCTCTAACACTAAATGTAGATGATGTTTTGTTTGGATTTGGTATCCAAGTATATGAAGTAATCCGTGGAGAGAAATCTATTTTAATCGAGAGAATTGAGGTGCATATCACCAAGTCTATGTTAAAGTAATCTTGTGTCTTGATAGTTCCTATGTAAGTTCAAGGATTCCAATGAATCTCTAGAGTAAACACAGGTGGTAGGTAGGGTCTCAAGATAGAATTGCAATTGAAGTTAGATTTGACATTGGAAGTTTTGAGTGGTGTAAGTTTGTAATAAATTCAAACAGCCGAGGAAATTTGGCATGTTTCAAGGTAGAGGTTGCAACACATATTGGAAGAGGTCTAGGATAAAAAAAAGGCTTGATGGTTGGATTTCCAGATGCAAAAATACCAAGGTTGTAGAATGTAGTATTGCATATCATTTTAGAGTAGTTATACTTGTAGTGTGGCAACAAGTCTATAAGAGGTTTGGACTATTGGTTGAATGAAGAGCCTCAATGGTTGGACAGACTCAATCTTGTCAACACATATGATATCAAACCTCTTAATAAAGTTAAATGCTACTAGCTTGGGCACTGCACACATATATTGTATTTCTGATATGTCAATTTTGCAGTTTCGTTAACTAGAAAAGGGTTGAATTTGTTAACTTGAGATGATTTTTAAGGCTACAACTAGACACTGTACCTTTTGGTTGGTGAAATTGTTGAAGTGCTAACAATGTATCCGAGAAATAAGGTATGGGAATTTTGTAAGTACAAAGGAATAGTATTCTTAAAATAAATTTCAAGGTAGTTGAGTCACTAAGTCTATAGCAAGGAAATTCCACATGCCTTAGAATGACTGAACTTTGAAAAATGGTTGGAAAGCTCTAGTGTCATGATTCCATGAAATTTGACATTAGAGCACACTTCACCACTTTTCTAAAGGGAAGCTGGTATCATAACAACAAATTTTTATGAAGGAAATTTGGTATAAGAGAAAAAATTGAAGAAGAGCTACTCTTTATCACAACTTAAAAGAAAAAGAAGGTTTTAGTGATAGGATTGACAAGTGGTTTTTTATTGATACAGTACCTTGGAAGAGCTAGCTATTGTAGAACATATAAGGTGTTCCTTTCCAAGAAGTATTGTTGGATAAGCCATATGCATAAGACTTTGGTATGATTGTTTTCAAGTTGCATAGACCAATAAGTGTAGTTTTCCTTGTAGACCTTCCTTTGAAGTTATCTTGGAATACAATTGTGGTAGAGTTGCAATGGAAACTTTGGCTTTAGGAAGAAATATTTGAAATGAAGAAGAGTTACTCTTCACCACAAGTTGTAAGCAACTAAACATTTTAGTGATAGGTTTGACAAGTGATGTTGATCAATGTAGTGCATTGGAGGAGATAGCTATTGCAGAACATCCAAGATGTTGCTTTCCAAGAAGTTTTGCTAAGGAGCCAAGCGCATCAAATTCGGTAAGATTTTGTTCAAGTTGCATAAAATAATGAGTAGATTCTTCATTGTAGACCTTGATTTGAAGTTGTCCTAGGATATAGTATTGGCATAGTTGTGATGAAACTTTGGGTTAAGGAAGAACTCTTGGAAATGAATACTCGGTGCAGTTGAGTTGAAAAGTGCAATGGTAAAACCGAGTCTTAAAAAAATGGGTTGTTCAATTTTCTTCATAGACGTAACAAAAAAATGGTTCTTTGTAGGTACCTAATAACTCTAACCATATTGTAGTTTGTAGCATGAAGGGATTCATGGTAGGTGCGAATGAAGAATGGATCAGGGAAAGGAACTAGACTAAGGATTTTAAATAGTTGGTCGAGGAGGTTAGAAGTGTTGATCAATGCCACAAAATGTTTTCAAAATAAGTTAACATGAAGGTTGAATCCTTTTCCTAGTAGTTTCAAATGTTGGCATATCAGATACAGGTGTGGTTATAGCCTAGAGAGGTGGCTCATTGTTATATAAAAAAATATAACATAATACAATATATATATATGTGTGTGTGTGTGTGTGTGTGTGTGTGTATAGAGAGAGAGAGAGAGAGAGAGAGAGAGAGAGAGAGAGAGAGAGAGAGAGAGAGAGAGAGAGAGAGAGAGAAATCATAATAATAACAACAACAAATAATAATAATATAATAATATTATATTAATTAGTGAAAAGGTGTGAGTCTTTACGAATAGTTCCGTTACACTCACAATGAAGTGAAGGACACTATATCAAGGCAATAGAAAATGTCTAATTATAGAGGTAAGAATGTTGCATGCTTTCTTTGTTTCTAGAACTAATTTTCTATGCATTGTTATTTGATGGAGAAGTTAGAATCCTTGGAAGAAGCTCAAGAGAAACATACTATATAATTAAAGATAAAGGTTTTAAGTGGCGTGGCATAAGTTCAAGGCAAGTTCACAACAAAGGGTCAAGAACATAAATTTGCAAGACCAAGACATCAATCGATTTGGTTTTGTGAATGAAAAAGAAGGTGGGTTGAAGGTATGTTAATAATAAAATTAACACCCCTGAGGATGATGGCCTGAAAACATATCTTCATTTTTCCCACAACATGAAGACGAAAATTTGGAACAAATTGAGAGCTTTGATATCTCATCAGATCATTGCTTACACAAAGGAAGAAGTATGCGAAGACAAAGGTTTCTCTAAAGAATTCAAGATAAAGACTAATTAAGGGCCAAACCCTAGTTTCCACAACTCCTAGAGTGGAAAGAGTACATGTCATATGTATTAATTTCCCTAAAATCCTGGAAATTCAAGTAAGATGCCCAAAAATCTAACTAAAGTGGTTTTTTTGAAGAAAATAATTAAAATCCATCAAAAAAATTAGTCCCTCATTCATGCTTAGTAATTGGGTGTACAAACCCTAATTCTATATAAGAAAGGAATATGAGGTGAAGAAGAAGAGGGAAAAGCGAAAATCAAAGATGTGCTGAAGAATTTAGAGGCTAGAAAGATTATTTTCCACATGAAGCTCTTGGTGATCATTGAAATGGATGGAGAAGGATGGTTTTGAGAAAAGGAGAAGAGATTTACCTCCATCATTGGGTTTCAATCTCTTCCTTCCTATTTTCAATATGATGAAATTCTAGTTTCGCCCAAATTTTGATATTGAATCTATGTGTTAATACTAGTTTTGAACTCAAGATTTGGTAGATAGTTTTCAACCGACTATAGAGGTACACTGTCACCAATGCCCTGTGACTACTCACAACTGGATGGAGTGCTACAATATTCATTGGAGAACCAGACGACGACGATCCACTGGAGATAAATATACTTGAGTTAGAAGGTATACGTACAGTAGAAGGAGCTCCTATCACTACTGATAAGTTTTTAAAACTACTTAAAATCAAGAAATAGAATATTGGGTCTGAGGAAACTCAAAGTTCACCAATATCAGGGATTATTGGGATGAGGAGGCTGTGGGGAAAATCATTGATTTATTACATGAGTTTTAGGATATATTCCCTAGAAAGTTCTATGAAATGAAAGCCATAGTTGGAAACCTGGGAGAAATGAAGATACCCTTGAGATCTGATGCGAAACTAGTCAGATAGCGACCATACCAGCTGAACCCATGTTATAAGGAGAAAGTTAAAGTAGAGCTTGAATGAATGTTGGAAGCAGGAGTCATAGAACCAGTTGAGGAATCAAAATGGATCATCCCGATTGTGGTACAAGACAAGAAGATTTCAGGGGAAGTCAGAATTTGTGTTGATCTTCGAAAACTTAATGATGCCTGCTTGCATGATCCATTCCCAAATCCATTTACAGATGAAGTATTGGAAAATGTTGGGGGACAAGAGATGTATTCATTTATGAATGGATTCTTGGGATACCACCAAGTCCACATTGCCAAAGAATATTGCTACAAGAATAACTTTTCCATAGAATGGGGATTCTACCAATACACGGTAATTCCCTTTGGACTAAAAAACGCGCCTACAATTTTCTCTAGAATTGTAGTTGTTGCCTTTAAATAATATATACACAAATTTCTTGAAGTCTATTTTGATGATTTGATAGTTTTTGGTATTATCAAAGATCACATAGAAAGTATTAGATTGATGTTGGAACGGCGTCATCAGTACCATATTGCCCTCAATTTGAGGAAGTGTATTTTTTGTATGCCTTTCGGGGCTCTGTTAGTCCATGAGGTCTGTCACGATGGGATTTTGGTTGATCCAGATAAAACTGCCATCATATTGGACTTGCCACCACCTACCACAGTTAAACAATTAAGAGAAATGCTAGGGAATATGGTATATTACAGAAAGTTCATCAAAGGATATGCACAAGTGACTTCCTCGATGGAGAAATTGTTGAAAAAGATACTAAGTTCCAATGGACAGTTGAATTTCAGGAAAGTCTGGATAAGTTAAAAATCAAGATGGCCACTACACCTATACTCATATTTATAGATTGGAAAAAATAATTCCATGTTCATGTAGATGCATCTTCCATGTAGCTGGGAGTGGTATTGATGCAACCGAGAGAAGGGATATTGATCACCCCATTGCTTTTGCTAGACGAAAGCTATCAACTGCATAAAATAATTACACTACAACCGAGAGAGAAGGACTTGCGATGGTCTATGCACTACATAAATTCATACATTACTTTATGGGAGGGCATTTTAAAATGTACACGGATCATTCTGCATTGAGATATTTGGTTAACAAGACAATGTTGGGAGGGAATATCTACTGGTGGCTCCTCCTATTCCAGGAATTTGATTTTGAAATTATTGTCAAATACGGTCGATTAAACTTAGGACCAGACCACTTATCTAGAATAGAAAGTGGAGATGAACCTACTGTTGGCAGGGGTTTTGGGTAAGTGATTTGCGCAACGTCGTGGCAGCTGCACAAGCTCACACGACACCACACAAGGCAAGACCAACACGATGGGTGGAAGAATAACCGCTTTTGAATATTTAATGTATTAATTGACCATGTTTTGTGGACATAGGTCAGTAGTGGTTAGAAGTTAGTTAGAAGTATACCCTTGATGTAAGGGTGCAAGCCTATATATAGAGCTAGATTTGCAATTTTAAGAGCATCATGATCAACGGGATATAAGTCCAATTCAATATCTGAGAGTGATCAATCTGTTACGATCTGTCTATGGCCTTGATGAGTATTCTGTTTTGAACAATCTATGATCTGTCTATGTCAGATACTGAATTTTGGGATGTAATCAGTCTCCTACTATGGAGAAGAATTATCTGTATTATATCTATTACGCAGAATTAATATGACATGACGGTTGTTTCCTAAATGCTGTGTTCTGTTTTCCTGTTTTCTCTGCTGTGATGTCAATGAGAAGTATATTGAATCTGTTGATGATTTAATGATGTTGTTGCAATGAACTGATCATGTGATCTATCCCAATTCTGTCGCAATTCTGATGAATGATGATGAATATTATTAAAGTTTTTTTATGAATGATACTGCTGCGATAACATTGCTGCAATAAATGAATGATGTGATCTGTTAGATCTGTAGTTGTGAAGATGAATTGTGATAACTATCTTAGTTCTGTCGAGTGACTTGGAGTAATCTGACAGTTATGTTGTCGAAGCTGGGGATGCCATATCTTCCCTTCTTACTGCTGGAATCTTGGTTCCAACATCTCTCCCTTGAACATCTCGGGTGAGACTTCGTCCACTCTGTGGATGTTGCTGGGTAGGGTAAAACCTGTCTGGCTCGGTGCTCAAGGAGATCACGTTGGTTGGGTGTTGACAGAGTGAGAACCCCTGTCAGCGAGGCTTTGTTGGTGGGTTTTTTCCAAAAAATGGTTCCGTTGCTGGGACCAAGTTGCGATGGAAAGGAGGATATGTTTTGGAATCCAACTCGACCGGAGGTCGAGGAGTGGTTTGGTCTAAAACTGTGAAAGTTTGTTGAAACAAAAAATCAGAATCCAAATTTGTCAATGGGAAATTGGTTGGAAAGATATATTCATGATGGTCCTCAAGAGTGGTTCTTCTGTGAGTTTCTTATCATCTTGTATGAGTGGTTGGTGAAATTCACTTCTAAGAAGAAAAAATTCCAAGGAGGAGAGCCAACATCTTGGACTCCGGAGATGATTCAGAAATTACGAGAAACAAACAATAAGGAATCGCACGTTGTTGAGGTGTGGTTGGACAATATCCTAAAGGGATACATTACTGAGTTTGCAGTTGATACCAATAAGTCATTTAGTGAAGAAGAAAGGGAGTTCTTCAATGGATCACAGGGTATATTTTTGCTGTCTCTGTAGCTATCTATTAAACAACTTGTCTGCAAAAAAGGTATTATGAAGATGGACCAAGAGTAGTGGAACTTTGGTGTACAGAGGCTGTGGACACTGTGATGAAAGGGGGAAGACACATGGAAGGGAAAGGGGTAGATGGGCATGAGTTCTGATGAGATTGTGAAGGTTGTCAAGGAAACAAGTGGTTGTACAAGAGGAGGAGCAAGGTTTCGAGAGAAGAGGTAGAGGATAGGAGAAGGTCCTGTTGCGATTGAAGTGTGATGCCATGAAGAAAAAACACACGGGACAAAGCGACCTTTGAGTGACAACAAGGAATACTAGGCCCAAGATACGTCCAAAATAATGATAGGCTTGAATCCCAATAGTAACATGTCCACACTTCCGCACACTACTCCACCATTGGGAAGAAACATGCATTCTAAGTCGACTTTCTTGATGTGTTAGTAGCAGTATAGTAGTAGAGTACCGGTCGGAGGTAGAAGGTCCAGAATGGCAGGTGACAAAATGAAGCTACCAATATTTCATGGAAAAGACACCGATGACCCAGAGAAATATTGGTTCTTGTGCGAGGTGATCTGGATCGCCCGACAAACTATGGATGACGATGTCAAGAAAAGCCAACTAGCAACCACCCTCAGGGGTCGTGCACTGGATTGGTACATGAGATTCATGCTGGTTCATCAGGGAGGTACAATGAAAACATTGGATGATATCCGTAAGGGGTTTTTTGAAGAATTCAATAAGCCATAGTCTGAGGCTCAGTACATTACTGAGTTGAAAGAAATCAAGCTGTTCTCGAATGAAACAATTTGGGACTTTGATCAACGGTTTAAGACATTGATGGCTTGAGTTAGATTCCAGATGAGCGATGTTCAACACAAGGAGTGGTTCATCACCGTGCTTGTCCCACATATCAGACAGCCGCTAATGCAGCAAAAGATTGTGACACAGAGCAAGGCTCTGGAAATCGTGACGAAATTAGAGGCATCACCAGTAGGAGAAACCACAGTCAAGATGAACCAGATTCAAGCACAGTTGGCTAATCTGACGCTCCAACTGCAAGATATCAAGAAGGCTAAGGAATATCATGTCAACCTTTGGTGCACCCAGTGTCATGCAGACGTACACACCAAGGATACATGTCCGACATTCTGAAATTATTTACTTTCAGGAGCCCCGAACCCATTGAGCTGCGCTGGTGTACCATGGTGCCGCATATGTCAAGTCTATGGGCATCAACATGAGAACTACGACTACATGAAAAATATGGTTACCAAGTGATCCGTCGGACCTCAACTTGTGTGCATTAAAAGTTTGTGTTAAAAAGAATGCGTTCAGCAGGTGAATTAATGGAACAACATTAATAGAAATTAAATGCTGAAAACAGATGGAAAACAAAACTGATAAATAGATATAAAAGAAACACAGAATCAGAGAGTCACAAGCAGAAGTTGATAACGGAGTTCACCCCCTCCACTGGGCTATGTCTCCGGGTCCCTCTCCAATGGGTACCGATCCTATTAATCTTTTAAAAATGGTACAAAATGGTTCTGGAAACAACTTCAGCAACTGTAAATAGAATGCTGTACAAAGTCTTTAAGACCTTTCTCTGGAAATTACAATCAGCCTTCGTAAGGCAAAGAAAGCCAAAGTATGACAGAGAATGTCGACTTCCACAGTAACAACATCGAAACACTTTACAACAAACTCTCTGAGCTTCGCATAACAGAGAAAGATGTACTATGCTCTGAACAAACTGAGTCTCCCCCCCCTCCAATGGTGGCCAACATCCTCTATTTAAGCACTTAGCGAGAGGAGCCATAATGGACCACAACTGTTCTCTTATTTATCAATGTTACAATCATATGCTAAAACTGAACCATGCAATTCAGCCAAATCGCTGCCCAAGCATTATGGTACCATGACGTTCCATATTCCTGAAACGTTGCAACCAAATCCACGCACATATGTTGACTCACAACACGTTGCAATGACCGTTATGCACATATGTTGCACCATACCATAGCGTCACATGTAATGTAACCGTTTGATGTCACCACTATATTCACAATGTCACAACAAATGCGATGTATGTTGTAGCAAGTGTGATATGTCTGTCCCAGCAGGTGCGGCATATGTCGCAGCAGGTGTGATATGTCTGTCACAACAGTGTGATATGTCTATCGTAGTAGGTGCAACGTATGTCACAGCAGGTGTGATATGTCTATCACAGCAGTGCGATATGTCTGTCATAGCAGGTGCGACGTATGTCGCAGCAGGTGCGATGTATATCGCAGCAAGTGCGATATGTCTGTCGCACTATATATGAGTTAAAAAATATGTTATGTTATTTGAACCATAGATTAAATACCATTGTACCATATTGGATCAGTGTAATTTGAAGATGAATAATCCACTGGATCATTCCTCCCCATTGGAGAGATTTTGGACCACCAAAATCCTGAATCATTCTGTAAGTAAGTGAGGGTATAGCTCCCTCACTTTTCCAATCTCCATCCATCTTACTTTGTTAGGATGCATGCCTTTAAGCCCCACTCGAAGGTACTCAGCATTCCCCCTTCGTGAAGTCCTTACATTTCTATCAAGAATAACATGATCCTGCAACTCATTCATATATTTAGGTGCCATATCATCAACTGAAGGAATCGGCATGATAATTTCCTCATCCATGATCATAGGAGGCTCATACAATTTAAGATTCTAAACATTGACAACTGAATAAATTTGCATGTATGGAGGTAAATTCAAGTGAAAAGCATTAGTACCGATCTTTTCCAAGATCTCAAAAGGACCATACCGGATAGGTTTAAGCTTTTTACCTTCACCTTTCATCCTTTCTTTGGTGATATGCAGCCAAACTCTGTCACCAACCTGAAACTGATGATCAAATCGATGCTTGTCATGCCTGGCTTTGTCCAACTGTTCTTGAATTTCCTGCTGCACTGGTTGAATTCTCTGAATGAACTTTAAAGCTTTATCTACATCATGATGTCCACCCACTGCATCTTTGCCAAAAGAGAAGTCCATCGGTGTTTTTGGTAGATAACCAAAACAAGTTTCAAAAGGAGATCTTTTCGTGGAAGAATGAATTGCATGATTGTAAGCATGCTGTATATACTGCAACCACTCATCCCAAAGTTTAGGATGTTTACTACAATATCCTATGAGCAGCTGAATCACTGTCCTGTTCACTACCTCTATTTTCCCATCGGTCTGTGGATGAAAAGCTGTACTTTTCTTCAGTTTAGTATCCATAAGCTCCCATAAAGTTGACCAGAATTCTCCCAAGAACTGGGAGTCCCGATCAGATATAATAGACATGGGTAGCCCAAAATGTACCCAAACATTTTGAAAGAATAGGTGAGCTATTTGTTCAGCAGTGATCTGTTTGTTACATGGCATTAAGATACACATTTTGCTGAATCTATCCACAACAACATATAGGTAATCATTCCCTTTTCTAGACATAGGTAGCCCCCCTACAAAGTCCATAGAAATGCTTTCCCAAGGATGAGAAGAAACTGGAAGAGGTGTGTACAAACCCAATTTCCTATTGCTAGGCTTACTTGTTGCACACATAACACAACCTCTTTTGTATTTAGCTACAGTTTCTTGCATTTGAGGCCAATAACAGTGATTCTGCAATACAGACAATGTTTTACTTACTCCAAAATGTCCTGCAATCAACGAACTATGTACTTCTCGGATCACATGCACTCTTTCCTTCTCTCGAATATAGAGTTTACCAAGATGATACAAGAGTTGATTATGCACATAATAGTTCTCTTCCTGTTTACCATGTATTAGTGATGCATATACTTTCTTAAAATCTTTATCTTCTGCATACTGTTCAATATAACTTTCATGTGTTAATGAACTGTTTTGAAGAATGATTGAAGCATTCGTAGGAGGCCTTGATAACATGTCTGTTACCTTATTATGAATTCCCTTTTTGTACTTAATTACGAGATGAAACTGTTGTAAGAATCCCATCCATCTTAAATTCCTACTTTGTTGTATTTTAGTTTGAGATTGTAAATATTGAAGTGGCTGATGATCAGTATGTATGCCTGTTTCTTTGCCCATTATATAATGTTTCCATTTCTTCACACTCTGTACCAAAGCATACAACTCTTTGTCATAAGTCAGATAGTTACTTACCGCAGTAGATAACGTTTCTGAATGGTAACAGACTGGCTTCCTTCCTTGCATCAAAATGACTCCCATGGAAAACCCGCTGGCATCAGTTTCGATCTCAAATGGCTGCTACAAATTTGGCAACGTCAGAACCGGGGTTGTGCTAATCCTTTCCTTCAAAGTGTCAAAGGATTTCTGATGCTTGCCTCCCCACTGGAAAATCTCTTTGACGCTTGTCAATGCATGTAATGGAGCAGCAATGGAGGAAAACACAGAAATGAATTTCCTCCAATACTGAACCACTCCCAGAAAACTTCTGATTTCAGTAACGGTGTTAGGCCATGGCCAATTTACAATGACAGCAACCTTGGCTGGGTCCACTCGTAGGTGGCCTCCACCAATAATATGGACCAGATATACTAAAGAAGTTTTAGCAAATTCACATTTAGACATTTTTACATAAAGCTTTTCCTTCCTCAGTACATCTAAAACTTTCTTCATATGTATTATATGCTCTTCCCAGGTTTTGCTAAACACTAGGATATCATCCAGATATAAAATTACAAAATCATCAATGAATGGTCAAAATACATCATTCATGACCCGCATGAAAGTAGCAGGTGCGTTACAAAGCCCGAAGGGCATAACAAGCCATTCATACAAACCCTGTTTTGTTTTAAACGCTGTTTTCCAGGCATCATTCTCAGCAACACGGATTTGATGATACCCACTACGTAAATCAAATTTAGTAAAGTAAATTGCATCTTTCAACTGATCAAGCAAATCATCAATGCGAGGAAGAGGATACCTGTTTTTAATGGTGATTTTGTTAAGGGCCCTATAGTCGATACACATTCTCCACGACCCATCCTTCTTCGGAACCAAGAGTATAGGAAAGACACAAGGAGAAGTGCTGGGCCAGATGACCCCCTTCTCAATCAGCTCCTGAACCTACTTCTTGATCTCCTCATTCTGCATTACAGACATCTGGTACATGGCTATGTTCGGGAGTGGCACAACCTGCTGCAAATGTATCTCATGCTGAATCTCTCTTTTTGGTGGTAACCCTTTCAAATATTGAAACAAATCATCATACTCAGAAATGATTTCAATCAGTTCGGATTTACGTTTAGGGTCACATCCTTCAAAATATTTAGAGATCTCATCATTTTTCACCTTAACCATCATTAACACAAAATTCTTACTAGCATTTACCAGCCTCTTCATTTGTCCTGCAAAAACTATTGCTAGATTGGTTTTTATTTTATGTGCTCGTACAATATATTCTACACCATCTTTAAAAAGATGATACTTATTCTTCTCTCTATAAAAGACTGCTTTCCGGTCATACAAATATGGACTCCCAAGTACTATTCCATAAATGTCAAGTGGTACTACATCTAGTTCTACCTCATCCATGAACTTTCCAGTAATTGCAAACTTCAATACACATTTCTTTGTAACTTGTAATTGTGTATCATTAGTAACCCAACCAAGAGGATAGGGTTTTTCATGAGGCATAGTAACAAAATGCAATTTATTAACCACTTCTTTTGATATCAGATTTACTTGTGAACCACTATCAAACAATGTATCAATATTTGTGTGCTTTGCAATGACACGAACATGAAACAGTGCGCTTCTATTTTTATCATTTTGCCTAGAAGTAGATGACAGATTTGTACTTGCACTAGAACTTGATTTTGCATTAATGGGAAGTGAGATACTTTTTTTCTTACCCTGGATTCCGACAGCTGTAATCTTTGTTTCATCACCTGAGTCGGACCCCAAGTCTTGAATAACCGCTGCAGTAGCTTTTGCTTTGCCTTTATCCTTGTTTCCTTTGAACTTCTTTGGCCTTAACTCTTTACGAAGTTTCCAACACTTAGAGACATCATGTCCCTTCTGACAATGCGAACATGTAGGCTTTTCACCCTCTTTCTTAACAGTAGCCATCTTCTTTTTCCCCTTATCTTGACCTTTCGATTTGCTGTCAAATTTAAATGACTTCTTCACAAAAGTATCATTAGCATGCTTACCCCTGGCTTCTAAATGGGTAGCTTGAACACATACATAATCCAAATTACTGGGGTTAAACATCAACAAAGTATGTCTCAAATAAGAATGCATGCCACCAATGTACTTAAGAAGCGTTTCCTGTGTATCTAATGCAACATTCAATGCAATAGCCCTCTTTCTGAATTCACGAGTATAATCTTGAATGATTTTTCCTTTAGCTTGTCTAAACATTTGCCAACCCATGGTTAAATGTTGAATATGGCCTAAAGGATAAAATTGCTTCCTTAATACTTCAATGAATTCATTCCAAACTGAAATAATATTACCATTATTTCGAAGATCTTGCTGAATCTTGCTCTCCCACCAAGTAAGAGCCATTCCACTCATTCTCAAAGTGGCTAATTGAATCCTGGAAGGGTCATCATTAATGCCCTGCACCCTGCAATATACTTCAAGCTACTTGATCCAATTGTCTAACTTTTCAGCATCTAAATCTCCATTATAAATCGGTAACTCAAACTTAACATCCAATTTGAAATAAGGCATATTAGAATTTGCATTAGCATTATGTGAATGAGAAGCATGAGAAGAAGAGAAAGTTTGAGTAGAATCAAGAGGATCACCATCACCTCCTACTCCTTTACCCTTTTCTTCCTTCTTCACTTTTGCATCTTTGGATGAAGATCCTTCTTCTTTCTTCTTCCTTTCTGCTCGTTCATCAAGTAGAATTTCCATCATGGATTTCATGCTCATAAAATCCTCCAGAAACTCAGTTTTTGAAATAACAGGTTTTTCCCGTTCTGTAATTCCTTCCTCTTCCCCTCGTGGGGAAGACATGGTTCTTGAGAATGTTCTCCTTGAGCCAATCTCAGGATCTTCAAGTAATTCTCCTTCACCAAGCTTTAACCTGGACCTAGTAAGCATTCACAAACTTGGACCAGCAGTCAACCAGCTCTGATACCATAACATGATCCGTCGGACCTCAACTTGTGTGCATTAAAAGTTTGTGTTAAAAATAATGCGTTCAACAGGTGAATTAATGGAACAGCACTAACATAAATTAAATGCTGAAAATAGATGGAAAACAAAACTGATAAATAGATATAAAAGAAACACAGAATTAGAGAGTCACAAACAGAACTTGATAATGGAGTTCACCCCCTCCACTGGGCTACGTCTCCGGGTCCCTCTCCAATGGGTACCGATCCAATTAATCTCTTAAAAATGGTACAAAATGGTTCTAGAAACAACTTCAGCAACTATAAATAGAATGCTGTACAAAGTCTTTAAGACCTTTCTCTGGAAATTACAATCAACCTTCGTAAGGCAAAGAAAGCCAAAGTATGACATAGAATGTCGACTTCCACAGTAACAACATCGGAACACTTTACAGCAAACTCTCTGAGCTTCGCATAACAGAGAAACGATGTACTACACTTTGAACGAACTGAGTCTCCCCCCCCCTCCAACGGTGGCCAGCATCCTCTATTTATGCACTTAGGAGAGGAGCCATAACGGACCACAACTGTTCTCTTCTTTATCAACGTTACAATCATATTCTAAAAATGAACCATGCAATTCGGCCAAATCGCTGCCCAAGTGTTATGGTACCACGACGTTCCATATTCCTGAAACATTGCAACCAACTCCACACACATATGTTAACTCACAACACATTTCAATGACCGTTATGCATATATGTTGCACCATACCATAGTGTCACACGTAATGTAACCGTTTGATGTCACCACTATCTTCACAATGTCACAGCAAGTGCGATGTATGTCGCAGCAAGTGTGATATGTCTGTCGCAGCAGGTGCGACGTATGTCGCAGCAGGTGTGATATGTCTGTCACAGTAGTGCGATATGTCTGTTGCAGCAGGTGCGATGTATGTCACAGCAGGTGTGATATGTCTGTCACAGCAGTGCGATATGTCTGTCATAGCAGTGCGATATGTCTGTCGCAGCAAGTGCGATATGTCTGTCGTACTATATATGAGTTAAAACATATGTTATGTTCTTTGAACCATAGATTAAATACCATTGTACCATATTGGATCAGTGTAATTTGAAGATGAATAATCCACCGGATCACCAAGGTAGAGAGTCTATACTATACCTTTTATCGGTCAGTAGGACATGACGATAAAAACTTTCAAGCTTATGACTTGCTCCAGGAAAGGACATATGATTCATACTTTGTGAAAGGTGAGGACCCCCGAACAATGCAAGCGCAACCATAGATGGCACAAATAGCAGTGCAAGTGCAGTGTACACCACCTCCCTAGATGCACTTTATCCCATTGCAACTGCAGTAGTAGTTTACATCGCAGCCACAGTTTGCACCGCAGCCACATTTCGTAGCACAACCATAGTGTTGATGTATTTGTAACTTCAGAATGTATTCATCTATGTATCTTATATATTGTAACCTGATGTTTATTCCGGGATGTATCTATTATGTATTTGAGTCATGTTGTCATGCCCCGATGTTTCGATCAGGAGGATCAATAATATAAACAAGTCATGTCAAGTCATGGTGGGTAACCCTCCGATTGTCTAAGTGTTAAAGTCCCCGTAGTTCCGAGGCATTAGGGTTATTAGACTCTCCTAGTAGAGGTCGGCCCTAGTAGGGTTTTAGTCATGTCGGGATTATTATAAATAGAGAACTGGAGTCTCTATTTATCACACAAGTCATATAGACTCAAGTGTAGCGCATAGTAGAGGAAGGAGAAGACACTAGGGCTAGACAAGAAGAAGATTACTGCTGTTGGGAGATCACTTACTGTTTTGGGGCTTTTACTATTTTGGTGCTGATTCTATCTCTGAGAAAGTTGTGGGGTTTTCTCTTTTATGGTTTCCCCGAGGAAAAACACTGTGTTCATTGTCTCTTGTGTTTGTTGCTGTACTTGTTATTCTCTCAGTTAAAGATCCTAATAATGCTAGCTTAATGTTGAAAAACTAACATGGTATCAGAGCTAACCTGAGAAGAAGACACTATGCAGCTGCGGGAACTAGGGATTCCTAGTTTGTGGATCTTCCTCCACAGATTTTCAACAAAATTAAGGTGGAATAACTCTCCTCCTTAGGGCGCATCTTTCTGTCGAACCAGAATCCAATTCTGAGGTTTTTCAGTTTTGGACCTATCACTGCTGTCAGAAATTAGGGATTTTCACAGAAGAGGAATTTTTCATTGAGCCCAGGCTTGAATTGATCTCCTCCCCAAAATCGAAGTTAGGGACAAATTTCAAGGCATTTGGGTGGATAGAACTCCGAAAAAGCAAAACCCTAATTTGCTCCTGAACCAGTTCTGCACGATTTCAGCTCAAGTCTCAGATCTGACATTTTGACCTGGTAAGATCTAAGATCTCTTGTATTTCCATTTGAGATTCTCATTTTAAAGATGTCTCATCATACCAAGCTTGATGATAAGCTTGAGGGAGCTGATAACTTCCGAGCCTGGAAGTATAGGATCTCTCTGATCCTGGAAGAAAATGAATTAGACTCCTACATTCATGAGGAGGTTCCAGTTCTAGAGGGAGATAAGGAAAAGGCCTTACATAAGAAGAATATGGTTATGGAAAAGAGGATCATTGCTGATTCTATCAAGGATCACCTTATCCCACAGTTGTCCTCTCTCAAGACACCTAAAGCTATGTTTGATGCCCTAACCAAATTGTTTGAAGGGAAGAACATAAACCGGAAGATGACTCTGCGGAATCAACTGAAGAATGTGAAGATTCAGAATGCAGAAACCATCCAGTCTTACTCAACAAGGGTTTCTCAGATCAAGGAACAATTAGAAGCTGTAGATGAAGAAGTGGAGAATGCAAAGATTATAATGACTACTTTGAATGGCCTTCCTAGGTCACGGGATTCTTTCATTCAAGGAATATGTGATAGAAAGAAGTTAGTCAAGTTCAGTAGACTATGGGAAGAATTTTCTCAAGAAGAAGCTCAGATACAACTCAAGAAGAGAAGATGGGAAGTGAAGATCAAGCTCTCACAGTTCACTCCAAGAGAGGCAGAAGAAAAACTCATCACTTAAAAGGTAAGAATTCTCATCATAGAGACAACAATAGAAAGGACCCATATAAATTAAGATGTTATACATGTGATGAGATAGGAAACTTTGCAAAATACTGTCCTAAGAACAAGAACCACTCTCATAAGAAGAAGGGGAATACAAGAAGACATCATGCTCATGCTGCAGAGGATAATGAACAATCCAAGAAGAGATCCAGATATGAAAGTGAATATTCTTCAAGCGAGGATGAATATGTTTTGATCTCCACTCTCACAGGTAACATTACTCATGGTAGTGATGATTGGCTTATAGACAGTGGGGCTTCCAAACATATGACAAGATTCAAAGAATCCTTTGTAAGATTGTCAGAACATGAATCACCTCACAAGGTGAATCTAGGAGATGACTACCAATATCCAATAAAAGGTAGTGGGGAATATTCATATAAGCTAGACTCTGGTAAGTCTCTAACAATGAAAGAAGTATTGTTTGTGCCAGGACTCAAGAAGAACCTTCTCTCCATATCAACATTGGATGCAAAAGGAATGAGGGTTGCATTCATAGATGGTCAAGTCATTATGTGGCCAAAAGGTAAGACTATCAATGATACAATGGTGATTGGAGAACAAGAAGGAGGATTGTACAAATTGAAGGGCCATCCAAAACAAGCCTTGGTCCATAACACAGTAGAGACAAATGAGATTTGGCATAGAAGGCTTGCACATGTGCATTATAGAGCACTACCTATTGCAAGCAAAGCTATTGAAGGTCTTCCAGAATTCCAAGAAAAACATGATGGAGTTTGCAACGGATGTGCGAAAGGGAAGAATACAAAGAAGACATTTCCCAGCAGCGAAACCAAAGCCAAAGGCATACTAGAAATCATCCACTCCGATGTATGCAGTCCTATGTCATCAAACTCACTAAGCAGGTATGCATACTACGTTTCTTTTATTGATTATTTTTCTAGAAAGACATGGGTTTATTTCATGAAGAACAAAGATGAAGTATTCAGTAAGTTCAAGGAATTCAAAGCCTTGATTGAAAACCACACTGAAAAGAATATCAAGACTTTTTGATCAGATAATGGCAGAGAATTCACTTCGAATGAATTCAAAGAGCTATGCAAAGAATCAGGGATTAAGAGGGAGTTTTCCACTCCTTATAATCCACAACAGAATGGGATTGTGGAACGCAGGAATAGGACCATCATGGAAGCTGCAAGAGCAATGCTTCATGATCAATATCTTCCTATGCATCTTTGGGATGAAGCTTCCAGAACAGTGGTGTATGTATAGAACCAAACTCCACATAGAGTACTCAAAAACGAGACTCCTGAAGAAGTCTTCTCTGGCAAGAAACCAGAAGTCAGCCATATCAGAATATTCGGCTGTCCTGTGTACATAAACATTCCAAAAGAGAAGAGAACAAAATTAGATCCTTCAGGAAAGAAGGGCATATTTGTGGGATACTCTGAAAGCTCGAAGGCTTACAGAATCTATTTTACCAGGATACAAGAAGATTGACATTAGCAGGGATGTGACATTTGATGAAGACACAGCTTACAACAAATCCAGAAAGAGACCTACTGAAGAACCTGAAGAAGCAGAAGCAGAAGCACCCAGAATTCATGACACAACCATGAATGAAGAAGATCAAGAAGAAGATCAAGATGTCGAGGAACCACAAAGACCTGTAGATCCACCTCTGGAGAAGAATCCTCATAAGAGGAAACCTGCTTGGGTACGTGAACTTATCCAAGGTGCGGAAAGATATGGGGCTCCAGAAGAGAATCACAGAGAAAGAAAGAGAACCGGATCTTGCTCTGGGTATGTAGCTTTACTATGTGATTTCATTGATAAAGAACCTTCCAGTTATGAAGAAGCAGCAGAACGGAAAGAATGGAAGGATGCTATGATCGAAGAATATCAATCGATCATGAAGAATGATGTTTGGGATGTTGTCCCAAGACTAGAAGGGAAGTCAGTTGTAACTTCCAAATGGATCTACAAGATCAAGCATGCTGCAGACGGTAGCATTGAAAAATATAAAGCAAGATTTGTAGCTCGAGGTTTCTCTCAGAAAGAAGGAATAGACTATGAAGAAACTTTTGCACCTATAGCCAGATACACTTCCATCAGATTAGTACTTGCTCTAGCTACAGTGATGAAATGGAAGATACACCAAATGGATGTCAAGACTGCTTTCTTGAATGGTGTAGTGGAAGAGGAAGTGTATGTAGAACAACCACTCGGTTTTGAGACACATAACATAGAGTCTCATGTATGCAGATTGAAGAAAGGCCTGTACGGTTTGAAACAAGCACCCAGGACCTGGTACGACAGATTTGACAGCTTTCTATCCAATTTGGGCTTTACCAAGAGTAAAGCAGACTCCAACCTTTACCACAAGGTTGAGGATGGCAACCCAGTCATGCTTCTACTATATGTAGATGATCTATTTGTGATAGGTACAGATGAGTTGATTGCTGATACGAAGAGAAAGCTTGCTCCTGAGTTCGAAATGAAGGACTTGGGGATGATGCATTTCTTTCTAGGTATGGAGGTGTGGAAGAGTACAGATGGAATCTTCCTTGGACAAGGGAAGTATGCAGTAGAGATCCTGAAGAGGTTTGGGATGATGGACTACAAGGCTATGACCACACCGATGGCATTGAACCTGAAGCTATTGAGTGATGCTTCATCAGAGTCAGTTTGTAATGCCCCAGTTTTGACCCCGCTCACATTAAAATACATGATACATATATTGTAAATAATCTTGGCGTGGAGCTAAAGGCTAAGGCCCCACCATAGATTTGGTTATGTTGTGTTTCTGTTTAGGAATGGTCACCGATGGTATGTCAGGACATGCGTCATATATTTAAATTGTGACGTCATGTAAATGTGCATTTTAATTAATAACCTAGCCAGCTATGTTCACTACAACTAAATTGAGAAGGGGCATGATTCCAAAGGATAAGGACGGGGAATGTTGAACATTGAGTCATGGGAGAAGAGCCATGTGTCATCACCACCATTAGTTGTTTCGTTGCTAGTTGGGACAACAAATTGGCTGGCAGGAAGGCCATGCCCATGCCGCTCACACTCTCTCCACTATGCTCTATTGGTTTGTCCACTCACCAGATCGTGAGTCTATTCATCTCCCCTCACGCGAGCTGAGTAAAAGAATCCACATTCCATTGTTGGGGGTTCGCCTACTCTTTGGGAATTTGCTAGTCTGTGGGTTTTTTCTTCCTGTTCACATAGAAGACAGTTATTTTGTCTCACGGATTTGAGGACTGTGGATTGATTCTTTACCCGGGATTCATGCAGATTTTGTGCTTTTCCCATCATTATCAGACATCGTATTGTCCTGTTAGTCCCATCGTGGAATTGTAGCTGGATGTTCTGGATAGTTCTGCGGGATGCGTTTTTGTCTCTCACACATAGTTGGAAGTCGGGACCTGTTTCATTCCCGGTCTGTATAATTTTTCCTAGCGACTGCAGTGCAATTTGTGTGCTGTGGGCTCAGGGTTGATCATGGACTGTCATTTGCCATGATTTGTTTAACTTTTTTTTCCCTGTAAACAATTGAATAGCTGTTTGGGTGCTTGCATGCAGTGGATTTGTCCTCGGACTACTTGGGGTTGGTGAATGAGGTGCTTGATAAACCTGGTGGGTTGAGAACCACATGGACAAAGCCACTGAGCTGGATTTCTTCTCCACAGCCCCTAAAGAGCACTGGAGGGAAGATCAGGGTCTGAGGGACTGCGTTGCAGAGAAGGGACTGACTTCCTTGTATTGGCTGTGTGTGGTTGTTCTAGAATCCAGGCTGGTTCTAGTGTTGGTGTCTGTAGCTCTTCAGTGAGCTCACCAGCTTAGCATTAGCCTTTCCCAGCTCCTGAATGGCCTACTAAACCCAACTCTGTTGGCTTGGCTGATCTGTTGTTCGCCTGATAAACCCAACCGTGTTGGCTTGGATGAACTGTGTACCCTTGTGGTGTTGTTACCTTGGCTATGTGTAAGCCTGTTAATTCCTTATTCCTTGGGGAATCATGCCCAAATCGGGGGTGGCACCGTTGCTGAGAGATTAAGGAGCATGCGGGCCTATGGTTGGGTGGAACGTTGCAGCGACGTAGCTGGTTGCGGAACAAGATCCTTATAAGATAAGTAAATTTGTCTATTTTACTTCTGCAATCCCATTTATTGTTAATGATCATGATAAAAATGTGAATGCTTGTATGAATGTATGTTGCTTCCACTATGTATGATAAATAATCATGTATGCATGTTTTAGTTCAGGCATTTATTTCAGCATTTCAACAATGATTATGAATGTACATGTTCATGGGGCTAGATGCCCAAATGTTTGGCGTGAAGTAGCGTCATCTTCGCCAGTTGGAGGGTCGGGGATGTTACAGCATGGTATCAGAGCTCATGTTGCAGCATGGGCCTGAATGGACCACCAGGATGCAGTGACAGAAGCAGAATTGCCTTCTGCCTAGCATAGATCAAGATTTGATGGCGGAAAACTTCAAAAAATTGCCTAAGTGTTGACAGTCGGAACAATTAGCGGAATTGACTTCCGATGTGGTGGAAGGGTTAGTGGAACAGACTTCCAACGTAGCGAAAGGGTTAGGCGAAAGTGCGCTTGAAGGGAACAGTTTGAAGGAAAATTTTGAAAATCACCTAAGTGTTCGAAGTTCATCGGAAGAAATTAGTTGATCGAACATCCACCGTTGCGGATGGAGAAACAAATACGTGTCCGACGGGTAAGTTCTCCGACCGCCGACGCCATGAAGAGGTTTGAAAAATTTGGCTAAGTGTTGACATTGTCGGATATCGGAAGAAAATAGTTGTTCGTCCGTCCGACGTTGCGGAAGTCAAAGTCACTAGACTTCCGATGAGCAAGGACTTTCGATGCCGGTCGAAATAAGTTCATCGATCAGAAAGAGATAGTAGTTCAAGTGTCCGCCGTTGCGGATGGAGAAACGACTAGGCGTCCGACGAGAAATACCTCCGACTACCGATGTCGCAAGAAAATTAAGTCGAATTTTTTTTTCTAAGTATAGAATACCATCGGCCAATTGGAAGCAGAAAGTGGTTGAGCGCTCGCCGTTGCGGAAGCCAAAACCACTAGCCTGCCGATGAGGAAATACTGCCGCTAGAAGAAGATAGCAGTTCAAGCGTCCGTCGTTGCGGAAGACAAAAGCACTAAGTCTTCCAATGAGAAAGACCGCCGACGCCGAAAGTTCAAGATTTTTCTAAGTAAAGAGCAGCCATCGGAAGAAGTTCATGTTTGAAGTTTGTGTTTGAAGTTCGTGTTTGATAGTCTTCTGACGTGTAGAGACTGATGATGAAATTATTTTACCGATGAGTTCATAACCCATGGAACCCACAGTGGGATCACAGCCCGCTGTTGTGGCTACCTACAAGACTAAACCTCCCGATGCCGCAGTAGTCAGTGCTTCCAATCGTCGGTCGGAAGATTATAGTTGATGAGACTGTCGATCGAAGAAGTTTAACGGTTGGTGAACCTGCCGTTGCGGAAGCAGAATGAACTAGCCGTCTGACGATTAAAGGATCCGACAGCCGATGAATAGCTCAGAAGCTTAAACGGCTAAAGATATGAAACCGTGGAAAGGATTAGCTGTTGCAACCGCCGATACAACGGAGAAGTTAGTCATTTTGACTGCCGAAACGTCGTGTCAATAGTTGAAATGAGATACGATTCTACAAGGAGGAAATTTTGAGTTTTCAATAGGATTTCCCCAGCAGATTGTGACTGTTTTTCAGTGAATTTTTTTGCAGACTGTCAATAGATTACAGGGCTGAACAAGAAATGAATTTTTTGTGTGTTTAAGAAAAACTGTTGTTTATGATTTTTCCAAGAAAAAGGAAAGTAGTTTGATTTATATTAATACTATGCATCTAATAGTTTCCTACTAACACATTGCAGAAGTATAGATAACTTCCAAGAGCAGTACTCCAGAAAGAACAGTGCGGTAAAGCCAGAGGTGGTTCAACCACGAGAACCCAGGATGGGTATAATGCTCGGGATTCTTACGAGCGAGCAGAAGATGCCATGGGAGAAAATGTCCGCAATAGGAATGATGACATTGAGTCTAATGGAAGGAGATTCCAAGAGACACTGTCAGATGTTGTAGCCACCATGAGAAGCTTAATTAAATCCCAGGAAGAGCAGCAACAGTTGAATGCTGCCATATTGGAAAGTTTGACAGACTTGTAGAAAATGATAGATTCTATACGAAGTACAACAAGACTAGAAGGCAGTAAGAGCAGTACTAGGATAAGGAGAAGGACTTCTAGTGGATCGTATGACTCCAAAGAATCTAGTGGAGATACAAGTTCATCTCCTCATAAAAGGAAAAGAAGAAGGCACCTTAGGGATCGCTCTCGAGATGAGTTTAGAAAAGCTAAACCTCCTACATTTGATGGTGAGATAAAGATGGGACAAGAAGCTGAGGCTTGGATTTTTGGGATAAAGAAGTACTTTCAGGTGCAGGATTATTCAGGAAACATGAAGGCACGAGTTGCCATATTCAATATGAATGGAAGGGCATCCATTTGGTGGGAACACTTCAAGCAGGTAAAGAAGCTCAGTGAAAGGAAACTGAAGTGGAAATAGTTCATGAAGTACTTCAAGCAGAAATACCTCTCTGACAGGTACTATGATGACAAGATCAAGGAGTTCCATGAGCTGAGATTGGGACAGCAAACCATGGATGAATATGCAATTAAGTTTTTGGAGCTGTTAAGGTATGTCCGGTACATCAGAGATGAAAAAGTGAAGATCCAACGTTTTCTGAGTGGATTACCTCAGTCTTACAAAGATAGAATTGAGTTTTACAAACCTAGAACTCTTGAAGAAGCAATAAGGAAAGCTAAGTATTGCTATGAGCAAAGCAAAGCTAAACCTGATTACCATAAGGCATGGAAGGGCAAGAAGAATCAAAAGTTGGACCAAAGAAAGAAAGGTTTCAAACCTTCTAGATTCAAGAATTAGTAGAAGCAGCCCTCCCAAGCTGCGAGTGATCCAGTTGGAGTAGCAAGTGGAAATCCTAAAGAGCCACATCCGAATAAAGGTCCACTCAAATGTTGGAAATGTGAAGGAACTCACTTGCGTAGAAATTGTCCACTCGAGAATGAAAGTGCAAGACCAGCTTATAACATTCAAGAAGTAGAAATAGTGGGTCAAGTAGCAAGGGCCGTCCCTAGAATTTATGTAGCACTGGAGGACCGCCAGGAAGATCACCAGTCAACTGTGGTTGAAGTAGCAGGTAAGATTGTTGAGCAATCTGTTTCTATTTTGATTGACCCTGGTTCTACACACAGTTACATTACTCCTAGAGTAGTGGAGATTTGTGCTTTTAAGAAGGTAAAGCATAGGAAATCTTGGTTAGTTCAGCTAGCCACTGGAACTAAGAGAAAGGTTAGTGAAGTGGTAGAGAAATGTCCATTGGTTATGTATGGGTTGGTCACTTGTGTAGATCTGAATGTTCTACCGCTTGGTTCCTATGATGTTCTCATTGGAATGGATTAGTTAGAAGCTCACAGGGTGAAACTTGACTGTTACAATAAGACTTTTGAATGCATGAATGAAGAAGGGAACCTAGTAGTTGTGAGAGGCATTCCAAAGGTGATTTCAGTACGACAGGTTTCAGCAATGCAGTTAAAGAAGTCTTATAGGAAGGGTTTCCAGTTGTATGCAGCTCATATTCTGGAGGCATCATGAGATGAAACTCCTGGGTTGGAGGATTATCAAGTATTACAGGAATTCAGGGATGTGTTTCCTGATGAGATCCTAGGGCTTCCTCCAAAGAGGGACATTGATTTTACAATTGAACTTGTTCCAGGAGCAGCACCAGTGTCCAAGGCACCCTATAGGATGAGTACACCAGAGATGCTAGAACTGAAAATGCAACTACAAGAGTTGTTGGAAAAGAAATACATCCGGCCAAGTGTGTCTCCTTGGGGAGCACCAGTTCTATTTGTAAAGAAGAAAGATAGTTCACTCAGGTTGTGTATTGATTACAGACAGTTGAACAAGGTTACGGTGAAGAATAAATATCCTTTGCCTAGAATTGATGACCTCTTTGATCAAATGAGACGAGCAAAGGTATTTTCCAAGATTGACTTGAGGTCTGGTTACCATCAGGTGAGAATCAAGGATGAGGACATTCATAAGAAAACCTTCAGGATAAGGTATGGGCATTATGAGTTTGTAGTGGTACCATTTGGGCTCACAAATGCACCAGCTACATTTATGTGCCTTATGAATAGTGTCTTCAGCAAGTATTTGGACAAGTTTTTTCTTGTTTTCCTTGATGACATTCTTGTTTATTCTAAGAATGAGGAAGAACATGAAGAGCATTTAAGATTGACATTACAATTGCTCAGGGAGCACCAATTGTATTCAAAACTGAGCAAGTGTGACTTCTATAGAGATAGAATTCAGTATTTGGGTCACATTATCTCAAAGGAGGGTATATTTGTGGACCCTGAAAAGATTGAAACCATTATGAATTGGCCTACTCCAAGAAATGTGACAGATGTGAGATATTTTATGGGACTTGCAGGATACTACAAGAGGTTCATTGAGGGATTATCCAAAGTTGCACATGCCATCACCTCTTTGCAAAAGAAGGGGATGAAATTCGAATGGACATCGAGGTGTGAAGAAAGCTTCCAGAGGTTGAAGAGTCTTCTCACTAGTGCACCAGTATTGAAGGTTGTAGATCCAGAGAAAGATTTTGTGGTATGTACCGATGCATGCGGACAAGGGCTTGGAGGAGTCCTTATGCAAGACAACCACGTGATATGTTACGAGTCAAGAAAGCTGAAGGAACATGAGAAGAACTATGCCACTCATGATCTAGAGCTTGCAGCCATAGTACATGCTCTCATGATGTGGAGGAATTACTTGATGGGTAGGAGATTTGAGCTCAGAACAGATCACTGTGGACTGAAGTATTTGTTTGATCAGCCTACTCTGAATGCTAGGCAAGCAAGATGGCTGGAATTTTTATGTGAGTTCGATTTCAAAATCAAGCACATAAAAGGGAAAGAAAACAAGGTAGCTGATGCACTCAGTAGGAAGGTACAAGAAATGCATGTGGCGTCCCTTAGTATTTGCCAATCAGATTTGAGGAAGTAGATTGTAATTCATGCTGCTGGAGATGAATTGTATGAACAGGTAAAAGATAAATTGCAGTAGCAAAGTCTCGAGAAGAGGTATGAGGGATATAAATTGGAAGAAGATGGACTTCTTACTTTTAAAGGTAGAATTTATATTCCACATGTAGCAGATTTGAGGAGAGTTGTTATGGATGAAATCCATCAAGCTCCGTATTCTGGTCACCCAGGATATCAGAAGACAATTGCTACAGCTAGAAAGTAGTACTTTTGTCCAGGTATGAAAAAGGACATGGCTGAATACATTTCAAGGTGTATGAAATGTCAACAGGTAAAGTTTGAGCATCAACACCCTGCAGGTTTGTTGCATCCTTTGCCGGTTCAAGAATGGAAATGGGAAGTTATTTCCATGGATTTTATTACAGGATTGCCAATGACTTGGAGACAACATGATTCTATCATGGTTGTGGTAGACAAGTTGACTAAGGAAGCACATTTTATACCAGTGAATTCTACGCACAAGACTAATGACATTGCAAAGATCTTCATGAAGGAGATTTTCAAATTGCATGGATTGCCTAAGACAATAGTCTCTGACAGAGATGTCAAGTTCACTTCCAACTTTTGGAAAGGGTTGTTTGCAGATTTGGGTACAAAGTTAAACTTCAGCACTGCATACCATCCTCAGACAGATGGTCAGACAAAGAGAGTTAATTAGGTGCTTGAAGATATGCTTCGCATGTATGTGATGGACAAACCAACCAAGTGGGAAGATTACTTACACTTGGTAGAGTTTGCTTACAACAATGGATAGCAAGCATCCTTGGGGATGAGTCCGTATGAAGCTTTGTATGGAAGACGGTGCAGGACACCAGTGACTTAGGATAACCCGGTGAATAGAATTGTGCTTGGGCCAGAATTGCTCAAGGAAATGGAGCAAGAAGTTGTAAAGATTAGGCAAAGTTTGAAAGCAGCACAGGATAGACAGAAAAGCTATGCAGATAAGCATAGGATGAATAGGGAGTTCAGTGTTGGGGATCATGTTTACCTCAGGGTGAGGGAAAAGAAAAGTTCCTTGAAGCTTGGAAGTTGTGCCAAGCTGTCACCTAGATATTGTGGGCCGTTTGAAGTACTTGAGAGAATAGGGCCTGTTGCATATAGACTTGCATTGCCTACTAATACTAGAGCTCATAATGTTTTTCATGTTTCTTTGCTTAAGAAATATGTACATGATCCTAACCATGTGATAAATTGGGATGTGATTCAGGTGGAACCCGAGGGAGAGTTCCAAATTGAGCCATGCGCATCCTCGACAGGAAGGTCACAATGCTCCAGAACCGGGCCATAGGTCAGGTCAAGGTGCAGTGGGAGCATTACGGACCTGAAGAGGCTACGTTGGAGCTAGAGGATGCCATGCGATTGGCACATCCATTTTTGTTCAATCCTATGGAATACTGAGGCAGTACCAGTGTAGCTTTTGTTCAAATTTTGTAAAGCATTGAGGACAGTGCTATTGAAGGGGGAGGGGAATGTAATGCCCTGGTTTTGACCCCGATCGCATTAAACTACATGATACATATATTGTAAATAATCTTGGTGCGGAGCTAAATTCCAAGGCCCCACCATAGATTTGGTTATGTTGTGTTTCTGTTTAGGAATGGTCACCGATGGTATGTTGGGACATGCGACATATATTTAAATTGTGACGTCATGTAAATGTGTATTTTAATTAATAACCCAGCCAGCTATGTTCACTGCAACTAAATTGAGAAGGGGCATGATTCCAAAGGATAAGGATGGGGAATGTTGAAAATTGAGTCATGGGAGAAGAGCCATGTGTCATCACCACCCTTAGTTGTTTCGTTGCTAGTTGGGATAGTGAATTGGTTGGCAGGAAGGCCACGCCCACGCCGCTCACACTCTCTTCGCTACGCTCTATTGGTTTGTCCACTCACCAGATCGTGAGTCTGTTCATCTCCCCTCACGCGAGCTGAGTAAAAGAATCCACATTCCATTGTTGGGGGATTCGCCTGCTCTCTGGGAATTTGCTAGTCTGTGGGTTTTTTCTTCCTATTCACGCAGAAGACAGTTCTTTTGTATCATGGATTTGAGGACTGCGGATTGATTCTTTACCTGGGATTCACGTAGAGTTTGTGCTTTTCCCATCATTATCAGACATCGTATTGTCCTGTTAGTCCCATCGTGGAATTTTAACTGGATGTTCTAGATAGTTTTGCGGGCTGCGTTTTTGTCTCTCACGCATAGTTGGAAGTCGGGACCTGTTTCATTTCTAGTTTGTATAAGTTTTCCTAGCGACTGCAGTGCGATTTGTGTGCTCTGGGCTCAGGGTTGATCATGGACTATCATTTGCCATGATTTGTTTAACTGTGTTTTTCCCTGTAAACACTTGAATAGCTGTTTGGCTGCTTGCATGGAGTGGATTTGTCCCCGGACTATTTGGGGTTGGTGAAAGAGGTGCTTGATAAACCTGGTGGGTTGAGAACCACACGGACAGAGCCACTGAGCTGTATTTCTTCTCCACATCCCTTGAATATCACTAGAGGGAAGATCAGGGTCTGAGGGACTGTGTTGTAGAGAAGGGACTGACTTCCTTGTGTTGGGTGTGTGTGGGTGTTCTAGAATCCAGGCTGGTTCTGGTGTTGGTGTCTACAACTCTTCAGTGAGGTCACCAACTTAGCATTAGCCTTTCTCAGCTCCTGAATGGCCTGATAAACCCAACTCTGTTGGCTTGGCTAATATGTTGTTCACCTGATAAAACCAACCGTGTTGGCTTGGCTGAACTGTGTACCCTTGTGGTGTTGTTACCTTGGCTATGTGTAAGCTTTTTAATTCCTTATTCCTTGGGGAATCATGCCTAGCTCGGGGGTGGCAACATTGCTGAGAGATTAAGGAGCATGCGAGCCTATGGTTGGGTGGAATGTTGCAGCGACGTAGCTGGTTGCGGAACAAGCTCCTTATAAGATAAGTAAATTTGTCTATTTTAATTCTGCAATCCCATTTACTGTTAATGATCATGATGAACATGTGAATTCTTGTACGAATCTATGTTGCTTCCGCTGTGTATGATAAATAATCATGTATGCATGTTTTAGTTCAAGCATTTTATTTCAGCATTTCAACAATGATTATGAATGTACATGTTCACGGGGCTAGATTCCCAAATGTTTGGCGTGAAGTAGCATCCTCTTTGCCGGTCGGAGGGTCGGGGACGTTACACGGTTGATGCTATGATGTATCGTTAGATGATTGGGTCATTGATGTACCTGACGAACACAAGACTAGACATTTGCTTTTCCATGAACACCTTGAGCCAGTTCTTGACAGATTCGAGAAGTGTTCACTTGATTGCTGCAGAGCATATTCTAAGGTACCTGAAGGGTATAGTTGATTATGGGCTCAAGTACAATGTGAATCAAAAGATTAACCTGGAAGGTTATGTTGATTCAGATTGGACAGGAAGTGCCATTGACAGGAAGAGTACTTCAGGATGTTGCTTCAGTATGGGATCAGGTGTGATCTCTTGGTTTAGCAGGAAGCAATCCTGTGTGGCACTGAGTACAGCTGAAGCAGAGTATTTTACATCTTGTTCAACTAGTTGTGAGGCAGTATGGATGCGAAAGCTACTGTCTGATATATTTGATCTCCAGTTGGATGCTACTTGTTTATATTGTGACAACCAGAGTTACATGAAGTTGTTAGAGAATCCAGTGTTCCATGACAGGTCGAAGCATATTGAGATCAAGTATCACTATATCAGGGATATGGTGGAGAGAGGAGCAGTGAAGCTCCAGTATGTGGTGACGGAGGAACAAATAGCTGATGTATTGACGAAGCCATTGGCTAGGCTGAAGTTCGAGTACTTCAGGGAGAAGCTTGGTGTTCTCCAGATCAAGGTTTCCTCCAAGAGAAAGTGATGAGACCCATAGCCATTCTGACATGGTGAGAGGATTGGTTCCTTCCATGGTTAGATGTAAGGGTTGAGCCATTTTGTCATGGTGATAGGGTTGCTCCCTTCCATGACAGATATGAGTGCTGGCTATTCTGTCAAGTAGAACAGATGTAAGGGCAATTGCAATTCTAGGAATGGAGGCACCTGGTCAGTTACTGTAGAAGGAGCAAGTCGAATTGAAAGAAGACCAACTTAGTCGATCAACCGACTAAGTCGATGGACCGACCTAGTCGGTCGGTCGAGTAAACACAGTAATTAAGTCTGCTAACTAATAGTTGTGTCGGTTCACCGAACCGACAAGTAGTTATCTTGTAACTGTTTGTAATCTGTATATATTAGGCTGTTGAGCCTCACAAGAACCCAGTTCAGTTCTTGGATTTGTACGAACTATTGAGAATAATATAATCTGTTCATCCTATCTGTTCTTGTCTCTTGTCTCTGTGTATATTTCTGTATATTTTTGTATGTATTATTGGTAACCTTATGTGATCTGTGAGATTACAACATTGGTTCCGTTGCCGGTAGTACATAACTAGAATATATGCTCACATATGATACCAGAGCAAGAGATAAAGGACTGGTGGGAGTGAAAAATTGCTAACTATCTACAAAATTACGCGAGACAGAACAGATTGACAGTCGCAGAAGCAAAAGCCAGATTTTTCACTGAGACTCACGAAAATTTTGTCGAATCCGTGCCACACCTGCTGAAGCAACTTTTGGATGAGAAAACTGGACAAGACTAAAGAAGAACAGTTACTCCAGAAACTGATCCGAGGAGGACGTACGAATCTATCAGAGTGGTTCGAAAAGATAGCCGACGACTTCTGTGAGGAACAAGCAGTCGAAGACAGGACTTCTGTGGAAACTGTCCGACAGAAATTTTTCACAGAATTTACTGATCAATTCTTGTGTTCCTTTGCGACTTTTCTGTTCAAGTTTTTAATAGAAAAAGGAGCAGGCCATATTGTCGAAGCTCTACCACTATTACATGAACCACCCTCAAACACTAACTGGGAGGATAAGCAAAAGAAGTGGGAAAAATTCATTGCTGAAAGGGAGTGGGAATACTTCCTGAGCAAATAGACAGCATTATTCAAGCTTTTTAAAAAGCGTCGGGTAGGCTATGGGGGGTAGCTGGTCGTGTGTCGGAGAGGGAGCATGGTGGATACCAGTCGACCAGACTTAAGCCAGTAATGAACAGTCGACCGAAGAGGAATTGATAGTATTGTATGAAAGTATGTCAAACATTAAAAGAATCGAGAGGGACGAAAGACAACAGAGAAGGGAAGCCAGACGTGAACGAGCCGACGAGCTGCGTAGAGAACAAAACCCTAGGGAGACCGACCGAGATGAGCATCCGCCAGATTCGGGTCATGACCGACCAGAAGAAGGCGTGGAAGAAGAAACCGGACCTAAGGATGAAGAAGTGTGGATAGAGCAGCAAGAATCTCTCCAAATAACGACTCCCGATGAAGTAACCCTATCCCCATTCAATCCACATACCGTAATACAGACTATTATTGAAGACGACCTCCGACTGAGAGCTGGTGACATCACACTCTGGAGTCGACTCGGTGATGAACCGTACCCAGGACGACACCTGGTCATCTGCCGACCGGTCAAAGGGAACTGGGTGACCTTTCAAATGGCACCCTCCTTTCGCAGTATCCACTTGCTCCTGCCGACACATGAAGGAGCACCCCCCCTACCACATACAAATTTCGAAGATAACCAAGAGTCAGACCTGAGCACGCAAAGTGACAGTGGGTCATTGAGAAGAAAAATTATCAACAATCCGCTATACTGCAAGAAAGAATCAACCACGGACAGAGGCACAAGTTTCGTCGACCAAAACCCCATCGTCACCCCCATAGGTTCGACTATATCATCGACCCCACCTCTTTCACCCCCACCCACACCTCCCACCCCGCCAACTTCAGAGAGTAGTGAAAGTGACTCCGACATGGGTCACGGCTTTGCTCAGATTCCCCTTTATGAGGCCGATGAAGACCCTAGATGACATTGGTTTGTCTGTGAGTCGATATGGGAGGCCAACAAGGTAACAGAAGAAGATTGCCAGATGGCCCAGTTCACAGGAGCCCTAAGGAAAAGAGCTCTAACATGGTATATGACAATTTTTGAACGGCATCCCAAAGCAACAAAATCAGAGATAAAAGCGCAATTCCTATCATTTTTTAAGACCCCAGACGCCAAACACCTGGCCACTAAGAAGCTGAAAACGACATCACAGAATCCAAGAGAAACAGTCCGCGACTACGATAAACGATGGAAGGATCTATTGAGCCAGTTAGACTATACTATTGATGAACAATTACTGATTCAATGGTTCCTTGCCGGACTCTCACAGAAGGTTCGCCAACACATCAGTCTGGAAACTTTCAAGTCGTATGAAGATGCGCTGACCAAAGCTCTGCAGGTCAAGATGGATGAATATATCCCTGCATATCCGACCGACCACCGTTTGGAGGAACAGCTGGAAAACGTGCAGAAGTCCCTGAAAGAGCTGACCCTGAAGAACCAGGAAATCTGGTGCACTAACTGTTCAACAGCCGAACATTCCAAAGATAATTGTCGACAGCAATTCAGCCGACAAGCTGTCCGTTTTGTGTAGACAAAGGAATTTTGCGACATTTGCCAGGAACGTGGAGACCATTCTACGGCCGACTGTCCTTACAATATGAAGAATGGAAAGGCTTCCTGGTGTGCTATCTGCGAAACTGCAAATCAGAACACGGTCGACCGCCATCTTAACCTGAAAAATAGACAGAACTACAAGGCCGTCTACCAGACGAATGCAGTAGCACAGAACACGGAGCAAGTTTGAAAGGTTCGACGAGACTTCATTTTTGTACTTCCCTTTTTCTTTGGGACGAAGAAATGTTTTGTTTGTGGGGGAGATGTAGAAGGAGCAAGTCAACATAAGTCGACTTGAAAGAAGACCGACTTAGTCGATCAACTGACTAAGTCGATGGACCGACCTAGTCGGTCGGCTGAGTAAACACAGTAATTAAGTCCGCTAACTAATAGTTGTGTCGGTTCACCGAACCGACAAGTAGTTATCTTGTAACTGTTTGTAATCTGTATATATTAGGCTGTTGAGCCTCACAAGAACCCAGTTCAGTTCTTGTCTTTGTACGAACTATTGAGAATAATATAATCTATTCATCCTATCTGTTATTGTCTCTTATCTCTGTGTATATTTCTGTATATTTTTGTATGTATTATTGGTAACCTTATGTGATCTGTGAGATTACAACAGTTACCAGGAACACTCAGTGTAGGACTGAGTAGCCATTCTGATGTGATAAAGGGATGTGTTCCCACTTGATCATATGTAAGGGCTGAACCATTCTGTCATGGCTAAAGGATTAAGTTCCTTCCATGTCAGATGTGAGTGTTGGCCATTCCGAAGAGCATGTCGGATGTAAGGGAAACTTCCATTCTAGGAGAATGGAGGCACCTGGTCAGTTACCAGGTAGCTCAGTTGAGGAGGAATGGGGGCCATTCTGATATGACTGTAGAATTGGTTCCTACAAGATCAGATGTGAGTGCAAGTCCTTCCATCACTGTGAGTAGGATGTGTTCCCACCTAGATGGATGTAAGTGCAGAGCCCTTCCATCACAGTGAATAGGATGTGTTCCCGCTTGGATAGATGTAAGTGCAGAGCCCTTTCATCACTGTGAGTAGGATGTGTTCCCACTTGGATGAATGTAAGTGCATAAATATTTCATCATTGTGAGAAGGATGTGTTCCAGCCTGGATGAAAGTGGGAAAATATTTCATCATTGTGAGTAGGATGTGTTCCAGCCTGGATGGAAGTACAAAACTCTTCCATCATTGTGAGTAGGATGTGTTCCAGCCTGGATGGATGTGAGTACTATGCCTTTCTGATGAGTAGGTCAGATGTAAGTGCTGAAGCCTTTTCATATATGATAGTGATGTCCTGTCATGCTGGTGAATGTGAGTGTTGGGCCTTTCTGATGTGATTATAGGATTGGTTCCTATATGATCAGATGTGAGTGTTGGGTGTGCCTTTCTGACGAGTAGGTCAGATGTAAGTGCTGGGAGAAGACCTACATGATGTCTAGCCCTACAACCAGCATGAAAAAGGGCTGGCTTTGTAGAACTTCCTATGACGAGAAGAATCATGAGATAGCACCAGTGATGATCTAGATCGAGTGATGATCGAGATCCAGTGATGATCCAGATTGAGTGATGATCAAGATCCAGTGATGATAGCCAGTGATGATCCAGATCGAGTGATGATCGAGATCCAGTGATGATCTAGATCGAGTGATGATTGAGATCCAGTGATGATAGCCAGCGATGATCTAGATCGAGTGCTGATCGAGATCCAGTGATGATAGCCAGTGATGATCTAGATCGAGTGATGATCTAGATCGAGTGATGATCGAGATCCAGTGATGATCGAGATCAAGTGATGATCCAGATCCAGTGATGATGTCCCATGATGATCCTGATCGAGAGATGATGCAGATTCAAAGAATGAATATGACTTGAAGATGAAGATGACTTGAATACGAAGATGACTTGAAGACAAACATGACTTGAAGACCCAGAAGACTTGAGGTGCAGATGACTAGATGATCCAGTTGATACAGAGAAGAAGACTAGTGCTGAAAATTGTGTTGAAAGAATACCTTCCTAGTTAAGAGGGAGTGTTGATGTATTTGTAACTTCAGAATGTATTCATCTATGTATCTTATATATTGTAACCTGATGTTTATTCCGGGATGTATCTATTATGTATTTGAGTCATGCTGTCATGCCCCGATATTCCGATCAGGAGGATCAATAATGTAAACAAGTCATGTCAAGTCATGGTGGGTAACCCTCTGATTGTCTAAGTGTTAAAGTCCCCGTAGTTTTAGGGCACTAGGGTTATTAGACTCACCTAGTAGAGGTCAGCCCTAGTAGGGTTTTAGTCATGTTGGGATTAGTATACATAGAGAACTAGAGTCTCTATTTATTACGCAAGTCATACACACTCAAGTGTAGTGCATAGTTGAGGAAGGAGAAGACACTGGGGCTAGACAAGAAGAAGGTTATTGCTGTTGGGAGATCACTTACTGTTTTGGTGCTGATTCTATCTCTAAGGAAGTTGCATGGTTTTCTCCTTTATGGTTTTCCCGAGGAAAAACATTGTGTTCATTGTCTCTTGTGTTTGATTGCTGTACTTGTTATTCTCTCAGTTAAAGATCCTAATAATGCTAGCTTATTGTTGAAAAAATAACACACAGTTTGCACCATGACCATAGTATAATCAGGTACCGCTCATTCAGCCTCAGTCACAATATGTTCAATTTGCGCACTATGTCCAGCAGAAACCAAATCCCCTGCAACAGTAGTTGGCCCAGCCTTAGTTTTAGCAAGGAGGAGTCCAAGGAGGATTCTACGGAGGATTCAAGGGACGAGGAGGAGGATTCGGTCGAGGAGGAGGACAAGGTCGAGAATCAATCTAGTGTTATACTTGTGGAGTATTCGGGCACTACTAGAGGGAGTGTCCTCATGCGTAGTGTACATACTATGTAACCAATGAGCATAATGTTGAAAATTTCCCTCGGCTGATTGCAAAGTGGTAGGCTAGAAACATTCCTTAGTTGCATAATGTGCAGATTAAGAACCAACCAATGTTCCAAGTGTAGAACCAACCGACGATGCAGAATCAAATCCCGCCACAGAATCAGAATCAACTGACAAACCCACCGCTAAATTAGAACCCACCATTGAATCAAGCCCAGAACCTGAATAAAGGATCGATGGTTGCAGCAATTCAAGCCGAACCGCGAATGAAGGATGTTGATGTTGGGGTTGTCACTCGCGCCAGTGTGACAACTGGTGAAGATGGATCACGTCAGCAAGTTTGGTTCATTGGAAAGAAAAAGGTAGCATTTGATATTGCGATGGAGAAAGAAACCTTCCTCAAGGCCAAGCATGCATTCGGGAGAAATCCAGGTAAGTTACCTAATATCAAAATGCCGTCTTATTTTGATCCATCTGTAAAGGCATGACCCTTACGAAAACATGGCACCTTGGAGCAGTTCTTTGAGAGTTGTTTGTCACTGGAAAGGGATCTGGAATCCCTTGTTGAGATTGAGAAGTTGTTGTACCACCGGGATAAGAAATTGAAGGATTCTGCGGTGAAATCCTTGCAAAAGAGGAAGACAGGAAAGGAGATGAGGATGAACATCTAGATCGGAGATTAGGAGGTTGACTCGGTTATTCGAGATATTAGATTAGATATAAACATTCTGACCAAGAAAAATTGGCAGCTAATGGGGAAGACGACATTGGGATGGTCACTGGTGTAGTTGCGAATAGCAAATCAGGAAAAGGTTCATCCCATTGGTCGTGTCTCAAACCTGGTTGTCGATGTTGAAGGTATGAAAATGTATGCTGATTTTGATGTGATAGAATTGGTTGAAGATGAAGGTTCCTATCCTGCACTGCTAGGGATTGGGTGGGATAATGATAGCATGGCAATTATCAATTTCAAAAAATGGGTTATGGCGTTTGAGAACCAGGATGTCAGGGTCATTTCTCCCATGGACCCTCACGAAGGATGCCGGTATATTGAATCTGTGAGGGATGAAGCTGGTAGAAGTTGGGATCATACCTATAATATATCTGAAGACTATATCCACCCTACCGTCGATGTTGGACTTGGATGGTGCAGCGATAGTTCTGCATCCTCTGATTATGACGATTCTTCGAAAAATTGGCAAAATAGGCTGAATGAGTTGTCGTTTAGGAAATGTGGGTTGATACACAATCTCTTCATCACGTAGCAACTGAGACTCTCGAGTTGCCAATTTATGAAGGGCTTCCAAAGCTATCAGAATTCCTTTGAGAATTTGAAGAGAAAGTGTTTGAACCACAAAGGGTATTGGCCCTAGATGTAGCACTGAAGGCTACCCCAGCCGAATGGTGGGTGATGCACAAGTAGACGATCCATGACTGGGGACAGTGTCGAATATTGATGATGGTGTGCTTCGGTGATTCGGAGGTCTATCATGCTAGGAGATACGATGGATGGAATGACCCCACTAGTCACTTGATGGAATGTCAGGTCTTATGGGCATCACGAACTAAAGATGAGTGGGTCCATGATTTTTTTTCATACTCTGGACGAGATGCCGAGATCCTGGTATGTAGTGACAGAACTATACATAACTATAACCACTTGGGAGGATTTGTCCGTTTGCTTTGCGCAGATGTTTAGTTTCAAGGATTCCAACCCAGAGGTACATAATGCATTACAAATAATCTATGACATAGTGCTGAAGGTCATCCCTCTCGCATACCCAGTTGATCCACATGCGCAGTGCTCGATGCAATCCATGATGACATGTTACAATCTATCTGGGGAACCTGAAGATGATGATGAGTTGCTGAATGTTAATATTCCAGAGTCAGAAGGAAGTCGTGATGTTGCAGCGCTAGACATACTGACGGATTCAATGAGTCATCCGCTGAAGATTGGGAAAGTCAACATTGGGTTGGAAGAGAACCTGGAATTTTCCAATATTGGGGACTATTGGGACAAGGAAACAATGGCCAAAATCATGGACCTGCTGCATGAATTCCAGGATATTTCTCTGACGCGGTTCTTAGAAATGAAGGGGATATTAGGGGACCTAGGGGAGATGAAAATCCCATTGAAACTAGATGCAAAACCTATGCGATAGAGGCCGTATCGACTGAACCCATGATACAAGGACCGTGTGAAGGATGAGATTGACCGGATGCTGGATGTTGGGATCATCGAGCCTTTCAAAGAATCAGATTGGATAATCGTTATGGTGGTTCAAGATAAAAAGACCGGCGAAGTCCACATTTGCGTCGACCTAAGAAAGTTGAATGATGCCTGCATGCATGATCCATTCCTGCCTCTGTTTACAGATGAGGTCCTTGAAGGAGTAGGTGGTTAGGAGATGTATTCCTTCATGAATGGATTTTTAGGGTACCACCAGATCCATATTGCAAAGGAGGATCGCCATACGACCACATTTGTCACTGAATGGGGTTGTTTTCAATATACAGTCATGCCCTTTGGGCTGAAGAATGCGCCAACAATATTTTCTCAAGTAGTTGTCTTTGTGTTTAAAGAATTTATTAAAAAGTTCCTGCAAGTATATATGGATGATTGGAAATTCTATGGGATAATTAGGGACCATCTCGACAACTTGCGATTAATGCTAGAAAGGTGTCAACGGCATCAGATTGCATTGAATTCTAAGAAGTGCATTTTCTGTGCACTGTTTGGAATACTACTTGGACACATAGTATGTAAGGAAGGAATTTTGGTCAATCCGATGAAGATCACACTAATTCTTAGTTTTCCACCACTGACAAATGTTAATATGCTTCGTGTGACGCTGGGGCACATAGGGTACTATCACAAGTTCATCAAAGGATATGCTGCAATTACTGCCCCTATTGAGAAGCTATTAAAGAAGGATGATGCATTTGAGTGGAGTCAGGAATGTCAAGGAAGTTTTGACACACTGAAGGCCAAGACAGCCTCTGCATCGATACTAGTATTCCTTGATTGGAACAAGGAGTTCCATATGCGTGTCGATGCCTCTTTTGTTTCGTTGGGGGTTTTACTTGCCCAACCAGGTGTGGGAGACCTGGATCACCCGATCACATATGCTAGTAGGAAGTTGTCGTTTGCTGAAAAAAATTATACAACAACTGAAAGAGAAGGCTTGGAGATGGTTTATGCCTTGCAAAAGTTCAGGCACTATTTGTTAGGTGATCACTTAAAGATGTTCACTGATCATTCTGCATGCAATATTTGGTCAATAAGCCTGTGTTGGGGGGAAAGATCTGTCGGTGGCTGCTACTTTTTCAGGAATTTGACTTTGAAATAGTTGTGAAGCCAGGACGGTTGAATTCTAGTCCTGACCACCTGCCTCGCATTGAGATCGGAGAAGAACCTACCAATATTGATGATGGATTTCCAGATGTGCAACTGTTTCGTGTTGATATCACAGATGATCATTATGCCCCAATCATTCAGTTATTGGCCACTGGTGTTGCCCCTGAGAACCTGTCAACTAGTCAGAAGAAGCAGTTGGTAGTAAAGGATTCAAATTTCCAGCTGATTGTTGGGCAATTATACAAGCTTGGACCAGATGAAATATTACGATGGTGTATCCTACTGCACGAGCAGGGAACCATTCTAGAAGAAGCACATGTAGGAATCACAGGAGGTCACTATGGAGGAAGGGCTACTACGCGGAAGGTGTTGCACATCAGGATATGGTGGCCTATGTTGCATAATGAAGCCACAGACTATGTGCAGAGTTGTGACATCTCCTAGCGCGTCGGTAAACCATCACCATGGGATGAGATGCCACTTGTGTCACATGTAACTCTACAATATTTTGATAAATGGGCCGTGGATTTTGTGGGTCCAATTAATCCACCAAGGAAGAGGACTGGTGCGTGATACATCATTACCGCAACTGACTATATGAGCAGGTGGGAAGAGGCTACACCAGTTGTGGATTGTACCACTGCGACAATATTGAAGTTCATATTTGAGAATGTTGTGACATGGTTTGGGTGTCCCAAGATATTGATGAGTGACCAGGGCTGTCACTTTTTCAACTGCACTTTGAGAGCGCTAACTAAGGAGTTGCAGGTGCAACATAAGAAAAGAACACCATACCATCTGCAGGTGAATGGGACTGTTGAAGCATTCAACAAAATTTTGGAAACAACGTTGACAAAGGTATGTAATGCTAATCGCGGTGATTGGGACTTGAAAATTCCAGCAGTGTTATGGGCCTATTGCACCACTTGTAAATGACTGACAGGACAGACACCATTTAAGCTGGTATATGGGCAAGAGGCAGTCATTCCCATGAAATACATTGTTCCTAGTTTGCACATCACTGTGGTGACCGGCATGGATGATGCAGAAGCATTAGAAGAGCACATCGCACAGTTGATCTAGCTTGAAGAGGACTGCTTTATTGTAGGCTTCCACCAGCATGTTGAGAAGGATAGACAAAAGGTGTGGCACGATCATCACATTAAGAGTAAACAGTTTGTAGAAGGAGATTTGGTGCTGTTATACGATATCAAGTTCATGAAGCATCCACGTAAGTTACAGATGCACTGGTTAGGCTCATATCTTGTTCATTCCATTACTTCTAGAGGTGTGGTTCAGTTACAACAATTAAATGGTGCGGTACTGCCGAGGCTCATCAATGGAAGTCATTTAAATCCCTATATGACGGGGTCAGAGCTGTGCACTACTGTTAAAAAAATAATATAGAATATTTTGTTAGATAGTAGTAAGGCGAGCCTGGGGGAAGAGGTCACGCACGGATAGGAGTTAGTAGCAACGGAAGGGAGACCACCTACGACAAGTGCAGGGCTATGGGTTGGTCAAATAAGCAATAAATGTAGGTAGTTAAAACAATTATATGGCGGAGCTTGTTGAAGCGACGTGCATTAATGGCCGATCTGACTGTTAGTAGGGTGATATTTCTGATAGATTTGGTGTCATTACTACTGGATTTGGTCATGATGGACACGGTGGATTTGGCAATGATGATTTCAAATTGGGAAGTGGCTATAAAAGGTGTGCAGAACGTGGGAGGAAGGAATTGTTCAGAGTAGTTCAGTTGAGTGAGAAAAGTGTTGAGCTGAGTACAGTTGAAGAGTCTTCAGTGTGATTTGCAGGGTAGAGGTGCAGAGTCGTCAGGTGCCTAGTAAGGATTGGGGAGTGCGGCATGCTGAGCGACCCCGATGCAATTGAGATTTCCAATGATTAGGAATATCCCATTCGGTCCATGGCTATTGAGGAAGAAGTCATCAGCATGTTGGTTGGCTCTTCATCGATCCCCAGAGGAAAGCAAAAGGCTCAGAAGTCCAGTTCCACACCGCCGTAGAAGAGGCACACCCGCACTTCGACTAGAGTGCAAGGAGAGGGGACTGCACAAACTGGGCCATCGAGCTCGAGAGGTATAGATTCTGTGGTGCCCATGTGTGTCTATATCAATAATATCCTGGGATATGTCACTCCAACGCGTCCGGGAGTGAAGTCGAGGCAGCCCACAAAGAGTCAGAAGTGTTCACCCAAATTGCCACCGCTGCCGGAAGGGACGACTTGCTTGGTAGATATCATCCCTTCCTTGATCAAGCTGAAGTTTGGAGACCATGATTTGCTGTTGCTCAAATATGTCCGAGATGAGCCCTATAAATCAGTTTGGATGGGGCCTAGTGCACCCATTCAGAGGATTCATCAACCATGGGCGAGCGAGTTGAATAAATCTGGATTGTTGGGGCTCATTAATATGCCTCACTTTGGGTGACTGAATGAAGCTCATGCATGTGTCAAAAAATTCTTGGCCTGTTTTCATGGTGGGATTCTTTGGTTGAATGAGCCTATTCCTATCACGGTCGACTTAATTGCAAACATTACGGGCTTGCCGAAGGCCGGGGAAGATCCAGTGCAGTATATCCACGGGAAGGATACTGACAAGAAGCTCCTTGGCTTGCAGTGTGATGGCCATTCCTATCGTATCAACAACATTAATGCACAGGAGGTGCGTATTGAGGTGCACATTTTGGTGAGCAAGATTGTCCGGGGGAATCGACCGATCCAATGCAATTCGGGCGTGGTCGCATGTGAACAAAAATACGTAGAGGGCGTGCAAATGAACTGGTCCTTGTTTCTGCTCAACCAATTGCTCGACGATGCTCTCGCTACTCAGGCATGGTGGCCATTTTGCTATAGTTGGCTATTAATTCTCATTGTGCTTATCGCATGGATGGAACAAGAAGATTATCAACCGATGGCAGTCGATGTGGTGAAGGTATGCCGAGGTGCACGCTATCATAATTTGTGGTGGGTTGAGGAGCCCAATCAAAAGATAGATGGTGCAATCCATTTTTGGGTCTATTGGGAAGCGCTGCAAGCCATAGCTATCAAAGTTCCTCGCATATCCCATTACGCAGCAACCAAGTATCAGTGACTCATTCAGTTTGCTATCAGGCCTCATTCCATTTATATCCAGGCACGACGGTACCCCAACAAGCAGTGGATGCCTCTGCCCTACAAATTCACTGATAAAGAATTGGATGTTCTTGTTTAGGAGTGACTGGCTGAATGGCGCAACCCTATGTGCCAGGAGAAACTCTCTAAGTAGCCACCAGCTGATGCCCTAGATGAGCTTGTCTAGAAGGAGCTAAGTGTTCATGACTCTGATAATGAATCATCGATGGACCTTAAGGCTGAAGCACAACTAATGCAGGAGGAAACTCGAACCAAATGGAGCCTAGAATATGATGCGGGTAGCAGTACCCGACCAGGGATGGAGGACCAACTGTAGTAGCTCATCAAAGCGGTCACTGACTCCTCTGAGGCTGCGACACAAGAGATATGAGAGTCCAACCAAAAAGGGTTTGTGGTGGTAAGAGATAAGTTGAATTCTATTTATGATGTTGTTACCAAGAGGACGCCTGAGAAAGATGTGATGCAGGAATTCCCATCGATCAGCACCAAGCCGTGGGCTAGAAACATTCAAGTTCCTCCAACTGTGATTGACGTAGGGAGTGAAGAAGTGAACCTGTTACTGCGGCCGCTCCAGAGCATTGCCTTGGATCTTAACAAGTTACCCGCTCAGGAACTTGTGGAGCTGCAACATGTTGCCGCCCAGGAATTGGAAGATAGGTAGAAGGAGCTTAGTGATGGGTATGTGCAATTGTAGAGTGCAACTGAGAAGCTACAGAAAGAAGTTAAGGAGCTGCATCAGGTCATGGTGCAGTTGGTGGAAGAGAAGGTAGGGGAGATTGAGGTATTGAAGGTAGCGCAAACTGAGCTCCAGCGCAAGGCTGTCGAGGAAATCACCAAGCTTAAGAAGGTGCAAGACCGTCTTATCATGGAGAAGGCGCATCTGTGCGCTAGTTGTGGCGTGGTCGAGCAAGCTGTTGATGAGTCCTGTCAACATATTTGAGATCACAACTGAGCTTATTGTAGTCACTAAGTCCAAGCGACTTGGGGAAATTATTATCAAGCTCGAGGGCACCAATATTATGCTCAATGCCCTGGTCCATCTAGAGACGCCGACGGAGTAGGTTGTCGAATGGAAGGATACTATTGAGGAGATAACAACCTAGTTTGAAACAATGGAGCAAGAAGCAAAGACAATCATGGAGGTGATGACATAGTTTTGGTAAAGCATTGTCCAAGATGAACAACTCGACCAGTTGACCACGCATGTGCAAGAAGCTGAAGGACAATTGATGACAATGAATACGTCACTATGAGAAATTCCATTCATGGTGAAGATCATGTGGTCTGAGGAGTTGAAGGACCTATAGCAGAGAGCTTCCTGTGCCCAAGAATGCTAACAAAAGCGTCATGCCCAGTTGGATGAGTTTCAAGAAGTTGGTGGGTAGCTAGCTTTCAAAGTAGTTGCAACGCTGCAGGCAGTGCAAGAAAGTTGGTAGATGGTTGATGGCAAGGCTAGGGAGGTGCACCCCATGCAGTAGGATTTTCTCAACTATCAAAGTGCTACCAAAAGAGTCCAGCTCCAGGTTCGAGAGATCTCGTTGCAGTTTGAATATTTCAAGGCCAAGACATCGACATTTACCTTGTCAACCTGACGTGGCTCGAGGACGAGCCACAAGACTGTGTTGGGGGCCAGTTGGTAGGGGTTTTGGGTAAGTGAGTTGCGTAGCATCACAACAGATACACAAGCTCATATGACACCGTGCAAGGCCAGATCAGTGCGATGGGAGGAAGAATAACCAATTTTGAATATTTAATGTATTAATTGACCATGTTTTGTGGACATAGGTCAGTAGTGGTTACAAGTTAGTTAGAAGTGGACCTTTGATGTAAAGGAACAAGCCTATATATAGAGCTAGCTTTGCAATTGTAAGAGCATCATGATCAGCGTGATACAAGTCCAAGTCAATATCTGAGGGTGATCAATCTGTTGCAATATGTCTATGGACTTGATGAGTCTTCTGTTTTGAACAATCTGTGATCTGTCTGTGTTAGATACTAAATTTTGGGATGTAATCAGTCTCCTACTATGGAGAAGAATTATCTATTTTAGATCTGTTGCGCAGAATTAATATGACATGATGGTTGTTGCCTAAATGTTGTCTTCCGTTTTCCTGTTTTCTCTGCTGCGATGTCAATGAGAAGTGTATTGAATATCTTTATGATTTTCTGATGTTGCTGCAATGAACTGATGATGCGATCTATCCCAATTCTGTCGCAATTATGATGAGTGATGATGAAGCTATTAAAGTTGTTTTATGAATGATACTACTGTGATAAGTGAATGATGTGATATGTTAGATATGTAGTTGTAAAGATGAATTGTGATAACTATCTTAGTTTTGTCATGTGACTTGGAGTAATATGATAGTTATGTTGTCGAAGCCGCAGATGCCATATATTCCCTTCTTACTTTTGGAAACTTGGTTTTGACAGTGCTCCCTTGATCATATTAGGTGAGACTTCATCCTCTTTGTGGATGTTGCTGGGTAGGGTAAAACCTGTTTGGGTTGGTGCTCAGGGAGATCGCACTGGTTGGGTGTCGCCAGAGTGAGAACTCTTGTTGGCGAGGATTTGTTGGTGGGTTTTTTCCAACACCTACTAGCCTTGAAGACAACCTCATTGATGCCCAATTATTTTCACTAATGACCTTTGATAACCAATATGAGGATATGATATAGTTTCTAACTATAGGGTTTTCACCAGGCAAGTTTACAATTACGTAGAAAAACAGTTAGTAACATGGGTTGCGGAATTCCAGCTGATTGTTGGCCACTTGTAAAAACGAGGCCCAGATGAGATATTAATATGCCATGTTTTTGAACATGAGTGGCCTATCATATTAATTGAAGCACATGCTGGTGTCATAGGTGGAAACTATGTAGGAAAGGCTACGGTCCGCAAGATACTACAAGCGGGGCTATGGTGGCCTACCATGCATGTGGATGCTTGAGTTATGGTCACAACTACGATGTCTGTCAACGCACTGTTCTCAGGAATATTGCACCTTCTGCGGATAGAAGCTGTTCCTCTGGTCTAAATGGTTCAAATCCAGAACAAATAAGTGAACGAAAAAGGGTGAAAACCTTCCCTGAATGTTGTAAACACCTGTAATAATGCTTTGATGATGAACCTGTGTACCTGCAAAACATGTCAAATAAATAAGAACATCAAAGCTACCAGAACATTATTTACACATTAATACTAGTGAATAAGGAATCCAGTAACATATACATGTGAGATCAGTACAACAGATATGTGGAACGGAAATCAGCTTTGCATTAAGAAATCGATGAAGAAGCTTACAACCATTGTCTTAGTGTTAAAAAACTCCTCCACAAGACAAACACCTCATCCTCTATAACTCCAACTTGCTTTCTTGTGCTCTCCAATGGATTGGGCTAGATAGTCAATTCAAAAGCATAACATTACCATTTAGTTCTCTCTCCCTCAACCATGTATGTGAGCTTGTATTTATAAGACTCAAATAGATAGGTATGGTTGAGAGAATTGTGGGTGAGGTGGCTATAAGATCCTACCAAGAGGGATCTCGACTCCAAAGAACCTAGATTGATAGGGATAAGGGAGGACACAAGGCTCATGTTCTAGAAACATCGAGAATCCTCTTTTTTTTCCAATTTTACCAAGGGTACTTCTTATACATCTTTATGACAGAGCGATGTAGGTAAGAAACGCTTCAAGAACAAAGCACATACGTGGTGGCACCGTTTCTCTATAATAGGACTCAGGCGGTGCTGAACAAGGTACCACTAATTAGATAAAGGGAAAAATAGGTGCTAGGGTTTTTTATGTAGAATTGACATCCAGAGCATGTTTCCACTCCAAGTTTGGGATTTCGGGAAAACATAGGTTTTAAGGATCTCATCACATGTTGGTGATAGGATTTGGGTATAACAGAATGCCCCCCAAAGTGTGAGGCTTAGAGGGATACGATAAGTGAGAGCTTTAAGAGAACAAGTTGTCACTTCGAGGTGAGAGTCAGCTTGATCAGAAAGTGTTGTCGAGTAGGAATATGCAATACATCAATATTTTTGACTCATAGACAACTGTAACCAACTCATGGATGCAGACCAATACAAAGCAGATCCATGAGAGGAATAAACAACCATGACTACTAGAATACAACGTAGATCCATGTGATAGAGGACTCAAACCTAGACATAGCTACCAGACATACAACGTAGATCTATGTCATACAGATGCAAATTTGAGCATAGCCACAACCATACAAATGTGGATCCATGCTAGACATACAAAAAATCCATCGCAACCTCGGGAAAACAACGAGTGCTAAACAAGTACCCAGGGTCTTAGTCTCGTTTTCCAAAAAGTATGATTCTATCCATGTGATTACAATGTTCTGAAGTCAAACATGGTAGAAACCACTTTATTATCGGCCAATGATGTGAACCATTAACAAGTGTGAGGGATATCACCGTTCATGTCAATGATTCCCAAGGTACCCTAGTGCAATCTACTAAGTATGAAAAGATGTCTTGATGTTGAACACCCAATAAACTCTATCGATCAAAGGTCAATGATGTGAACCTATGTTGAGAGCGAGAGAATCTATCATTGAGGCATACAGATCTCAAGGTAATAAAATTGTTTCTAAGACTATTTCCTGGATTATGAGCTGACGTCGATTGAAATAGTCTTGTTGAAGGAGGGCCATGATGAATCCCACATAGATGACACGAAACTCGAAACAAAGTTCTGGAATGTCATAGATAATGTAACCATAGGACTGACCCAAATTACTGACACAAAGACTGTTTTAACTGCAGAGGTAAACTTCTTTCTTCCTTTGAACATCGAGCGACACGACAAAATACTTGGCAGCATGACTAGACAAGAAAGACACACAGAGTGACAGTGGACAATGCATTCTTTTGAAAGAATCAAAGGAGTGACATGACTCATGAAAGTGGATCGAATTGTACATCACCTAAATACCCAATTGACTAGATGAAATGTAGACAAGTGCCATGTTCAAAGGTAACGACAAACTATCATTTATTTGCAAAATGAATTGATTCCCTTCCCTTAATTTCCCCATCATGATTGATGAGTTCCTATTTTTGTTTTTATGAGTCCAAAGAGGGTAACAAACACTCGTTGTAGCTAATCTAAAGACATGTCCAAACTCATATGTTTTATGAACCTGAGAGAGGAGGGGTTCATTCCCAAAAGAGGGTCTCTCAATGTTTAATTTAATGAGTCCAATGAAATTTAACTCGGTATCATTCATGTTTAGAGAGTCTGAATGAAAACGGAAGAAGACTCCAAAGGGTCCTTTTTTGTATGATTTAGTCCCTAAGGCCCAAAAAATTATAAAATAATACCTTAGAGAACTCTTCCAGTCATGATTGGCTGGAGTGTTCCTTTTTTGTAAATATTCTATCCGAACTGAAAAAGAGATAACCTACCGTCAGAGAGACGACTCTTCAAATACTTTTACGAGTATGAAGAAGACAAGTACTCGACTATCTTTTCACATTTTAAGAGTCCAATAAAAGCTTAAAGAAGAATCTATTAACCTTTTTCATGTTTGAATCCAGAGCACGAAAAAGTAACAAACTAAGCTCAAACCACTTTTCATGTTTTGACTAGAGCGCGAAAAATGAAAAGTAAGCTCAACACCATCTTATTGTTTTTAATGAGCTCAAAGATCAGTTGAAAGAATGCTCAAATATTGGTTTCATTTTTACGCAAGATCGAAACCAATGGGTGAAATATGCTTGAAAAAATACCATTAAAATGATATACAGAGGTTGGAATCTTGACCCCAGCACGATCACTAGCGAAGCTTACCCCTAACATGGTTACTAGGGGCTCGGCATGCCCCCCAAGCTTCGTTTCGTCTGACGATTCTTCTTCCATAACCAACCTAAAAACCTGGTTATTAATGTGAAAATGTTCACCAGGGGGGTAGGAAGAAAAATAATTAGGCAGGTGAAAAGAAGGTTCAAGTTCTAACACTAAAGGGAATACTTGACTCAAGGGAAGGGGATCTATTTCATTTTTACACAAGCTTGAAACAGAAGGTAACTATGCTTGGAACATGGTTTCATTTTTATGCAAGCTTCAAACTAGAAGGTAAACTATGCTTAAGGACACCTACTTCATTTTTTAATGAGATTGAAATAGAAAACGAACTATGCTCAGGAATGGTTTCATTTTTATGTAAGATTGAAACCAAAAGGTAAACTATGCTTGAGGATATCCATTTCATTTTTTAATGAGCTTGACATAGAATAAGAACTTTGCTCATAGGCATCTGTTTCATTTTTTAACGAGCTTGACACAGAATGAGAAATTCGCTCAAGAACCTGCTCTTACGCAACATGATATCCAGAGGTTGGTAGGTTGCCCCCATTACACAAAAGCTAGTGGCTTAGCTCCATTATGGTATCCATAGACTAGATCCATGCCCCCCATTTTACCTATGGTGGGAAGAGGCTAACTAGAAGAAGGGGAAGGAACCATAAGAACATGTGGCACATTCAGGGCAGTCTGATTACTAGGAGTAATGCGATGGTCAGGTGTAACAAAGGAAAGTTGATCAATGGTCACAATATTCCCATCATGGGGAAAATGCATAACTCTAAAGAGTGTGGACACAACATCCTTCATGGCATAAACATAATCACGTCCAAGGAGTAGATTGAAATCTAGAGGACCTTGGACCACCATAACATCAATGCAGATAGTTTTCACTCCTAATGTAATAGGTAAATATGGAAGGGTCCTTAAAGGTGTAGTAGGTCTATGATTAAAAGCCAGTATCTGATCAGTGGCTGGCACAAGCTGAGGAGAACCTAAAGCTTTCCAAGCAGTTGAGGATAGAATACTAACAGAATCCCCTTCATCAACAATAGTGCGGAGTATCTGCCTAGCAATAACATTCACAACTATCTGGAAAGGAACACTTGAATGAAGACGAGACTCTGTTAGGTTACTCTAGTCAAAGGAAATAACCTCATTACTTGGAGAGGGTTCTTTCGAAACAAACAAAATTTACCCTTGTCGATAACAATTAGAACGAAGCATAAAAACTTCTGCAGGTTTCAGCTCATTCTCTACTGGAAGAGAAGAACAAGACGAAGATTTGGTCAAAGAGACTAAATCAGTCTTAATAGTCTCTGATGAAAGAGTGGGATCGGGTGGAAATGATGTCAACTCGACCACTTCAACTTCACTCTTCAAAGGAAGAGTGGGATCAACCACATATGAATCTGAACTGACCACTTGAACTTCACTATTCAACGAAAGAGTGGGATCAACCGAGGTTAGAACCGAATCGACCACTTCATCAACCAATGGCATTTCAAGTGAGAACTTACGATAACTTGTTGGAAGCCATTGATGAGGAACAATAATATGTTCCAACAACTTATAAGCTTCATCCATGAGAGGACAAAGGTAAGTAAAGTGCATGTCCTTACAAAGAAAGTAAGGATGTCTGACTTTACCCTTTCGAATATTAAGCAATGGGTCACTGGTTGAAGGAGTATCATCAACATGATGATCAGAGGTTGATGACATAGACGATTTGGACCTTTTAGACCACTCTTCTTGTACACAGGAGGGACCCGGGCACTCCTTAAGAAGGTGGTCCCCCTTGCAAAGCTTACAAGGGAACTTGGGTTTTCCGAGTGTTCTCTTAGAACGAGAACCATCAAGAGCAGATGGTTTCTGCTTTTTCTCTTTCTTATCCTTCTTCTTCTTAGCCTTTCCTTTCTTCTTCTTCTTATCCATATTACTACTAATCGTAGAGCTTTGGTCAAGCGAAGAAGAAGAAAGGGATGAAGTTACAACTGGTGGAAAAGGAATAGGATTAGGTTAAGGTCGATCCTCTCTCAAAGGAGAGGTGACATCTGAGACACTAGGTGTGACAAGAATTACTGGTTTAACTAGCCAAACCGGTAATCCTATAGTTAACCCAGGAATATTTAGAGTGGCAATAAAGGGAGGAATAATACCTTAACTTGGAGGGAATACAAAAGGTACACCTTGGAAAGGGACCTCTTGATTGGTAGTCCCATATGGGGATTCCATCTCTAAACTCTCTAGTAACCCCCTAACTACCACTCACAAGCAAGTACTACTCAAACTAAAAGCAACAAGAAAACATGTGAAAGGAGTGGATAAGAGTCAGGAACCTCACAGGACAGGGCAAAAGGATAACTCAGATGGTTTGAGGATTCCTAAAAGGGTCTCCCAATATATGCTAGGTACATGGGAGCTCAAATTGGTAGTAGTGTTGTCTAATGCACAACCATTCACAAGGGGCCTTCCAATATACAATTGAGTACATGAAGTACCTTTCTATATACCTCAACGATACCTGAAAGGCCATTCAATATATCGACGGTACATGGAAGAACCGCGCGAGTCTCGGGATGTAGTGCGGACAAGTAACGACATTTCCTATGCTTAATGATGCCAGAACACGTCTCTAGCCTATCACTCAAATTTCTATGTAAATTTTAAGCCTATAACTACCGTTAATTTTAAAGTGGACAGTTAGGTGAATGCATGGAATTTTGACAGAAAAAGTAAAACCATGCAGATATGTAGATGCAAATATTTCACTTTACCATTCGAGGTATGCCTACTTACGGGAGGGAGAGAGAGTACTTTCTTTTCATTTTGAAAGCCAAAAATTCCCAAACCACTACTTCGAACAAATCAAATACAAAGACAAGAAACACATTCCAAACTCATTTTTCTTTTTTGAAAGCGATCAGATGGGTAAGAGTCTCTTTTCCTAAAAGAAAAACAACAAGCACTCTACATGCATATGCAATCTATTTTTTCAATTTTTCTTTGAAACATAGATAGATATAACTTAAAACTACACTATTTTTTCTTTTGATGAGACAATACTAATGCAAGAGAGACAAAAGAACAAAGGGAACCCGAAAGCTTATGAGGCTAATCCGAGATCTAGTGCGCTATGCTCAGTAAAAATAATGACCTAATCTCAACAAAAAAATTTCTTTTTAAAAGCAAAAATAAGTCTTCTATGGAAAAAATGAAATTAAGATGATAATCAAGTGGTTTTTCTTTCAGTATTTATAAATGAAACGAAAAGAGATCTAACTGAAACCTAATATTTCAACAATTCCTTTCAGAATCACAACCAACAAGCATGAAAGCAAACGGATAATCAACAATCCTAACTTAGCTTTTTTATTCTTTCAATCAAACAAATTTTCACCACAAAATTTTCAACCATGAGCATCTAGATTCAAACAAACAAGCCTGATAGTACAGGGCTTGAAAGCAAACAAAAACCCTACTTTTGCAAAAATGAACAAAAATCAAGTTCTGGAACAAGGCCTACCTAGCACCGCACTGGAGGGGTCTTTAACAGAGCAGTTTTGGATGAGCACCGCTTCTGGATCACTGCAATCAGGCGGTGGCACTGCCTATTGCTAACAGGGTTCAGGTGGTGGCATCTCTTATTTCGTACAACACATGCACAGTTCCCTAAATATATCTATAACAAAAAGAGAACGAGAATTCAAGTAAGAAATTACTCAGATCAAGATAAAGACTGATGAATTGACAATAAAAAAGAGCATATAAAGTCAAAGCAGTTCAGATCTAAATAGATCTGAAAGTTTTAAACCAAATTTCACTAAGTCAGATGGCAAATCTGACTGAAGATAGTTACAGACTGGAGCCTGGATTCAGACAAGTGTTCAAGGACTAAGGAAGACCAGATCAACTGAAATTTTCTTTGGTCCCCAGCGGAGTCACCAGATTTTTTTTCAGGAATATTGCACTTTCTGTGGACAGAAGCTGTTCCTCTGGTCTGAATAGTTCAAAACCAGAACAAATAAGTGAACGACAAAAGGTGAAAACCTTCCCTGAATGTTGTAAACACCTGCAATATTTCTTTGATGATGGACCTGTGTACCTGCAGAACATGTCAAATAAACAAGAACATCAAAGCTACCAGAACATTATTTACACATTCATACTAGTGACTAAGGAATCCAGTAACATATACATGCGATATTAGTACAACAAATATGTGGGACGAAAATCAGCTTTACATTAAGAAATCAATGAAGAAGCTTACAACCATTTCCTTAGTGTTGACAAACTCCTCCACAAGACAAACACCTCATCCTTGATAGATCCAACTTGCTCTATTGTGCTCTCTAATGGATTGGGCTAGATAGTCAATTCAACAGGATAACATTACCATTCAGTTCTCTCTCCCTCAACCATGGATGTGAGCTTGTATTTATAAGACTCAAATATATAGGTATGGTTGAGAGAATTGTGGGTGAGGTGGCTATAAGATCCTACCAAGATGGATCTTGACTCCAACCAACCCAGATTGATAGAGATAAGGGAGGACACGAGGCTGATGTTCTAGAAACCTTGAGAATCCTCTTTTTTCCAATTTTACCAAGGGTACCGCTTATACGCCCTTATGATAGAGTGGTTTAGGTAATAACTGCTTCAAGAAAAAAGCACATATGTGATGGCACTGCTTCTCTATAACAAGACTCAGGCGGTGCTGAACAAGGTACCGCTCATCAACTAAAGGGAAAAAGCGGTGCTAGGGTTTTTTTATGTAGAATTGACATCTAGAGCATGTTTCCACTCCAAGTTTGGGATTTAGGGAAAACATAGGTGTTAAGGATCTCATCACATGTTGGTGATAGGATTTGGGTATAAAAGAATGCCCCCCAAAGCATGAGGCTTAGAGGGATACGATAAGCGAGAGATTTGAGAGAAAAAGTTGTCACTTCGAGGTAAGAATCATCTTGATTGGAGAGTGTCGTCGAGTAGGCATATGCAATACATCAATATTTTTGACTCATAGAAAAATGTAACCACCTCATGGCTGCAGACCAATACAAAGTAGATCCATGAGAGGAATAAACAACCATGGCTACTAGAACACAACGTAGATCCATGTGATAGAGGACTCAAACCTAGACATAGCTATCAGACATACAATGTAGATCTATGCCATATAGACACAAATTTGAGCATAGCCATGACCATACAAATGTGGATCCATGCTAGACATACAAAAAATCCATCACAACCAGGGGAAAACAATGAGTGCTAAACAAGTACCTAGGGTCTTTGTCTCATTTTCCACAAAGTACAATTCTATCCATGTGATTACAATGTTCTGAAGTTGAACATGGTAGAAACCACTTGATTACTAGCCAATGATGTGAACCGTTAACAAGTGTGAGGGATTTTACCATTGATGTGAATGATTCCCAAGGTACCCTAGTACAATCTACTGAGTGTGAATAGATGTCTTGATGTCAAACACCCAATCAACTCTATCGATAAAAGGTCAATGATGTGAACCTATGTCGAGAGCGAGAGAATGTTTCATTTAGGAATATAGATCTCAAGGTACTAAACTGGTTTCTAAGACTATTTCCCGGATGATGAGCTGACATCGACAGGAATAGTCTCGTCGAAGGAGGGCCATGATGAATCCCACATCAATGACATGAAACTCGAAACAAAGTTCTAGAATGTCATAGATAATTTAACCATAGGACTGACCCAAATTATTGACACAAATATTGTTTTAACTGCAGAGGTAAACTTATTTCTTCCTTTGAACATCGGGTGGCATGACAAAATACTTGGTAGCATGACTAGACCAGACAGACACATAGTGCGATAGTGGACAATGCATTCTTTTGAAAGACTTAAAGGAGTGACATCACTCATGAAATTGGATCGACTTGTACATCAGATGAATACCCAATTGACTGAATGAAATGTAGACAAGTTCCATGTTCGAAGGTAACGACAAATTGCCATTTATTTGCAAAATGAATTGATTCCCTTCCCTTAATTTCCCCATCATGATTGATGAGTGACTCTTTTCGTTTTTACGAGTCCAAAGAGGGTAACACACACTCATTGTAGCTTATCTGAACACACGTACAAACTCATATGTTTTACGAACCTGAGAGAGGAGGGGTTCATTCCCAAAATAAGGTCTCTCAATGTTTAATTTAACGAGTCCAATGAAAGTTAACTCGGTATCATTCATGTTTAGAGAGTCTGAACGACAACAGAAGAAGACTCTAAAGGGTCCTTTTTCGTATGATTTAGTCCCTAAGGCCCGAAAAAGTATAAAATAATACCTTAGAGAACTATTCCAGTCATGATTGGATAGAGTTTTCCTTTTTCGTAAATAGTCTATCCAAATCAAAAAAGAGATAACCTACCATCAAAGAGAAGACTCTTCAAATACTTTTACAAGTATGAAGAAGACAAGTACTCAACTATCTTTTCACATTTTAAGAGTCCAAAAAGAGCTTAAAGAAGACTCTATTAACCTTTTTCATGTTTGAATCCAGAGCACGAAAAATTATCAAACTAAGCTCAAACCACTTTTCATGTTTTAACCAGAGCGTGAAAAATGAAAAGTAATATCAACACCATCTTATTGTTTTTAACGAGCTCGAAGATCAGTTGAAAGAATGCTTGAAAATTGGTTTCATTTTTACGCAAGCTTGAAACCAATGGGTAAAATATGCTTGAAAAAGTCCCATTAAGATGATATACATAGGTTGGAAGCTTGCCCCCAACATGATCACTAGCGAAGCTTACCCCTAACATGGTTGCTAGGGGCTCGACATGCCCCCCAAGCTCCGTTTCGTTTGACGATTCTTCTTCCATACCCAACCTAGAAACCTAGTTACTAATGTGAAAATGTTCACCAAGGGGGTAGGAAGAACGAGAATTAGGCAGGTGAAAAGAAGGTTCAAGTTCTAACACTAAAGGGAATACTTGACTTAAGGGAAGGGGATCTATTTCATTTTTACACAAGATTTAAACATAAGGTAACTATGCTTGGAAGATGGTTTCATTTTTATGCAATCTTGAAACCAAAAGGTAAACTATGCTTAAGGACAACTACTTTATTTTTTAACGAGCTTGAAATAGAAAATGAACTATGCTCAGGAATGGTTTCATTTTTATGCAAGATTGAAACAAAAAGGTAAACTATGCTTGAGGATATCCATTTCATTTTTTAACGAGCTTAACATAGAATAAGAACTTTGTTCATAGGCATCTGTTTCATTTTTAACGAGCTTGACATAGAATGAAAACTTTGCTCAAGAACCTGCTCTTACCCAACATGATATCCAGAGGTTGGTAGGTTTCCCACATTACCTAAAAGCTAGCATCTTAGCTCCATTATGGTGTCCATAGACTAGAGCCATGCCCCCCATTTTACCTATGATGGGAAGAGGCTAACTAGAAGAAGGGGAAGGAACCACAAGAACATGCAGCACATTCAACACAGTTTGATTACTAGGAGTAATGCGATGGTCAGGTGCAACAAAGGGAAGATGATCAATGGTCACAATCTTCCCATCATGGGGAAAATGCATAACTCTAAAGAGTGTGGACACAACAGCCTTCATGTCATAAACATAATCACATCCAAGGAGCAGATTGAAATATAAAGGACCTTCGACCACCATAACATCAATGCAGATAGTTTTCCCTCCTAATGTAATAAGTAAATAAGGAAGGGTCCCTAAAGGTGCAGTAGGTTTGCGATTAAAAGGCAGTATCTGATCAATGGCTGACACAAGTTGAGGAGAACCTAAATCTTGCCAAGCAGTTGAGGATAGAATACTAACAGAAGCCCCTTTGTCAACAATAGTGCGAAGTATCTACCTAGTAATAACATTCACACCTATCTAGAAAGGAACAATCGAATGAAGACGAGACTCTGTTAGGTTACTCCAGTCAAAGGAAATAACCTCATTACTTGGAGAAGGTTCTGTTGAAACAGACAAAATTTCCCCTTGTTGAGAACAATCAAAACGAAGCATAAAAACTTCAGCAGGTTTTAGTTCATTCTCTATTGGAAGAGAAGAACAAGATGAAGAATTGGTCAAAGGGACTACTTCAGTCTTAACACTCTCTGATGAAAGAGTGGGATCGGGTGGATAAGGATCTCCATCCATCAAGGTAAAGATGATATCGCAGAGAACTTATGATGTCGAGAAAACCAGAGTTACCTTAGGGGAGCTAGGCAAGTCCAGAGAGACAATGGCAAAAATGCCCAGGCCGGAAGACATCCCCCCGAAACACCCGAAAAAGGATGAAAAAAAATAATTTCCATAGTGCATAGTGTCAATTTCTATGACCGTCCAGTTTGAACGAATGCTCGGATTGGGAGATGGAGGAATGAAGGTATACATCGTCACCATAACCATTAGAAATTTGCAAATATAAGGAAGGTGATGATGCATCCAAAGACATGTTGCACTGGCTTACATTGGAGGAAGGACCTCCACATGTCTCACCAACACTATACCTCACAAATATATTGATTCCTTTCTAGTCAAAGTGATCGTAGTAAGCTCTGAAGCTAACTAGGATGCAGAGGACTCCTTCAGAAGTAACGGTGAATTGGATTCTGAAGGAAGGAGGGACAATCGTGGGTCGATTTGAGGGATGTAGTTTGAAATATAGACAAGGAACATTGGTGTGCCCAATAGATACTTCAGCTCCTGCATTTTACACTTACGCCCTATCCTTCCGACCGGTAAAAACCTCCAGAAGAAGACAATAATGACAAGTCCGTCAAGGATTTAGTACTGTTGATAGACAGAACTATATTCTCGAGGTCTGGAAAGCTAACAATGTTACCAGGAAAAATATAGCTAACCGGGCAATAAACCAAACACAGAAGGAACATAACCCTTCCGTCTAGATGCAAACACACACATAACATATCATCAAACATAGAATGAACACAAAATTCAGAAGAAAAAAGGGTCACATGGATAATTGAGCTTGTGCACAAGAAGGTGTGTGACGTCACGGCCTTAGTAGAAAGTAACATGTCAAAACACGTCAGTTTCGACTTGGTGGAGCACATGCATAAATTTGAGGAAGTAGTGCGTGCTGAAAAAGAGAAGTTACCGAAATTGTGGAGGATTTTCAGGCCAAAATTCACGCAAGTCAGTTTATGGAGCAATAGTTTGCATGGCTCGGGACAAGTCACATGTGAGTGTTGGGGGCCTATTGGGACCAGGATAGAAGGGAAAAATTCATATGGAACTCTACCTAATTAAGGGGAAAATAGTACAAGGAAGAAGAAGGAGGAGTTGCGACATAATAAATAGCATCAAAGAAGAGGAAAATGATGCTGCGACGGAAGAAGAAGAAAAGGAGAAAAAAAAAGAGAAGGCACGGGATGAGGAATTTGCGCCAGTTTTGTAAGCTATGGAAAAATTACAGAGTAGGAGATGTGATGACATGGAAGAATATTCATGGAAGCAGGTGTGCAGATAAGATAACGACCAGAAAGTTACACTAAGGCATGATACGGTGAAGCAACAACCCTTAGCAATCGTGGGTAAAAGCTCAGCTGGAGCCTACAGAAGCCACACATGTAAAGGCATTTTTGTACAAGTCAGATCGATATCGCCTCTTTGGTCATATTTTTCTAGAATAGGAAAGACAACCTGTGGATGAATATAGTAAGTCGACTAAGATAGCGACTGTAGCTGAGTCTATATCAAGTCATGATTGAGTATGTAACAAGCATGTATGGGAATTTATTGAGTCTTTAATAAGTCTACAAGAGGAGAAACCCAAGCAGTACATGGGTTATCCAGTTAGCAGGTCAATCGGTTAGCCTATTTTATAGTTTGTGCTTAGACTCTTTTGAAATGGAGTAGAGGTTACAAAAATTTTGGGTAGGAACGCTGGATCACTGAGTGCATCACAGTAAGTGGATCTATAGTTGAGTGCGTAGACAGGTAGAGAAATTCAAGTCGATCCAGGCTATGTGCGGATCCCTGAGTACGAGTATATTAGAGTGATAAATATAGAGAAGAATAGATAGCATGAGAGGGAAAAGAAGTCTGTAGAGATAGAAGAGAAGATCTTGAACATAGTCTATAGCTTTATGAGCATACAAAGGTGCATCTATTTCTCATGCTAATGCCAAATGAAGAGCACTTGGTGGTTTTTACCCGGATGGGTTTCCACGTTACATGTTGTGTATATGTGTGAATGTTGAATAGTTTAGACAAGTTCCTATTTATTGTGTTAATGATTGATTGGTTATTGTGCGTTAAGAGATAACTGTATGACTGTTGTATTCCAAGTAATGAATATATCTGTAATGGATGTTCACTGTGCATTTGCTTTAGATTACATAATAAGGGAGATTAATACTTCAATATTGATATCTAAAGTGCAAACCACCAACCCATATTCTCAGTCTTCCTTGGACACTTTTGCGCAGGGACAAGGACTTAAACACCCTCCTGCACAAATTGCAAAAAAATGGTTCTGGAAGTTACCCATAAGAACTGAGATATCTCAGGTGAGACGACATCTATGTTGCAGGTGCTGCCAGCTGGGCTCTGCTCCGTCAGACCGATATCTTGGGCTTTGTTACACTGACCAGAGAGAGGGGACTAAACCTGGGTCATAGGGGAAAAAGGACAACATCAACACATTAAGAGAAATCCCTTTGAGGTTGGGGGACTTGTTCTTATGTATGAACGTAAATTTTTAAGAATCCAGGAAAGTTGAGAACACATTGGTTAGGACCGTATATTGTTACAAAGATCACTAATAGAGGAGAATTGAAATTGAAACATTTATATGGAACCAAGGTTAAAGGATTGGTGAACGGAATTCGGCTGAAGCCGTATCATGATAACTGTGACTTAGTCGCATAAAAAAAAAGCAAGGAAAAGAGAAAAAGGAAGAGGAAAAATTTTGTTCAAAGACTTCTAGTCTATCACATTAAAAAGATGAAGTCTTGCAGACTTAGTGTCTGACGGAGACCACAAATTCAAAGATAAGACACATAGTCTTTTGTAAGAAAAGAATATCTGGCGAAGGGAAGAAAACAACTCACAAGGAATGTGATGTTGTCGCAAGAACAACGACCTGCGTAGATATGATAGCTGGATTTCAATTATATCCAATATGACATCTAGAGGGCATTAAGTTGAAAAATCTGAGGAAATTTGATGACATGTTTTATGGTCACTTCCATATTTATGGAAATAACTACCACTCGACGTGCTAGTTAAACGGCGACGTATATAAAAGTTTCCTTAATTATTCGGATGATGTACCCATGTTACTGAAATGACAAATTCATTTCTATTGATTTCCCATGCATGTGAAGAATGACGGGAGGGGGGGGATGGAATGTTGCATGCTATCAACCTTCACACTGAATTCATTTCATTCGGTTTTCACGAGAAAAGAGAAAGTGTTGTCTGCAACTTCAAAGAGATGAAGTAGGTTACTCAGAGCATGTTTATTTTGATCTCTAGTGCTAGTTCAGTTGTTGAAATTGAAGTTGCTACTGCATCACCTACACCAATCATGGAAGATACTGTGAGATATGTCCCACCACAAAAATAGGCTGGTCTAGTTACTGAGCAAGTTCTAGTTCCTCTGTTTAGGACATATGGAAAGTCGACTATAGACCTACCAGGTTCCTCTGAAACTACAAGGGGGAAGCATACATGTAATAGGAAACTGAAAGAGAAAGAAACGACACCACCAACATCACCATCAGTATATAAGGAGGATGAAGACTCTAAAACCAAACATTTTTTACTTCTCTACATCTCACCAAGGTGTGCAGATGCCCCAAAGGTGAAAATTCCAAAGAAGTTGGTGGCTCCACTGGTCGTGCCAGTGGTGCCAAAAGGAATTAAGGTATTGAAGGATATTTTTCTGAACTTGCGGAAGCTATCCTTTGAGGACCACGAAACCAAGATACAAAGAGACTTAGACATGAGGAATTATATGGTAGCTGTGCAGTCCACACCGGACTTTCAAAATTCGCTTTCATCCCAATGGAATGGGAAAGAGGACTAGAACAATTTGGACTGCTATCGTTGCTATACATGCCACACTTCAACCATAACGCATAAGTAAATACATTTTTCTGACAATTGCTGGTATCATTTCATGGAGTATTTATTTGGTTAGATGAGGTATATTCTATGGATGTTGAGTTAATTGCAGTGATAATAGGTCTCCCACTATCAGGTATAGACCCAGTGCAATATCTATGAAAATTCTAGGAAATAGTGATGATAGCAAGGGATAAGGACATGTATGAGTTGATTAGGGCCAACAGAGGGTTCCTCATATCATCCATTAATGACTATATTGTTCTCTTTGCTAGAAAGGTGTTATCCTATAAAATGTTGTGATCATCCCAATGTATTAAGGGTGCGGTTTCACTAGATGAACTCTGTGCGGAGGGAGTTTAGATTAACTGGTCACAATTTCTACTAAATGAATTTCTAGAAGACACATCTATGTCGTAGGAAAGTGGTAAGCCATTCCACTACACCTGGATATTAGTTTTGATTTCATTTGTTGTATGGTACGACCCACCAAAATATCAACCCATGGATATACCAGTTCTCTACAGGGGAGCCATTTACTAGAATCTCTGGTTCACACATAAAAACAAGAAAATGAAGCAGGATACTAATATTGAATTATTTATGCATGGAGAGGCCTTGAGGGATTAGGTGTAAAAGTAGATGAGACTTGACGAGGACACTATTATCTAGTTCCTGCAAATCATTAAGTTTTAGATTAGGTCGCATTATGTTATAATACAGTCGTGACAAGATCCTAAATGCAAATGGTTGGCGACGAAATTATTACTAATTGAAGAGGAAATTAAATCCATTATTGATGAATGTTTGAAGGAATGGCGTGCCCCTATTTTAGAAGACCAAATAATAGTTGATGACCAGGACCAGGAAAAACCACCATCGTCGCAAGAGAAAGATCAAGAAGAAGATTCACAGGATGATGTGCAAGATCATGATTTGACTTAGAGTAGGTCGAGTTCGAATTCAACATATCAAGATGTAGAAAAGAAAAGAAAGGAGGCTGATACAGAGAAAGAAGAATCTAAATGAAATAAAAAGAGAAAGGCTGACAAAACTGCCCATACCTTCAGCATTGATGGGGAATATTTGACACAGTTTATAGAAGCACTGACAGAAATCACATAGACATGATTTTAGTTAATAGAAAAGCGACAAATAGAGCTTACATGTACTATTACTAATTTGATTAAAGTATTATGTAAATCTGTTGAATAGGTTAGGGTTGTAGTTGATTATACGCCTCAAAAAACTGATTCACAAGATATACCTGGAACTTCCAAAGATAGACCAACTGAAATACCAGTGTCAGTTCCAATGATAAGAACTTAGGTGTCAGGAGAAGTGCTTGATCTGGGAACCCCAGAATTAAATGATCTTACCAGAAGCATAGGGCTGATAACCATATATTTTTTTGTAGATGCGCATGACTGAGGTTTATGCACTATAAAATGTCGCAGTTGTAGAAATGAAATTAAGAGAAGGTGCCTTGATTAAACATAATAAATTAATTAATAAAAGTATTAATAATATGAAGTAGGCAGTGCAAGAGGCCGAGTAGAATACAAAGATGTGGGAGGAAAATAGGTAGAGGCTTGACAAAGTTGTAGCCCTTGCATGTACAAATTTTGCAGAAGAAGGCATAACCAAGGAAATGTTTCTAGAGGCCAAGGTCATTCGACTTGAAAAAATAACATAAGAACTTTGAAAGAAATTCCTAGAGTTAGAGGTGTAGATAATACCAAGCACACTACCCAAAGTCTTAGAGGAAAGAAGCAAAGCATCAACAAAAGTTGTGAAGAAGATAAAAGAAGAAAAAACAATACGTGCTAAGGTTGTCAACCAAGTCTCATAGTTTTGGGTAGCCTTAGTTGAAGGCACAAAAATCAAGAAAGTCATAGAGGAACTATGCACAATTGAAGAAAATATGAATCAAATGAAGAATGAGATGATAAATTTAACCTTAGTAGAGAATATGGCTAAGGAAATAGAAATGAAGTAATTGCAACAACAGGTGACGATGTTGTGCACGCAACAACAAAAACGGGAAGATAAGTGGAAGAGTTGCAGGCTGAAACTGAAAGAGTTACAAGAATTCTTCATCCTATATATCAAAGAGTACAATGATATTTAAAAGAAGCAAGGCTCGTACTATCAGAAAACCTCACTTCTGACCTTGTGGAAAATTTGCATAAAGAATAGGAGGACGTGTGATAGAAGACAAATAAAGTAGTGAAAATATTGCAAGATTTTCAAGGTCATGTCAGCACAAGTAAAGGGATGGAACAATAGCATTGCGTGTCTCCAAACAAGCCACTTTTGAGTGTTGGGGGCCTGTTGGGCCTAGGGAAAGATATGCATAATTCAGTTAGAATTCTGCCCAAGGAGGGAAAAGAGTCAAGTCATAGGAAGTAAAAGGATATGCAACAGACGTAAAGAAGGGAGAAAAAAATAAGGAGAGAAGGAAAAGGATTTGCGACAGAAGCAACTGTAGAAGGAAGGAGGAGAAGGTAGAAGAAGTAGCAAGAAAGGAAGATGCGGAAGAAGAAGGATGGAAGCACACAAAGAAGAAAGATCTAAGGAAAGATGCAATAGAAGAGAGTTTGTGTAAGAGAGTCTATGATGAAAGAGAGGCCGCAATGAAAGAGGCACAACAACATAAGGAAATGATACCGCAAGGAAGGATGTGACAAAGTTAACCATGTCAGAAGACGTGTAGGGGTGCAATGACTAGAAAGCGTTAGTTCGAAAATATCGTGGGTATGAGGATGGCTAGAGTCGATGAAATATGCACGTATAAAAGAATATTTGTAAGTTTAACCATTAATTCCTATTTTCATGTTTCGATAGAATAGGAAAGAAATCCTGTTGGCTAACCATATGCAGTCAGCCGAAAGCAACATGTAAGATTCTATAAAAGGAGGAACCCAAGTTGTATGTGGGTTAGCCTTCGAAGGGTTTGGTAATGTTAGTCTCTGTAACATTTGGTCATTTAGTGACAATATAATTGTATTGTTTTTTAGTGTTTTGAAGTCATAGAGAGGAGTTCTAGAACTTGCAGCTGAGTGTGCAGGAGTGTAGGAGAGAGTGAGTCGATCTAGGGTGTGTGCGGATTAAAAATAGAGTCATAGAAGAGAGTGAGTTGATCCAATATGTGTGTATATCATTAGCAGATTCAAGTAGATAAATAATAGTGATAGAATACTAGAGAGCATGAGACGAGGAACAAGTATGTATAGATAAGAAAGAGAGATATAGAATAAATTCTACAGCTTAGTGTGCAGACCAAAGGTGCCATATATTTCTCATGCCAAATTAAGAGCGCTTTTGTGGTTTTTTCCAGATGGGTTTCCATGTTAGATATCGTGCCAAACGTGTGATTGATGAGTGTGATTGAGTTCCATATATATGTTACTATGATTATGTGTTTATTCCTTTGCTTATGACTGATTTATATGTATTCATCGCATTGTTCTTGTTGAATGTGCCTATGATGCATTGGGTTGTTGTTATAATAAATTTAGAAGGGAGAGTTGTAGCATATCTTAATTATGTGTAATAATTATAAGAACCCCACCCATCAACTTCTATTGAGTTCCTTGGTAGAAAACCAAGGGGCCTGAAATCCTGCACCCAACTACAGAAAACTGGTTAGTCCTAGGCATTGTGTCAAATGCTTTTCTAAATTCAACAAAGAAACATAGACGAATGGTTTTATTATTATGCCACCCTAAAAAGTTGTCCTAATTCTAACAAAGTGGTCCATAGTTGAATAATAGCTTATAAATCATGCTTGGCCTTTAGCTCTTTTTCTATGAATTTCTAGCCATATGTTGATCTTATTTTTCAAAATAATTTCGTATAACTTGTATAAAATAGGGATAATCATAAAATTACTATAATTAGATGGATTTTTTTTATCTTGACTTTTGAAAATTGGAATAATGAGACTTTATGTTTAGGGTTTAGGGAAACCATAATTCACTGCTAAATTGAAGAGCTTGTGGATGTGAGGGATGATAATAGGCCCACTAATTTTTAAGATTCCTACTTGGTATCCTTAAGCGTTCTTATCTTTCCTTTTTGTGAGACGCTTAGCCTGGAATTCTGTGTCTTTTAAATGGAAACCTTTTCCCTTTATATAAGGGGTTTGAATGTTGTTTATGGAATTAGGGGATTCATAAAGCATTTTAAGGTAGGAATTCTAGTCCCTCAATGAAATCATATGTTTTATTTAGTTTTATGACTTAGAATTTACCTCTATAATGTCATAGGATCTATCTTAGAGAGGTGCAAAAGATTATCTTGTTTTCTATTTATACAATACTTTTTTCCCTTTCAATTAGGGTTTTATATCTATATATTTTGTGAGATTCAAAGATTTGTTAGAATATTCCTAATGAATTTTCTAGCATGCTTGAACTCTTAATCATACCAAGGGTTGGTCATTCTATTTTCCTTTATACATGGAACCATAATAGAGAACTTATTAATGTAAGTGGATATAGTTGGGGTAAAATTATGATAATTTCATCAATATTGTCCTTATTTAATACTATATTTAATTCATTATTTAAATCCCTTATATATATATATATTATTGAAGATCAAGTGATTTTGGTTATTATAAATTTTTGTAATGGGGCTTATGTGCTTGTGGAAGTTTAGGTATGCAGTCAAGGTTGGGCTCATGGTCATTTTAGATGTCAAAATTTTCTATTTGGTTGTATATGGGAATATCATATATCACATTGGATTTCAACCACTTCATAAGACTATTGAAAATTATTAGATCTTGAGAACTAAAAATATTAATTAGCTTGATACCAAACAATTCTCAACNATATATATATATATATAGTTTTAACAAGAACAGTTGAGGGGATTTTATAAAAAATTGAATAAATGATCACACAGATATGAGCTTGGAATTTTCCCAAAGGAGAACCACATTTGGAACTCCTTGTTCATCCTTTTACAGCTTATCCTTCTCATGGAATTTCCCTAATCTATGGAGATTGTATCTCTTGACAAACTGCCTAAGGAAAAAAACAAAAAAACAAAACATTACCAAAAGGATATTGAAGTCACTTCTAAGGTACCTAGTTTCTTTTCTAGAATTTTTTATTACAAAATAGGACGCCAAAGTCTAGGTCGACACCCTTTTTGTCCATTATGTACGGTTGATAATTATTTTCTCTTAGCATATGAAGGAAATTGATAGCTTTGAATTCATTGATTGTGTACTTTAGGATGTGATGTGTCTTGGTCGCTGGGTTCTTGCGATTATTTTCTAGATCCCTTGCTTCCCTTATAACCATCATTGAGTCATCAAAAGCCACCAGTTCCTTTGTGCCAACATTCCTTGCAAGTTCCAGACCTTTAATGAGAAGCTAGCCATTCCACAGCATTATTGGACTTCTTGCCAATTCCCCAAGAGTAATCATTATTCTTGCTTCCTTTGGCGTCAAAAGGAACTCCACCCGCACTTGCCATCCCAAGGTTTCCATTCAAGGCTCCTTTGAAGAAAAAGGACTTGCATCCAAGTTCCTTCCACCAAGTATTGAATTATTCCCAACTCATTCTCAAGTGCCAATTCAGAGGTTTAAAGTTTTTTTGGGATGAATCCTGAAAGTGGAGGGTGGGGTCACCAAGAAATTGGAGACCCAAACCCTTTCCACTATTGTCAATGGTTCCTTATTGATGTTTTCCATTCCTCTCATGGTTAAATCCTGCACTCAAAGTTCCTTTTCCGATGCTAAAAATTTTCCCAAACTATTTTTTTCATCCTCGAGTATTTATTTATTTCTTTCTACCCATAGCTTCCAGCAAATGAAATTTGGAAGAGCTTTCCATGATCTTACAAATTCTGGTTTTTTAAAGAGTGATCCCTGATAACAGTCTTTCCAACATGAGAAGAAATCGCTCCAATTTGTAGGAAGTGTTAAATAAAAGTTCAAGTGCTTGAACGCCCTCTACCAAAAATCCTGCGAAAATTTACAATCAACGAAGAGATGTTCCAAGGATTCTTTTGCATTTTTACACAGGATGCATCTCATGGGGCCAGCAAAGCCTCTCTTCTTTAGGTTCTCTGTGGTCAAAGTTTTTTGATGGGCCGAAATCTAGTAGAAGATGTTGACCTTTGGAAACACATCCTTGCACTAGACATTGGACCATTTCCTCTCAACGCCAGTATTTTTTTGATGGACGACTGTAATTTTGTATCCTTCCTTTACCTCGTACGATCTGGTGTTCCCCCAGCTCCTGCTATCTGCTAAGCTACGGTGAATAGGAGCAGAGTGAGGAAGACGTTGTAGTATAGTCGTAAGCTAGTCGACACCTACATATCAACCCAGCCGTCCCATCTTCCATGACTCGTCCATCTTGAGATATTGTACATTGTGCAGATGCTTTCCTGTTCCATCCGATTCTTGAGATCTACTAATTCCTTTTGGTATTTGAATGGGGAGTTTGGTCCTAAATTCTCCACCCAAATATTTATCCTCTTTTTGTTTCCTGGATTCTATAGTAGTTCGTCTTGGATGATGAACACAAATTTCTTGCAAAGATCCCATATGGATGTTCCTTTTATGCCATGTTCAATAGATTCCACACATCTTCTTCTATCCCCTTGCATATATTTTTTTGCAGAATCTCTTTCCACCACACTCTTTTTCCAAAAACAGTTCTCCAAAGTATTTTGTCTCCCAAATCCAGATTCATTTTAATGGGATCTCTTATTCGATCACTGCCACAATTTTTTGGCATGCATTCCGTGCTCCAATTCACAAGGTGGATTTTTTTTGACCGCTTGATTTACCTCCCTGCCATATAAGTTGTATGAGTTCTTTGGTTACAAATATTAGATTTTTCTTGGGGGCTAGTGAGATCGAGCATGCATAGATGGGATATGCAACAAGAATGGAATTAATGATAACTAGATTACCGACAAGATTGAGCTATCTTGTCCCCCAGGAAGAGAATTTATTTTTTATTTTGTCAACCAGTCCTTTCTAGTCCACAACTCTTTTCTTGCCTTTGAATATTGGTATCCCGAGGTAATTGAAGGATTCCAAGCTACATTTCCTTACAATCTGAGGGTCCTTCCAATAATTTCCATGGTTCCTGGAGGGAAATTACATTTGTAGACTTTTGACTTCTCCGAGTTCACTTTTCCATCAAATGCTTTTATGAAGTTAGATAAGACACCATTGAATCTTTTTGCAATGATTGTAGATGCACCTCTGAGCAAGATGGTGTCATCTGTGAACTGTGCATGGTTGAAAAATTTGAATCCTATAGCTACCTTTAAAACTTTTAATTCTCTGGAGTCTTGCACTTGTTGAAGTTTCTTGCTCATTGATTCAGCCACCAAAAGATAAAGGAAGGGAGACATGAGGTAGCCTTGCCGCAGGCCCCTGGTTGCTTGGAAGAACTTGGTAGGTATTCCATTTACTAGTGGAGAAATACATGGGCTACTGATGCAATATTTGACCCATCTGAAAAATATTTTGGAGAACCCAAATTGAGACATGATTTCAAAGAGATAGTGATGGTTCACTATTTCAAATGCATTGGCCATGTCTAGTTTAATGGCCATGCCCTGTTGCTTCCTCTCCATGCTAGAATGGATAGCTTCCTAGACTATAATTATTTTGTCAAGTATCTAGCGCCCAACTACAAAACCACCTTGCTATTCTGAGATGAGACGACCCATGATTTTTTTCATTCTATTTATCAGTATTTTCAAGAGGATCTTGTACGAGGTGTTGCATAAAGAAATTGGCATGAATCTATTGAGCGAGGTTGGTATTTTTTCCTTTGGAATTAAGGACATCAAGTATGAGTTGGTTTCGCCACCGATATTGTATTTATTCTTGGTCCAATTTAACATTCTTTTTAAATATTATTTTATGATATCCCATGCTAATCTGTAGAAATTTATGGTAAAGCCGTCTGGTCCAGGAACTTTGTTAGCTTGTAGAGACCGAATTGCATATTTAATCTCATATTATAGGATGGGTTTTTCCATCTCTCTGTCTCTTCTTCATTGATGAGGGTTGGTATTCCGGAAAGGAGGTTTGATTGTGCTTTCGGATCATCCTCCTCTCTATCTATGTAGAGCTCTCGAAAATGGTTAAAAGAGTGGGATTTTACTTCCTCCTACCCTACGATCTTGTTCCCATCTATGTATTTTAATTCTTTAATGATGCTGAAGCTTTTCCTAACCTTTTCTTGTTTGTGAAAATATTTCTTGTTGATGTATCCTCCCTTTAGCCAAAGCTTCCTGGACTTTATTCTCCATTCCTCTTCCTCTTTCCGCGTAGCATTTAGAATTTTTATGTTCATCTCTTTTTCCTGGCTCAACGACATTGGAGTAACCTCTTTTGTTTCCATGTCTAAATAGATAGCGGCCAGCTCAATCTAAAGTTTAGTTTTTTGTTGACTAGGATCCTTGTAGACATTTTTTTCCCATATTTTGATTGTAGATCGCATAGCTATAAGCTTTGATTCCTAGATGTAGCTAGAAAAACCTTAATATTGAAGGTCCCATTCCTTTTGTATTATATCAAGGATTTTTTCATCTTGTAGCCAAATCATGTTGAATCAAAATGGGATGGGCCCGATATTGGAAGGTGGGTTTAGAGTCAAAGCAATGGGCTTGTGGTTAGAGATTTCTAAAGGTAGGGTGAAAGATGCTAGAAGGAGATATTTTTGAAGGAAAGCAAATCTTACCAAGAATCTATTCAGTCTTTCCGCAACGTGACCTACTCCAGCTCTTCTGTTGCTCCATGTGTACTTCCCATTCCTAAGTGGAGTATCTAACAGGTCCAGATGTGAGATCAAGTCCTCCATCTCTTTGCCAAATGGATCTTTGACCCTTGTTCATCCACATTTCTCCAGCCGTGACTTAGTAGTGTTTAAATCTCCAATGATGAGGTGTTTTCCTTGCAAATTCTCATTTATCTTGGATATATATTCCCAAAATATTACCTTATCTCTATAGTGTGTTGGTCCATATATATTGCAGATGTATATTGAAGTTGGATCATCCTTTTCCTGGATTTCAGTGAGAAGACAATGGTGGCTTTCCATTATTGATATTATTGAAAATTTGTTTGAAACTAAGGTGGCCATTCCTCCAGATGCTCCTGTAGATCTTATGGCTTTCCCATGGAAGTTTTTCCAAAAGCGGGAGAGTGCCATAGTCTCCACTTCAGGAATTTTTGTCTCCTAGATTATTAGTATGTTAGGCTTCTCGGTTTTTACTATGTATTTTAGTGCTTCTACTTTGCTTGAACCTCCTAGCCCCCTGCAGTTCCAAGGGATGACTTTCAACATTTTTTATGTTATTGAGATCTTGCTCAAGTGTTGCCATCCAATTTTATCCCTCCTAATTTTCTAGTATTTTGAAGAAGTTTTGTTTCTTCGATGATGTGTTGTCTTCCTAGTTCCATCTCTCTTTCTACTTCTCGTTCTCTATGATATCTTCACGACTTTCTTCCTCTATTGTTTGGTTTCAAAACTACATCATGTAGTGGTTGGGAATATTGTGAAGATGATTTCTATGGGGAGTATCCCTATTGCGCAACTTTACTATGTTTTACCATATCTTCCCAGCATATCCTTGGTGTTCTGGAACCTTCAAATGTTTTTTCTTTCCTTTCATTACTGGGAGATGGTGGTAGAAGGCTAGTAGTTGTTGGGATCTCTTCTTCTTCTGCTTCTAATATGATGATCTCTGATGATGGAATCTCTCCCTCTTCCACTTGTAGTTCCTGGAATTGATTGTTGATCAAAGCTTCTTTCCCTTCTTGAGGTTTTTCCTTGCTTGTCGTTGGTTGTGATCCACTTGATAATGGAAATGGTGGAGGCATTCCCCTTCCCCTTTTAACTTGATGCCATCCTTCCTCTTTCCTTTTTTCTAGAATTTCTTGGGCTACGTTTTGGCAGTTTTTGATGAAGTTCCCATATTCATGGCACTTCTTACACTTAAAGGGAAACTGCTCATTGTCTAATTTTTGCATGTCTTCCCATCCATTCATGTACAAGTTTACCACTTATGGCAGCCCTTTTTCCAAATCTACTTCCACACAGATCCTTGCATAGGATAACAAGGGGCCCTTTGGTTATGCTTTCTCGATGTAGTTTCTGAGGGTTCCTGATTGATTGCAGAGTTTCGTTGTTCCAACAATGCAATGAAAGGTGGGTTAGATGCACCCATATTGGGACCGCTGATGGCACATCCTTTTTTGGATCGAACAATAAGCTCCAACAATTTAGGTATAGGATGCGTGGACCCATAAAGTAAGGCCCACTCCTAAAGATGAGATCTATGTCCTCTTTGTTTCGAATAAAAAGGTAAAGAATCCATTTCCACAGAAGCAGTGTTGCAGGCCCCCAGATATCAAGGGAATCTAGTTCTTGTTAATCCATGTATCCATATTTTTTAGCGAAGGCCAAATTCCCATGAACTTCCCAATCAAGAATTTCTCACTTAGTGCAAGGGATTTCAATATTGAAGCTCCATACATGATCTGGATTCTTGGGGCTGCTATTCTCTTAACGAAGTAAGCATCGCTGGAATCTAGACCAAGGGGAGGAGGAGATGGCATGGAAGCCACCAAATATTTGAATGGTTCATCTAAGATTCGACGGTATTCCTCTGTACTCGGATCTGGAGGAGGATCCCTTTGAGAAGCCACCCTCAGGGTTAGTCAATACTAGATTCTTTCAATTTAGATCATATATTTCTCAATTTCTCTGCAGTGCTTAAGGGAGGATAGATCCTCTACATGCGCACCAACCTCTAAACGTTGGAGCTTCAAATCTGCACATTGATCTCACAGATATGATTTTTCCTCCTCAATAAATCAGTCATCCCTACAATTCTTGGCTAGTTAAGAGATCATTCAGAACTTGGTTCTAATCCAAAATCCTAATTACTGGGCCTCGGGATAGTAGGGAAGGGATTTTATCCTTGTCCCTCTCTCTGCTTCTATGGACCCAGGTTCAATACCCTTTTGGTCAATGCAACAAAGGCCAAGATATCATCCAAACAGAGCAGAGCTCGGCTGACAGCACTTGTGATATAGATGTCGTCTAACCTGAGATATCTCACTTTATGGGTAAATGGCAGAACCACGTTTCAATAGTTTGTGTGGGAGGGTGTTTTAGTACCTTGGAGCTACGCCAAGGTTTCCAATGAAGACCGGGAAGGTGGGTTACTGGTTTTCACAACACTTCAACACCAAGTATGATTCAATCCTTCCTCATGTAGTTTTATGTAAATAAACAGTGAACAAACAATGTAAGCATATTAATATATGTAATGTGATAATCATACATTTATCCATTTGCAACACAGTCATCATTCAGTTACTCAACATAACATTCACACATATCTAAGCTACTTCAACATTCACGCATATACATAGGATGTAACATGGAAACCCATCCGGGAAAAAACCAGAAGGTGCTCTTCATTTGGCATGTTGAAATAGATGTAAAGTTTCATCTACGCACAAAGTTGTAGACTCTGTTCAAGATCTTCTCTTCTATCTTTACAGACTTTTCCTCCCTCTCATGCTCTTTGCTATTTTCTATTTATATTTATATTCTACTCCTACTAGCGATCCACCGATAGTATGGATTGAATCAACCTTCTCTACCTGTCTATGCACTCAGCTGTAGAAACTCCACTCTAATGCACTCATCGATATAGAGTTATTCTACCCAAACCCTTCACTTCCAGCTATGTTCAGCTAAACAACTATCAGGATGGCTATCCGTCTACTATCCAATGGACTAGTTGTCTATCTGCTTAATTTTCTAACCCAACTACAGATTAGATTCATTTTTTATAAACCCATTATAGACTCAATATAGATCCCATACATACTTTTTACAGATTCAACATTGAATCGATACATACTTCAACTGACTCATTACAGAGTCCTTTTCAGTTGGTTTTTCAACCGACTTAATATATCAAGGAAACATGTCACTTTTCCTATTCTAGTAACACATAACGAAAGGGACTGTCATACTAGCTTACAAATATTCCTTCACTAGTGTGGATTCCTCTAGCTCTAGCCGAGATTGTACCCATTATCATTAAGGGATATCACTTTATCAACGTTATGCCTTATTGTCACTTTCCAGCCGTTATATTATCTACATGCATGCTTCTGCTGATATTCTAAGATGTCATCTCATATCTTGTTCTGTCCTTTCATTGTGACTTACTTGTCTGGAACAACATCCTTGTCCCATGCCTTCTCTTTGTCTTCTTCTTCTCTTCTCCTCTTTTGTCGCAACATCCTTCCCTTTCCTTTGATGTTGTTTCCTCTCTTGTAGATCCTTCCTCTTCTCCTCTTTCACTGTTATTCCATACTTAGGAATAATTATTCATGAACTTGGACCTATTGTCCTGAGGCCCAACATACCCCCAACACTCACCCATGGCTCATCCCAAGCCACGTGAACTAGTGCTCCATAAACTGACTTGTGCTGATTTTGTTCTAAAAATTGTTCGCATTTTTCACCAACTTTTCTATCTCTACGCACACTTCTTCTTCTGTTTTCTTCATGTGCTCCACCATTTTGGAACTGACGTGTTTCGACATGACTGCTTCCACAAAGGAAGATACCTATCGCAACTTTTGGTGTATAGGTTGAATTATGCTTGGGAATTTCTTTGCTTCTGACTTTATGTTCCTTCTACGTTTGACCGTATTTTTCTGCTGTGATTGCAGCTGGATGGAGGGTTTATGTTCCTTCTGTGTTTGTATTGATACACTATAGATGTTATATCTCTTGGTACCACTTTCAACTTTTCCAACCCCCATAAGGTAGTTGCATTCATTAACAGTACTAAAGCCTTTTGAGACTTGTCATTCTTGTCTACTTCAGGATGTTTTTACCGCACAGTGGAGTAGGACGTAGGGGTAGAAGGGAGGGGCTGAGGGAATTATCGGTAACACCAATTTTATTTGTCTGCATTTCTAGCTTTATCCTTCAACTCATCCCATTTTTTTCCTTCCTTCCTTCAGAATCTTCCTGAGCGTTACCGGTGAATGAGTAAGCAATATCCGGATAAGCCTCAGAGCTCGCTGTCGTCACTCAATATAGCACATGGTCAATATTTCTCTTTGGTAGTGTTGGTGAGATATGTCATCCTCTTCATGTAGTACCTCCCTCCATCAGGTTACACCAGTGCAACATGTATTTGGAATCGTCATCATGTCCCATAGATTCAATAGTTTTCAGTGATGACATTGGCCTCCATTTCTTCCTCTCTCAGTCCAAACATTTGTTTAGACCGATAGTTCCTGGCAATGGATATTATGCATTGAGGACACTAATTCCACATTCTTGTCTATGGGATTCAACGGGATATTCTTGGGTCCTTGAATTATTTCCATTGCTTCTTTAGTCATTCCCAACTCATTGAGGGCAACATTATTCTTACCGGTATTAGAAGGTATTCTCATTTACATATTTACCAGGCTAGTTGGAGCTGCTTCTACATGGAGTCCTATCTTTAAGAAGCTCCTGGCCATCAGTGGAACATATCGAATAATAGTCTTCTTAGTCAGAACAATCATTACAGTTTCCTAGACATGACCCCCCGAGCGATTAGTATTGTAACGCTTATCATACTTCTTCACAGGTTTTTCGCTCACTCTATATCTTGCAAACAAGTTTGGCTGTGATATTATATGGACACTCGATGGTAATCAACCATTAGTAACGATTCATTCCAACAATTAGTTTATCAAATACACACACATGCCATCAATGAGTAGAATAATGACAACACGAACCATCACGTGGGTTCTTGATCCAACTCCTTATGTGGAGGTGCCAACTACACTGCCCCTTTTCATCGTGACATTATGATATTAATGGTGGAAGTAACCCTTACTTATCTCGCAACTTGATTCGATTTTCCTTGCTGTTTGTAAATTTGATTTCTGTCACTTCAACAATCCTTCCTCATAATTGTGCCAACACACCATTGTTTTTAGTTCCACACTTCCTTCGCTGCACCTTGTGTGAAAGTCACACTCTTATTTTCCCCTAACCATCATGTTAATCATTATCATCATCTTTTTTTAGTCATAGATATCAAAATAAGGATTCAACGACCTCCCATTGATGAGCCCTCTGACTTCCATGCCATCTAGTTTTCCAGCTTCACTTCTCCTCCATCAATGATTTCCTTCACCACGTAAGGATCTAACCAATGTCTCTTCAACTTTCCTGGGTACTCAAAACATTTACTATCATACATAAGAACAAGGCTTCCTACTGAAAATTGCTTGTTCTTAGTATGTCTATCGTGCGATGCCTTCTGCCTTTGTTTTTCCACATTTTGATGGAATCCTCCAACGAAGCATTCTTCTAACAAATGGATTAACTGGAGTAACCTTTCTTCGACAACATCAACATCTGTCATTTCTATAATGGCCACCACTCTTAAACTTGGTATAATATATTACATAGGCATGATATCTTCCTATCCATACACTAACCTAAATGGTGTGTGGCCTGTTAACTTCTTACATGTTGTACGATATGCCCATAGTACTGTGGAAATGTTTTGGTCCTAATCATCCCTTCTTGTGTTGCAGAATTTGGTGAGAGAATTTTCCAGAATCTTGTTAAATGCTTCGACCGCTCTATTTGCTTACGAGTGATATGGAGTTGTTCTTTTATGCTGTATCTGAAATTCATCCATTAGTTCTTCAATCAACTAATTAACAAAATGCATACCTTTATCTCTAATTAATATCTTTGGGCACTTGAACCTTGTTACAACATTTTTAAATAATAACTTTGCTGCTGTCGCAGTAGTGCAATCCTTGACATGTGCAACCCATTGGGTCAGGTAATCCTTCACAGTGATAATATATATAGCACCTGTGTGCTTCCTTAATGGACTAATACATCCCACAAAGTCAACATCTCATTTTTCAAATGCCTGTAAGGTGAGTTGTGGAATGTTGGTGAAGCCTACCAAAAAAACTTCGTTGACAGGGGTTCCTGCTCTATCGACACGCTGCAGTGCAATCTCCCTGAACACAGGCCTAGACAGGTTTTAACCTGCCCGAAAATGTCTGCAGAGTAGATGAGGTCTCACCCAAGCCATTCAAGGGAGATCTGTTAGAACCGAGTTTTCGACAGTGGGGATGGAGGATATGGGGATCTGACGAAGGGAGATCATAACTTATTCAATCCTCATGCAGTATCGAAATATCGCAACATTACTCAAGGAACATCATAGCGCATCAAGCATAAATTATGACAACTTAAAATCAACAGATCGCATTGATATATCAGAAAGACACTGAATCACATCTATAACAAGTCATTTTAACAAAACAGAGCCACAACATCACAATAGATCTATAACAGCAGATGAGAATTAAGCCATATGCATTGCATCATATATTAATCTTGCGTAACCATGCCACATTACATAATCCTGCTCCAAAACCGAAGACTGCATACATAAAAAAGAAGCCCAGATAAAATCGCAGTCAAGACAAGAAAATCTTCATAAGAAAGATCGCACCAGATCGTATCCCTTACAATCGCGAATGCAATACAATTGTTCAGAACTTCTCACATATGACGCTCTATCTCTATCTCTCTATTACATCTATCCCTATGACTCTCCAAAATGGATCTATAAATAGTTTTATGCCTTTACATCAAGGGTCCACTAATAACTGAATTTTAACCACTATTGACCTATTGTAACAAAACTTGGTCAAAATATACATAAAATATTAAAAAATGGTTATTTTCTTGCTTATCATGCCAATATGCCCTTGTGCGGTACCGCATGAGCTTTCATAGCTACCGCGATGCTGCGCAACTCACTTGTCCCAAACCCCTTTCCAACAGGCCCCCAACATAGTTTTGTGGCTCATCCTCGAGCCACGTCAAGTCGACAGGGTGTGTGCCAATGTCTTGTCCTTAAAATATTCAAAATACTGTGCAACTTCATGGACCTGCAGCTGGACTTGACTGGCAATACTCTGACAATTAGTCATAGTTTTCTAGATGGGGTGCTCCTCACTCGCCTTGCTATCAACCAGTTGTCGCTTCTCTTTAATTGCCTGAAGTGTGGCGATGGCCTTAACAGCCAATTGGCCATCGATTTCTTGGAATTCATTGAGCTTCTCGCAGCACTTTTTCTGGAATTCTTATGCCTTGGCAACTCGCTGTTGTAGATCCTTCAGCTCAGCAGCCTGGGTGATTTGTGTCATCAACGGTGTGGCATTCAACAACGTCTTCATGGTTTTCAATGGAACCTCTGCCTCTTCCACCTGCGTAGTTAGCTGATCAAGCTGCTCATCTTGTACAATACTTTGCCAAAACTACGTAGTTGTATCCATGATAGTTTTAGCCTCTTGCTCCATGGTGTTGAACTGAGTGGCAATTTCTTCAATGGAGGTCTTGCGCTTTGCAACTTGAGTTGTGGTTTGTACCTAGGCTTGAAGCAGTAAGTTAGTGTCCTGAAGTTGAACCAGATTCTTCCCCAATCGCTTGGCCTTTTTGACTAGGGTGAGCGCTGAGGTACTGTCAAACATGTTCTGGTGGGCATTAGAAATATCCTGCTCAACTTCACTGCACCTTGAACACAGCTGTGCCTGCTCAACAATCAGGCATTCTTGCACCTTCTTGAGGTCAATGATCTCTTTAGAAACCTTCCATTACAACTCAGCCTGTGCTTCCTTCAGCTGGTTGATTTCCTGTAACTTCTCCTCTGCTAACTGCTCACGGACCTGGTGCAGCTCCTCTGCTTCCTTCTACATCTTCTCAGTGGTATTCCAAGACTGAACATAGACCTCAGTCAATTTTTTCTGCCTGGACACCAATCCCACTGCAACGCCATGCTGCAACTCGACCAATGCTGTAGCGGATAGTTTGTTCAGATCCAACATCACACTCTGGATCGAGTGTAGCTACTAGTGCACTTCTTCATTTTCAGTGTCAATCACAGTCGGGGGAACTTACACGTTTTGAACCTGGGGCTCAGTGCTGATCGATGGGATGTCATGCAACAAAGGTCTCACCAATGGTTGCTTGGAAACAATATAAAAAATGGACTCTAATATACTTCTTACTGCACCAAATTCTTCGTGGTTAGATTCATGGATCGTCGTAGTAGTAGTCGTAGATGAATCCGCGATGGCGTTGATAAGCTGCTGCAGCTGGTATTCCATCCCCGTTTTGGAACCAATGTCGGCCTTGTGCTCCTGCTACCACTTAGTGCATGTCTCCTCCCGCATCCTCTGTGTGATATATTTAGGATTTGTCGATGACTCATTGTCGGAGTCATGGGTGCTCAATTCCAATGGGATAGGGTCTTCAAGGGTCTCTGGGGGTAGCTCCTTATCTAACTCCTCTTGACTCACTGGGACGTGCCAGTTCCCCGGCCAATATTGCACAATAACTTCCAACTCTTTTGTGGTGAACTTATAAGGAAATGGTAACCACTGTCGATCAGGATCCTGCCTAGCCAGAATATGAATGGAGTGGGGTCCAATAACAAATCAAAGGATCCACTGATAGTTGGTCGCGACATAGGGAGAAAATTTGGGAACGACGATAGTGGTAGTCTGCAGCGCTTCCCAATAGATCCAAAAATGAATAGCACAATTGATTTGGAAACTGGGTTCTTCGACCCACTAGAGGTTTTGATAACGGGCACCACGACAAACCTTGACTTCCTCAATCACCGTTGGTGGGTAGTCCTCCGGTTCCATCCATGCAACAAGAGCGATGAGAATTAAAATCCAACTATAAGAAAAAGGCCGCCCCATCTAAGCGACAAGTGCATCCTCAAGTAACTGATTCAACAAAAATAAAGACCAATTCATCTGTACCCCCTCAACACATTTCTAGGCACAAGAGACAATCCCCTAATTGTATTGGACGGGTCAATTGCCGCGAACGACCTTGCTAGCCAAAATTCTTGCGCCAATGTGCACCGTCTGTGAATTGATGCTGTCAATACGATAAGCATGACAATCCCTTTGTAACCCAAAGCGCTCCTTCAGCTGCTTCACAAGTCTCTTATCCGCATCTCTCCCACGAATATATTGTGCTGGGTCCTCTCCAGCCTTAGGAAAATCAGTAATACTAGAAATCAAGTCGACGGTGACAGGGATTGGCGTATTTAGCCAAAGCATCCCTCCATGGAAACATTCCAACAATTGCTTCACACATGCATGTGCTTCATTCAAACAGCCAAAATGGGGCACATTGATGAGCCCTAGCAACCTAGGATTCTCTAATCCACTGGCCCATAAATTTGGAATTCGCTGAATGGGACCACCAGGTGTCGTATGGACAGATTCATAAGGCTTGTTCCAGACATCTTTAAGCAAAATTAGGTCATGGTCATTGAACTTGAACCTAATCAGCATGGGGATGATGTCGACTGAGCATGTCATCCCTTTCGGTAGCACTAGAAACTTGGGCGGGTACTTCTGATTCTTTGACATCTTCCGTGGCTTAGCTCCTGGATGTGTAGGAGCAACGTAACCCAAAATATCATTCACTGAGACACCCTAAGGTGCTGCGGACTCAATAACTCCTGAGCTCGATGGCCCAGTCTATGCAGTGCCTTCTCCGCTCACCTTCGCAGATGTTCGACTTTGCCTCTTCTCTGGCAGCGTAGGACTGGGTCTCTGCATTTTTCACTTCTGCTTCGGGATGGATGAAGAACCCAATTGAATACTCATGGATTTGACTTCCACAGCTGTGGGATGAATAAGAGACTCGTATTCAATCAAGATTTCAATAGCGTCAAGGCCGCTCATCATCCCTTACTCCTCAAAGCCTGAAAATTCGCTCAACAGCTCGAACTATACTGCACTCAACACTTTGCTCGATACTTGCACATAATGCACCTTCTATCTCTACTCTTCACAATTGAACAATTCCATCCGATGCATCCCACGTGGTGTTTTATATCCACTTCCAATTCTAAATACAACATTACCAAATCTAACTTCATCATTATTGCAAAATCGGGTAGTAATGATGCCAAATCCGTTGGTGATATTATGCTTCTAATGGTTGGATCATTCATTAATGTGAGTCACTTCAAAAAGCACCATTAGCCAATTGGTTTAACTACCTACATTTATTGCCTGATTTGACCACCCCACAGCCTGACAACTATCGCAAAGGGTAAACTGACTATCGCTAACAATTGTAACCTTGTGTAGCCTCTCCCTCAAGGCTTGCCTTGCACTGGTAAACTAAANTTTTTTTTTTTTTTGAAAAACCCTCAGGTGGTGCGCATCGTTGGCCCCATTCTATAGGGCTTCAAGCGACTCCCGTTGATGAGTTTTGGCAACATGGTGCCATCTAAATGTTGTAACTAAACTGCACCACTAGATGTAATGGACTGAACTAGATAGGGACCTAACCAATGTGTTTGTAGCTTACCTGGATGCTTGATAAATTTACTATCATATAACGACACCAAATCTTCTGTTGCAAACTGTTTATGCTTAATATGGCAATCATGCCATGCCTTCTATCGATCCTTTGCAACCTATTGGTGGAAGTTTGCAATGAAATGATCTTCTTCAAGCTAAATTAACTTCACAACACGTTCTTCTAATTTCGCTGCATCATCCATACCCATCACTGTGGCAATGTGCAAGCTGGGAACGATATACTCCATAGGCATGGCTGCCTCTTTCCCATAAACAAACTTAAATGGTGTCTGACCTGTTAGCCATTTGCAAGTAGTGTGATAGGCCCAAAGAACTGTAGGAATTTTTAAATCCCAATCATTATGGTTAACATTACATACCTTGGTTAGCATTGTCTCCAAAATTTTGTTGAAGATCTCAACGGTACCATTTTCCTGTGGGTGGTAGGGTGTACTCTTCTTATGCTATATCTGGAGCTCTTCAGTGAGCACTTTTACCATTTTCTTGACAAAGTGATTGCACTGGTCACTCATCAAGATTCTAGGACACCCAAATCATGTCACAATGTTCTAAAAAATGAACCGAGCTGCGGTTGTAGTGGTACAATCCATGACAGGTGCAACTTCCACCCACCGAGTTAGGTAGTCAGTTACAGTAATAATATAGCAAGAACTAGTGTGCTTACATAGCGGATTGATAGGACCCACAAGGTCGACATACCATTTATCAAATGGTTTCAGAGTCACCTGTGGAACCAGCGGCATTTCAACCCTCCGCGATGGTTTACCAACCCGTTGGCAGACATCACAGCTCCTTGCACAGTCTGTAGCATCATTATGCAATGTGGGCCACCATATCCCAGCACGCAACACTTTTCATGCAGTAGCGCTGCCTCCATAGTGACCTCCCACGATTCTAGCATGCGCTTCTTCTAGAATGGGACCCTGCTCATGTGGTAAGACACACCGTCGCAATATTTCATCCGGTCCAAGTTTATACATCTGTCCAACAATGAGTTGAAAATTAGAGGATTTTACGACCAATTGCTTCTTTTGGCTAATCGACATGTTTGCTGGGGTGACACCAGCAGACAAAAGATGAATAATTGGTGCATAGTGATCATCTGCGACTTCAAATAGGAACAATTGTGCATTTGGCAAGCCATCTTCAATATTGGTTGGTTCTTCACCATTCTCAAAGTGTGACAGATGATCTGGGCCAACATTCAACCATCCTAGATCTACCACTATTTCAAAATCAAACTCTTGGAACAAAAGAAACCACCTACATATTCTCCCCCCAACACAAGCTTATTGACTAGGTATTGCAGATCAGAATGATCAGTGAACATCTTGAAATGTCCACCCAACAGATAGTGCCTGAAATTTTGCAGAGCATAAACCATCGCTAGGCCTTCCCTTTCAGTCATGGTATAATTTCATTTGGAAAATGATAACTTTCTACTAGCATATGATATTGGATGATCCAAGTAGCCTTCACCTGGTTGCACAAGAACAACCCCTAGCGCAGTAGATGAAGTATCCACATGCACATGGAATTATTTATTCCAATTGGGGAAAACTAGTATTGGTGCAGAGGCCATCTTGGCCTTTAGGGTGTCGAAGCTGCCTTGACATTCCGAAGTCCATTCAAACGCAATGTCTTTCTTTAGCAACTTTTCCATGGGCACAGTAATCGTAGTGTATCCTTTGATAAAATTGTGATAGTAGCCCATATGTCCCAGTGTCGCACGGAGAATTTTTACATTTGTTGCTGGTGGTAAACTAAGGATCAACACAATCTTCGTCGGATCAACCAACAGACCTTTTTTACATACAATGTGCCAAAGTAGTATGCCAAAGGGTGCATAGAAAATGCATTTTTTGGAATTCAATGCAATCTGATGTTGCCCACACCGTTCGAGAATCAATCATAGATTGTCCAGATGGTCTTTAACCAGGCCATAGAAGGTCCAGTCATGCATATATACCTGCAGGAATTTCTGAATAAAATCTTTAAATACCGCAACAACTATGCGGGAGAATATAGCAAGTGCATTCTTCAACCCAAATGGCATGATGATATATTGGAAACAACCCCACTCGGTGATAAATGTGGTCTTATGGCAGTCCTCCTTTGCAATACGGATATGGTGGTATCTCGAAAAGCCATCTGTGAATGAATATATCTCCTGGTCACCTACACTTTCCAAGACTTCATCTGTAAAAGGGGTCGGGAACAGATCGTGCACAAATGCATCATTCAACTTTCTCAGATCGATACAAATGCGGATTTTTCCAGTCTTCTTATCTTGGACCACCATCAGGCTTATCCACTTTGATTCTTCTATAAGTTCAATGATCCTAGCATCGAGCATCCTATTTATCTTAGCTTTCACGCGATCCTTATATCGCGGGTTCAATCTATACGGCCTCTGGCGTACGGGTTTTGCATCATTGAGTGCAATATTCATTTCCCCTAAATCAACGAGTATCCCATACATTTCTGAGAATCGTGTTGGAAAAAGGTCCTGTAGTTCATGCAGTAGATATGTGACTCTGGCCATTGTCTCTTCTTGCCAATAGTCTCCGACATTAGCAAATTTTGGATTTTTTGCCGACCCAATGTTAACTTTTTGGATCCTCAACGGATGGTTCATCAATTCTGTTGGTATGTCGGGAGATGCGGCACCACGGATTCCTTTGGACTATGGAATATTAATATTCCGCAGCTCGTCATCATCTTCAGGTTCCCTAGACAAGTTGTAGCATGTCATCATGGATTAGATAGAGCAATGCACATGAGGATGAACACGGTATGCAATAGGGATGACATTCAGTACTATGTCGTGGATAATGTGCAAAGAATTACATACCTCAGGGTTGGCATCCTCAAAGCTAAATGCTTACACAAAACAAACAAACAACTCCTCCCAAGTGGTAATGGTTCTGTGCAATTCTGTTGCCACATACCAAGGCCATGGCATCTCTTCTAAAGTGTGGACAAAAGCATGAACCCATCCCTGGGTCGCGATGTCCATAATGTTTGAGATTCAATCAAATGATGGGTGGGATCATTTCGTCCATCATACCTCCCAGCATGATAGACCTCTATATCGCCAAAGTGGACCATCATCAACCTGTGACACTGCTCCTAGTCATGGATTGTCTGCTTGTGTGTCACCCACCATTGAGCTAGAGTAGCCTTCAGTGGTACATCAAGAGCCAGTATCCTTTGCGGTTCAAACACCTTTTCTTCAAATTATTGGAAGAACTCAGATAGTCCTAACAGTCCTTCGTAAATGGGTAACTCGATAGTCTCAATCGCAACATGTCGAAGATATTGTGTAATCAAGCCGCATTTTCTGAATGACACCTCATGCAACCGATTCTGCCAATTTTCTAGAGCATCGTCAGAGTCGGAGGACGTGGAACTTACCCTGCGCCATCCAAGTTCTCCATTGAAATTAGTTTGGATATAGTCCTCAGAGATGTTATAAGCATGATCCAAACTTCCTCCTTTACAGGTTCGATATATCACCGTCCTTCCTAAGGGTCCATAGGAGCAATGACCCTGACATCCTAGTATTCAAATGTCATAACATGTTTTTTGAAGTTAATAATTGCCATGCTATCATTATCCCATCCAATTCCTAGTAGCGCAGGATAGGAACCACCATCTCCTACAACTTCTATTACGTCAAAGTCAACACGTGTTTTCATACCTTCAATGTCGACAACTAAGTTTGAAACATGACCAATGGGCTGAACCTTTGCCTGGTTTTCTAAATGCAGCTGTACTGGTGAACATCCCAACATTGGCTTCCCCATAAATTACTAGGTTTGCTTTGTCAGGATGTTTACATCTGATCTAAGGTCAAAAATGACCGAGTCAACCTCATAATCCCCAATCTGGACATTCATCCTCATCTCCTTGCTGGTATTTTTTTTTTGCAAGGAATTCACAGTGGAATCCTTCACTGTTTTATCCAGGAGGTGTAATAATGCCTCAAACTTGACAAGGGAATTCGAGTTCCTTGCCAACGATAGAAAAATCTCAAAGAACTTGCGCAGGGTACCATACTACCGTGATGGTCCTGCCTTTGTAGATGGATCGAAAGAAAATGTCATATCAACAATTGGTAACTTACCCATATTTCTTCTGATTTCATTCTTTGCATCGAAGAATGTATCTTTCTCCATTGCAATATCAAATGTGACCTTCTTATTACCAGCGAGATGAACTTGTAGCCATGGTCCATCATCTCCAGTTGTCGCACCAGTGCGAGTGACAATCCCAACATCAACATCCTTCATCATGGCTCAGCCTAAATAGTGGAAACTGTCGATCCCTAGTTCAAAGGCGGGTTCTGATTCAATGGTTGGTTCATTGTTTGGTTTTGCACCTGAGGAGGGTTCTGAGTCTGAGTCTGTGGTGGGACCTGGTTCTTCATTGTCGGCTGGTTCTATAGTTGGAATGCAGGATGATTCTGCGCATTCTGTAACTAGGGAATTTGTCCTGCCTGCCATTTTGTGATCTACTAAGGGAAACTTTCAACATTATGATCACTGGTTACACAATATGTGCATTGTGCATGAGGGAAATCTCTCTGGTAATGCCCAAATACCCCACATGTATATCACTGGACTGATTCATGACCTCATCCTCCCTTGAGGCTGAATCCTCCTCCTCGACCTCTGAATCCTCCGCGGAATCCTCCTCGGACTCCTCCTTGCTGAAACTTTAGTTGGGCCATTTGTTGTTGCTGTGGGTTAGGTTGCTGCTGGACATATTACGCATCTTGAACATATTGCAGTTGATTATACTGTGGTTGTGGTGCCTGGTTATACTGTGGCTGTACCACCATCTATGACTATGGTATGAACTATGGCTGTGCCATAAAATATTGCTATGGTTGCATAGGGAACTACTACAATGGAGGAGGTGGCGTAAATGGTACTTGTGCTACTGGTTGTACTACTTGAGGCTGTACTTGCATTATCCGGGGTTCCTCTCCTTTCACAAAGTATGAATCATATGTTCTTTCCTGAATAAAATCATAAGCGTGCTAGTTTTTGTCGCCATGTCCAACTGACCGACAAAATGTACAGTACAAACTTTTTTCCTTGGTAACCATCTTCTATATATAATCACAGTTCTCATGTCGATGCCCATAGACCTGGCAGATGCAACACCATGGTACGCCAGCACCACTCAACGGGATCGGGGCTCCTGATAGCAAATAGTTCTGAAATGTCGGACAAGTATCCTTGATATGTTCATTATCATGGCAATGAGTGCACCAAATATCTCATGATCTTCATTAGCCTTTTTAATGTCTTGCAATTGCAGTGTTAAATTGGCCAACTATGCTTGAATCTGATTCATTCCAAATACGATTTCCCCTATTAATGATGCCTCCAATTTCATCATGGTTTCCAGAGCCTCGCTCTGCATCACAATATTTTGTTGCAATAATGGTTGTCAGAGATGCGGGACAAGAACTGTGATAAACCATTCCTTATGTTGAACATCGCTCATTTGAAAACTGACTTGAGCCATCAATGTCTTAAATTGCTGATCAAAATCCCAAATTGCTTCATTGGGGAATTGTTTGATCTCTTTCAATTCAGTAATGTACTGAGCTTCGGACTTCAATTTCTTAAATTCCTCAAATATCCCCATTCTGATCTCATCCAATGTTTTTGTAGTACCTCCCCGAGGCAGGGATGATTTAAGACCCCCCCTAGATTTATATGTATAAAAAATGGGTGAATCTTTGATATATAGGAAAATTTGAAGGTGATTTTATCAATAATATAATATGTATATATAAAAAATTTGGTGAATCTTTCATTTTATTATATAATGTTGTAAAAACTTGGCGAATATTAAACTTCATTATAAAAAATTGTAAAAACTGGCGAATCTTTCATTGATTTATAAAAAAATGTCAAAATAAAAGAACAACAGCATTAGTCAAATAACATGAATCACATCATCAACAACAGAACATGTAGACTCACAAGTCACAACAGGAAGGTGTCAGTGAAACACAATTGCACTGACTAGATTTAGGGCAAGTGCGGAATCCACTTGTTATCTCGTCCCTTAATGGTCCAATGGACATGTGGGGACCTAAATATTGACAAACTGATAAACTCATATAATCATACATTATGCTTGATCTTGGCCTCCACTAGCCAATTATGGTCATCGAGGCTAATACAATTATGCATTGTAATTATGCCAATTGATTATTGCATTAGATGAATGTTGGTCTTATGCCAATCAGTATCCTATGATCAATGCATAGGAACCTAGTGCATAGACCATTTTTCTCTTCACTTAGATATGTAGAGCTCGTTTATTTTTTTGAATAACGATAAGTATTTACAAAGAAAATATACAGTCAACATAAAAGAATTGAAAAACCGAAGACAATTAATTCACGCAACTAAAAGTTAATAAAAGAATCTTTTTATCAAACCCTAAAACCAACCTTGATTCAAGCTACAACAAAGGGTTAAATCAAGCATCGAATAGGAACTAGAATCATTCAAAGGAATTAACACAATATTTAACCAAAATACATACAAACTTCAAAAATCAACAAAATGCTTCAAACAAAAGCAATAAACAAACCATAAAAAATTGTCAAGATATTCGTGCTAAACACCAACATGGTTTCATGTACTTGAATGAGCCCATTATTTCTTAGCAAAAGTGTTGTCAAATTAGTTATTTATCATTTAATGTTAGGAAACTATCTATGTGAAGAGATAGATCCTTGGCGTAGCTTCCTCAAATTCTAGCGTCATTTCCTATCACATACAAGAAAGAGACAATGTAAGAGATAAATATCAAACCATCTATCTTAAAATAAGTTGCATGAAGGTAATGTCACTCAAATCATCAATGTTACAACAAAAAAGTATAATGTAGAATCTATTTTTACCTAAAACATAACCTCAAATTCATATACATTGATCACCATTGACCAACAAGGGTACATGGAACACCTAGACCAAAACAAGGCTCAAGAAGATTAGTACTATTAGGCTTTAGAACGTGGTTCTCTTGCAAGTAAAATTTAGTCATCCAAGTCTTTCCTTGAGTAGTATTTTAGTAATACTCAAGCCTGCCATTGACCTTCTTCTGTTTAAATTTAAATTCATATATTTTGTGTAGATCCCATTATACATGTCTCTCCCCATGAGGATCACCTCATCATATTTCTCATGTAAATCCAAAGTCGGAAAGAAATACCTTCAATTCTGTCTCCAATCTATCCAAAATGATATCTTCACTGCAATTAATGCATCAAATCTCCCTTCTACTATTGTATTGCTGTTCAATAAACTAAGGCATGCCAAAGTACTATGGTTTATTCACATTACCAAGTTTCTGGCAGATTTGACTTTAAAATGTGCACCAAACAAAATCCTTCAACTAGACTTACTTTTGAGAAGAACTAACAACTGCCCTTAATTAGCACACATTTATCCTCAAGAATGTTGTTTCACTAATCAAGGAAGTCTTCAAAGAGTCCTTCAATATGCTACCAACATTCAAAACAATTTCAAATCATGCTACAAAACTTAGCAAATAAGTTCATAATTTCTACTTAATTTTTAAAGTGCTTACTTTAATCTCAAATAATATAATTAGTATTACAGATGACCTCTTCATAGAACTCGATGGGTGAACCATCAAAATATTCTAGAACGAGCACCTATCCCCAATCACTTATTCATATGCTTTTACTTTTGAGGAATTGTACCTTAGTGGGTGTCCTTGCAAGTTTCCACCTCCACTGTTGAACCACAACTCCATCAGTGAGTCTCATTCTAGTCTGAATATTAACAAAAAAATGGACAAGAATGGTCTTATTATTCCCTAAAATTCCTAATTAATTTATTCACTTTTCCAAATTATTTTTCGATATGTTAAACCATTCATTTTGAAGAAAACTAACCCTACAACAACATCACAAATCCCAAATTACCCTTAAATCCATAATTATGTGAGGGCCATAACAATCCACTTCACAACCAATGCAATATTTTCTACATGAATACTAGTCACCCCAAGACGTTCCTTTTCTCTACCAATGTTGCAAATGTCTGAGGAAACTGGTGGTAGGCCTTTTTCCCCAAGTAAAAATTGTTAGAATACATTGTATAATTTACCCTCTCTGAAAAGGAAAACAAAAGAAGCAATACTGAGTGAATAACGATCATAGGAGCAACTAACATAGTGATCATAGGAGTCAAGTTTGGTTATTCCTAAAGTTTGGAAAATATAAATTTTCAAAAATAGATCCTGTAACCTTTCTATTTACAATATGTTTCTTAATGAAGGAGTTTTACTATATACCTTAAAATCATCAAAATTTCATTTAACTGAAATTGTATCAATTGATAGAGAATTTAAAGTTTGAACAATCCATACATATGACAGGTTGTTGTAGTGGCCCCGAATGTACTAGCCACATATGAAATGCACTTTGGATGACCAATGGTAGGGGCAGTGCTCAACACTCTAAATATTAGACATGATGCACACACAATGTAACTCATTTTGAATCATTCAGAAGCCAAGGTGGCGTTTGTGGATTACCAATTCTTGGAAGTTACAATGGCAGTAGTCAGGAACCTTTCTCAAGTGACATAGGAATTACCATTAATTATTGTGATCCATGAACTGGACAAATCTAGAGAATAGTCTTTGAATGAAGATCATAAAGACCTTCTTTATTATGAAAATCTTTTGATAAGTGGAGATCCAAATTTTGAGACTCCCTGGCCTAAAGATGAATGGCAAGTTATCTCATTAAACTACACATCAGGAACCACATCCAGTCCTAAAGGTGTTGTGTACAGTCATAGAGGTGCCTATCTCATAACAATTGGTATTATTTTAGCATGGGAAATGAATACTAAGCATGTTTACTTATGAACAACACCCATGTTTCATTGTAACGGTTGGGGATTTCCATGGGACATGGCTGCACAAGGTGGCACTAGTATTTGTTGCAGAAGTGTAAATGTAAAAGACATATTTGATGCCATTGCTGAGCAAAAAGTCACCCACTTATGTGCAGTTCCAACATCTTTAAGTATCATTGCAAATGCACCACCTCGTGAAATAAGACCACTTCCTCACACCGTAGATGCTAAACACACTTGCTACTTTTTCACCCTCAAATATGAGTTATGTACTCAAGTAAATAAAGCACCACATGGTTGACAATCTATGTAAAGAAAAGCAGCATGGCACATCAACTGACCGCTTCAGTCTAGGGAGAGCCCAGGTTTTCAATATTTCCACTCCTTATCAACTATAAGCCATCAGTTTTATGAAGGGATTAAGATCTTGCTACAGAATTTTTTGCATCGGAATCCACACACATCATTGCATAAGTGATTATGCCTAAGAAATCACTAACATGATGTTCATGAACATAGATACTTAAAATATTAAACACAATTTCTACCTTTTCAATCTCAAATATTCACTACACACTCATGTAAAGCGATATAGTAAGGAAAATAAACAAAACACATTGAGAAACACCTCCAGTCTAAGGAGGCTCCACCATTATTGGTTTTCAAGATCTTCACTCCTTATCAACTATAGGACATTTGTTTTTGAATGGGATTAATATCTAGCTACAGAGTATTCTACATGGGAATCCAAAGGAATTAATTCATAAGTAAGCATGCCTAAGCATTCAATGAAGTTAACATCCAGTATTTTACCCATGGGAATTTTCACATTCTAATAATATACTAGTGACGTCATCAATATGTACTTCATTGTATCATCATAAGAAAAACACTCATGGAATCCCCACAACAACGTCTGTGAAAAATAAGATTTGTAAATGAGGACAAATTTGCTTATAACATGCTTAGCTCATAAGAAGTATCGCATTATGATTATTCCAACAAATCTAGAATGGAAAATAGGTTTATATATTGGACACTAAACTGATAGTCTTATACATCATTCCATTATATATCTGAAGTCTTAGTCAGTTAGGTTTTTAGCCTCATGTTTTCCTATTAGGATTTCATGTTTTCACTCCTAGTATATGCCATAAAACCATAATCCAAACATGGTTTAAATTTGAATGCATTTAGTACCCAATCATATATAACATGCCAAAAGAATCCATGTCTATGATAGTTCATGCATCATCCAAGAACCTACTTCCAACAAACCTTAATAGTAATGCACCCGTATAATCAATCAGAAATATGAACAGTAAATAAAAACAACATGCATTATTGCAAATGAAAACCTCCATAGAGTTATATAACTCCTAACTAGCCAAAATTATTTCTAAACCAACACACCATATTAGGAAAACTTATATGCAAAATTAAGAAATGAAAATCATAGCTATTGTGCCCTTACAATCTCACACTGAGTTTAAATTTTGTTTTAGCTTTAACCATTCAATCAAGCACTTAAAAGTGAAAAGTTAAAAACAATAACCACCAACATTCAGATTTGACATAGGAAAAACTAATGAGTAGCCACAAGAATCTTTATCTCTTGAATATTTATATGTTCTAGCATCATGCAGTCAGTGATATAAAGAACAATATCCATATAATATAAATATCTATCCATGTTAGTAAGTTACGATGCCAAAAAATTTGGTTCTACTTTAAAATCTCTTCACTCTCAACCTACAGAATATGTTGAATCTACCCTGACATTAAAACTAATGATGTCTGCAAATTTTAGGATGCACTCAAAAGCTTTATCTCTTAAATCTTTCTCAGTTCTAGCATCATATATATTTGATGTTTTTAAGATGAATATCCAAATAAAATAAATATTTAGATATTTTATTAAGTTCCATCGTCAAAAATTAAAATACATAGTTTTATGTCACAATCTCCTCATACGCAACCCACACAAAGCATTATGTCTACCTTGAAATCAAAACTAATAATGTCTGGAAATATTGGGGATGCAGTCATAAATGATGAAAGGAAAAAGCTAATGCAAAACAGAAAGGACAGAGGGTTTGATATTTGACAGAAATCTTGGCAATGCCCAAAAAACAAAGAGATATAACTTCCAAGAAGTGTGTCATTCAATTAATCACTGAATATGCAGTCAAATTCAATGATTAAATCTAAATTTTCTCATATAATACAAAACAACAAAGTATAATTTATTTAATGCAATCATACTGTCTTTTCAATTTAAAAACTACAAGTTTTTCAAAACATACCTGAGCCATTTCTATAATTTCATTATGGTCTTTATTTAATCCCATAGGAACATAACGGACAAGCTTCTCCTTTCCAACAGAAAATACTTCAAATCCACTGCCCAGTGCCTGAAAACCACCCAGCAAAGGTGTAGAAGCCACAATAATTCACCTTATGGTATAACATAATACTGGCTGCTAGGGAAAATTTTACCAAATCGACATTTTAACTCATGGACTCATGTTTTACTAAATTTGCATTATAATTCAAATACTAATTTCTCCACTTAAATAGATATCTTGATTTTCAAAATGTCTCACAAATATTACTAATATTTTCATTACAATCATAGTAAAACTTGAAGGACTTTACAAAGAAAATCCTATACAAAGAAGCTATGGGTACATTCTATATGACACAAGAACATTTCTATTGACACCACCCACCTTTGTAAGTTCATTCCTCCTCTCCCCTATTTCTCATCCCTCAATACAACCTCAGGAAAATATGACCTTCTCTCCACATCTATTTGGGATATTGATCTTGACTCTTACCCCCATTCCATCTACCTAGCTACCCATACCCCCAGACCTAGCTTCTACTCAATGAACCATTTGTTCAACCAGGAGTACAAACTCCATCACATGCATATTAGCTCACTTTGACACATTCCACCCTCCTTTTTCCCCATATTTAGAGATCATATCTTTGCATCCTCTGTCGTAGAAAGAAAGCATTCCTTTCCTTTTGGAGACACAATCTTTGTGCAACACTTTGTTGCTCTCCCAAAACCTGTTGGTGCACCCTTTCTCTAGGCATACTACTCTCCACCCAGACTTAGACCTGCAATGCATGTTCTCTCATATGATCTTCCTTTGTGATTTACCTACATAGGCCCCTATCTATATCACCTCCACTCATCTCTTCCCATCTTTCTCATCCAATGACATCAAGTGAGCAGTCAGGGTCATGAGCACTCACACGACAATTGATGAGGAATAATTCCAAGCCAACTTCCTCAAACATGGTATTCAATCCCTCAACTTTCACAATGTTGATTTGTTTAATAATGTTGTTTTCTCTAGTTTACCCAAGCTTGGTCACTCAAATTCAAATAATTACAAAACCATCATAAGGGCACACATTCTCCAAGCTCTGCACTACAGTTCTTCATTTATTGCTTTCCAACAAACTTGAAAGAAGGTGACTAAGGGCCAAAGGACATGCAAATTTCTACTTGGAGTACCATACTACAAACCATATTTTCACACACATAGTCATTACTGAGGAGGTTCACAAATAGTAGATATCAAAATGAGGTGTGTTTCTCAGTCTATAAGGAAGCAATGTTACAGTCCTTATGATGGGATTTTAAAGGAGGTGTGCTCCCAGATCTATGCAGCAGATGCTATGATCTAACTCAGACATCACTGGATTTGTTACTTCATTTTCAGATTGGAAATTGCATCATGCACTGCCAACAAACTTATCATGCATTTTTCTATCAACAATCATTTTGCACCCAACCTCTTCAGCATTAATAAATCTATTCACAATCATTTTGCACCCAACCTCATGGAGAAGCAAATACTTGTCTTCCTTCAAATCTTGCTTGCAAGACTAGATATCTCTGTCGTCTACAAGATAGAAAATGGTAGAGCCATCAACTTGAGGAATAAAATCAGCTTTCTTAAGATTCTCAAGTGTATTCAACATGAATTTACACCGATCCTTTATTTTTTCACACTCCAATGTTGGAGACTCACCAATAGACCCTAAATGCATTTCCTTCTGCTACAGAGCAAGTAAGAAGGGAAGAGGAAGAATAGGACCCTATAAAATCTGGGCACCATTTTGTTCAGAAAAATGATGCTCTCTTTTAATTTATAAGTTATGAGAATGAAAAAGTGGCATCCATACATAATCAGTAGGAAAAATGTGAAGAAACTTTGTAGGGGGTTCCCTTTTGATGAACAAATCTTTGAATATGTTGCAACAACCAACTCCAAAAGGTCCATAGGAAAGCTCATGCACAATATTTGGCATGAAATTTCATATCTTGACATGTAAAGGTTGACACCAGAATACCAATAATGTCATAATTATACCATACACAAGCTAAAGTATTGAAAGTGGGAAGAATAAACTTAGAAAAATAGTATGCAAATTGGAAACAAAAAAATGAAACCGATGTCAAATTTAATCCCATCTAGCATGAGATGAAGCTATATTACTCTTGAAGTATTTCCCATGTCACACAAATGCTTCTGCCTCATGGCCATTAACTACATGATGTAAACCAAACACCAAGTTAAAGGATTATCAGTTGCAAATGCAACACTATCTTGAACATTGTTTTTGAGTGACATGGTACGAGCAAGAAGCGGACTTAGAAAGTTCAAGCTGATGGTATTTGTTTATATCCACTATCTTGACCATTTTTTTTTATTGACATGCTACCAGCAACAAGTGGAATAAGAAAGTCTAGGCTGATTTCAAAAGTTATATTTTTTGTTTATCTGTTATGATGTTTACATGTTTGGAAGCAGAAGAGGAATTGTGGTATCAACTTCACACATTTAGCACAGGAAGATGAGATGAAATATTTTCCAAATTATGTAGGCATAAGTCATATTGTATTTGAGAGTAGGTTTCATGCATTATACCCTTTTATAGAGGGCTGAAGTTGATGCCTATGTGCTCAATTTAGTGAAAGATTACAAAAAGTAAATAAGAATCCAATTATATGAAATCATTTCTAGAAGATAATGAACTACACAGATTCTTAGTGAACTGCACAGATTCTTACAGGAGAGTAGAAAACTATAATGATAATGTAAAAATCTTGTTGCAGAACAAACGTAATTGTCAAATAAATAAATAAATATTCTACTATGGAAAATCAGAAAGGATACATGCTACAAGGAACTGTAATGTGATGGAGGATGTCATTTAATGGAGCAAGAGAACCAAGCATATTAACACTATGGGACTCCTTGAGTTCACCAGTGAATTCATCCGAATGGCAACACCTGAGCTACATTGTCAGTTTGAAGGGTAACACACACCTATTAAATTGGACTTATAAAATAATGGCATCAACTTTCTAGTGTTGTTAACAAAACAAATATAAGTTTTAGCCCGCAACAGTTATTTTTGTTACCAGAGGACTTAAATAAATCCCTTTCATTTGTCTTGCGCTTAAGGCAGGCTGCAGAACCTAACCATATTCCATCCTCTAGGGTGGAGCCACTTTTTAAATCTTAGAAATTCGTTAAACAACAAATATATGAATCAATCTTGGCTAAGAAATCAAATAATATTCCATTTAGTGCCACTAAAATGTAATGAATGAAACATTAAGTCTTTGAGAAAAATGAACATCCATATGAAAATGATACAATGCACAAAATACACAAATCTTTTGTAAATATGTTCAACAACACTTTCTGGATAATCCACTGCAACAATCATGAGACATTGCATTCATTAGTGGACAATGTGATAATTAAAACAACATTATTTATCATGACAAAAATTGAACGTAATGAACTGCTATTGAGCCAAGGTTCTTACCATTTGAAAAGTGAGATGGTGTTGTAAAGTTAGTAATAAACCCAGAAGAAACTTTGCTCTTTGATTTGTTCATAGTAAGCTTCCTTGAAGCTTGATATTGTTGTGATAGAAGATCACCTGTTCCTATCAAATGCATAAGACTGAAACCCAAGAAAGAACACTCTTCAGATCTGTCTGAACTAATAGGCGATGATATTAGTAAAGGTTGGTTAGAAATAATGCAAAGGCCAGGTATGCTTTCTGGCTGTGCATTCAAATAAGAATTACTGACTTTTGGATCAAAGAAATCTGTGGAGTGTAGATCATTTTGAACATCCATATCATTTTCATTTTATTTAGGGTAAATTCCATTCTATGTGGATATTTTTAAAGGGAGCAGGGAAAAACCTATAACTCAAAAATTATCTTTCATGGAACTGAAATAGTTTTTTCTGACCAATGGGACAAAAATTATATAAAGTGAGAACTTTTCAAGGATTTAATTGATAGCAATGAAGAGACCTAAAAGACTCTACAACATTGACAAACTCTGTAAATTCTGAAAGTTACTATTGGTTCCAAGCACTATAACTATAACCATTGAGTCTTGACCTCCTCCCTGGATGATTGCAGTGTGAAATCCCCTTGAAAAAAAAATTTCAAACCATAATCTCGCAATGGAAGGAATGCAAATACTAGTTGTTCAAGTTAAGGTACAAACTCTCCACTACAGTCCTAACATAATGTGAAGGCCATATCAATTTTTGTGCTTTGTATGCCATGCTGCATAGTACCGACATTCAACTTCCAACTCACCACAAGCCAAGTAGTTCTTTCCTTACCATGTGAAACCTTTACTGGTACATTACCAATGTCCTCTCTTTGCATTATCATCAAAGAATTTTTCATACTATCCATAACTATGATACAACAAAGATGGAAAAGAAATAATAATAATGATGGATGAAGATCTGCAAAATTTGAATCCGGTGACCTCATTCCTGTTCCTTACATGAGTGAGCCTTTGAAAGGAAGGAACTATGCATGTTTCCAAACAGGACCCTCTAAATTCTCATTACCAGTGGCTATGCTTTATGTGAGAATCAAAATGCTTATTGTATGCCTAAAGAAGCTCGCAGAATACTGCCTGCCTTTAGAGACATACTAGACAATGCATCTAAAAATGGCTTAGAGAGCCCTAGTTCTCTATGGTCTACTGGGGTATTCATACTGCATTATTGCATGGAGGAACATACTCCTCTATCATAGCATCTTTCCAAACCTTCTCTTTAACTGTTTCATCTCCGCTAGAAAATGATAGAAGACAATGATGCAACGTCACTCAGAAATTTCTTAGGAGGATTACTCACCCAAAATGTATATTTAGGTACTCTTACTTGTTCTTGTGCCTCCTAAAATGTTTGGGCAAGCCATCTCGGCTTCCTGATTGATATAGATGGTATTGAAGCCTCTAGCTTCTATTCAATTGAACCTATCTAACCTGAATCTATTGTTTCTTATTTCTGATCAGCCATTGGGAAATCATGCTTATCTCCCTCCTTAACCTTTACTTGAGGATATTGAGAGTCAAGACTTCAAGGACCATCCATCCTCATCAAATTTATCATCTCAAATTATTACTGTTTTCCAACCTACCGGAATATAGATTTAGTAAGCCTTCGAGGTCTCACTGTAACCAATAAATATATCCTTGATGCTAAAGGGTTCAAACTTAGTCCTCTTTTTTTCAAGCACATGAGTATAAATAGCACAACCAAATATAAAAAATTGTGATACCTTAGGTTTCTCACTAGTAAGAGGGTCCCTAGTTCCTCCTATTTGACACTCAGGCCAGAAAAATTCCTATATATGGTTGTTGTACATTCTCCTCGAATGTAAAGGAGAAGAATCCCGCATGAATAAAAAGGTAATAAGGAGGAAGAGAATATAGAAAGGGTGCCTACTTCAAAATGTAGAAAGAGGCCGAGGCCTATTTACAAATATAAAGTCTATTTTGGTGTTAATTACTCCAGGAAGTCTTACCAAAGGGGGATTTAATAAAAGAATGATGCACACTAAGAATAAGTTAAAAAAGGAAGTTAATGAATTGAAAAATGAGTTAAATATACAAAGGTGTCAGTAAGGGATACAGGTTTTTCTGAAAGCGATTGAAAATGGAAAATCATTTTAATCATCCACAGAGTGTGATTATGGAAAGTCATGGTAAGAGAAACAGAAACAAGTTATGGATGAAGCAAGTCCTTATAAAAAGGCCATTGGGAAATTTGAATACAGGGAGGATAAATGGAAACAGATGGAGGAGCAGCTGCAATTCCTAAAGAAACAATATGAAAAGGTTGGCCAAACAATATGCAGATACAGAGCCATAGAGGCAGGCCGATAGAATACAAATCATAAAATCAAGGTTAGAAATCTAGAGGCTGAGTCAAAAGAATTTTAGGTTAAGGATGGATAAGGGATACATGTGTCATGTAGCTCATGTGATGAGGTCCTACTCACAACCTTCTATTGTGTATGTTGTGTATCTTAAAAGTAAATTCATTTCTCTCCTGCTTAGGGATTTTGCAGCTGATTGCATGTGTTTTGTGGAGACTAAAGACCAGTGTAGGCTATTGTACCAAGTTTGTACTGAAGAGGATAAAAATTTGTTGTGTGAAGCTTATCTTCACAATCTAGCAGTACCTGATGTTGGTAATTGGGACCCCAATCCCTTGGTTGGAGATGTGCAGTTAAGAGCCTTTTTTCCTTCATGAACAATAAGAACACGAGGTACAAAGCTTTATCTTTTGTAATGAATAGGGAAAAGACGGAGGGAATAAATTTTAGGCCTGAACCTTCTCCTCAGAACTTTTATGAGAAAAAGCTGACAAAGATGGAATAATAGGATTTTATTTCTATTTTTTAACACTAATAGTCATAAACCATCTCTTCTTGTGAAAAATAGATTGGCCTAAATAGTTTGCAAACTATTCTCTCTATTAAGAGTAGACAATTCTATCTTCATAATGAACAATGCAAGAGAGAGCCATTATCCACAGAGGCTTTTTATAGGGCTCTAGATAGAGTCCCTAGGTACCTTGACTATTTGAAAACAATCAGGATAAAATGGATAGGCCTCATATTTTCTTTTCCAATATTATGGGTAGATCCAAGAGAGGAGGATGATTTAGGATACAGGGAAGAAATCATTGAATTTTTGGGCTTCAGAAGAATTAAGGAGTAGAGACAAGAAGTTAAGGACTAGAGTAAAACCTACTTACTCACCCAACTACCATAGGAGAGTGATCTTGAGTCTTTAGGATGAGTTGTAGTAGGGACCTGCAATCCATTCAATTGGGGGAAGACGCTGGGTTCAAATATTACCCTATTTTTTAGTGTTCATATTCAATGTTCCTATCCTTTTTGTGTCATATACCATATGATACTACAAAAACATAAGGCGGCTTAAGACTATTGATCACAGAGGACTTAGGGCTCAGGAATTACTGAAGACAGGAACCATTCTGGCGTCCAAGTTAGGATGATCCATAAAAGGAGGGAGGGAGGAAAATCCAAAGTAAGATTCTAATAGAAAGGAATAAAAGAAGGATTATGGCAGGCCTCTGAAAGAAAGGTAGTACTCCTAGATTCCAATATTTGTATACGTCGCTTCGAACACCTTGCTCAAGAAGAAATATCTACAGCAATACATATGTATATACATATTATATTTGATAGAGAAGTGAAACTTGCATATTTTGAACAATTAAGCTTAAAGGTAGTATCTCTTACTGTAAGGCAGTCTCTAAGGCTAGGCCTCCATGGAACTAAGTGCATGGACTAAGCTTTTGTATGTTTGAAGGCTAATTGCCATGGAATTGGCTGTATGGATTTAACTCTACTATGGCATAGGGGCATGGGACTAAGGATAGTATCTTAAGACTTTTGTTTCCATGGCACTGGGGCATGGACAAAGAGAAAGCTTGTCTCTGGTTTTAACTCTTTCTTCTCTAGCTGAACTAATAGAGATAGTGAAATCTCTCTCTTGCTGTTCTATCAGAATGATTTAGACAACAAATTAGCTTGACACTAAGCACCACTAGAGAGATAGATTTTTTGTTCTCCTAGACACCAATATCCACACATACTTTTGGAAGGTTGTATAGTATTTTAATGGAGGAACTACTAAGGTACTTATTTACATAGAACTAGTGCACTATATAGAGACTATACTTTGCTTTATGGAACACTTATCTTACCCGAGAGATTAGGAGACTATTTTTATTATTCTCTTTACATGGGACCTAAGGTGAACGATGCTCTATTAAATCTTGCACATAGAGTAGAGATAGAGAGCTAGAGGAGGAGTTAGCTTCTGAACTCATGAGTTAGATAGAGAGCTAGAGGAGTTAGCTTCTGAACTCATAATATTGAAGACTGAAGTATTGAAAATACCAAAAATCATGAGTGGGTAATCTCTTGCATACCCTACTTTTTATTTTTCAATTGCAATTCATTATAAATTATACCAATCATAATATATTATAGTGCATATTCAGTATTAAAATTACAAGATCAAAGCTACCCAATTTTTTAACTAATTATAATAATCTATAGATATACAAAAATTTATTTAACACATTAATATTTATGAGAGCACATATTGTGAATGATGCCACAGTTTTATGGGCAATTTAATCACATGATTCATGGGTACTTTAATAACTGCTAGAAATTTTGCTGTGATTCAGTATTACAAAAATGCAAAGCAGCCAGTCAAAGCCTTTGAACCTCTGTGAGTAACAAAAGACAGAAAGCATGTTTCTATTAGTAAGAAATAGACGATTGAGGTAAATCAATATTTATAATAGTTTGAACAATGTCATACTCTTAATACTTATTTATTAAGAAAAATACCTTACTTATTTGCATGAGGTCATCACTAGAATAGAGATGAACAACATCCAAGACAACTTCCTCAAACATGGTATTCACTCCCTCAACTCTCACACTGTTGATTTATTTAATAATGTTGTTTGTTCTAGTTTACCCAAGCTTGGCTGCTCAAATCCGAATAATTACAAAACCATCATAAGGGCATGCATTCTCCAAGCTCTGCACTACAGTTCTTCATTTATAACTTTCAAACAAACTTGCAAGGAGCTGACTAAGGGGCCAGGGCCAAAGGACATGCAAATTTATGCTTGGAGTACCAGACTACAAACCATATTTTCACACACACAACCATTACTGAGCAGCGAGGAGGTGAACAAATAGTAGATATCAAAAGGGGGTGTGTTTCTAAGTCTGTAAGGAAGCAATGTTACAGTCCTTATGATGGGATTTTAAAGGAGGTGTTCTCCCAGATCTGTGCAGCCTAAGTACCCTTTGTGAAAAAGGGATTTCAATCCATTAGTCATGGATTCAAAATAATTGATATAAGGGAATTCTTATTGTTTTTATTGTACACGTATTCTTGTTTAATAGAAGAAGCTACCATCTTTCTTACTTCTATAGACCCAATAAACTTACCTAAGGCCTTACCAATTTTCTCCATGACCTCGTCTTCCCATAAGTGAAAGGATAAATTGGGGATTGTCACCCAGAAAAACATGGATGATGGGTTTAATTATGGGAACCAAGTCACCAAGAAGAACCAGCCCCACCCCAAGTCGAGGACCCTTCTTCCATTACTCTCTTCATATCTTCAACTTCATTGTAACGAACTATGAAAATCCTTGAAACATGGAATCTTACCAATAAATTTGTTGTCTAGTTGTCACTTATCCAGCTCATGAAAGGATCACAATTTGGCCAATATCCGTAAAAAAAATAGATCAAGGCCTCATTTTTGAAGGCTTTAATGTTATTACAAACATATTTTGATGATACTTTCTGAACCTGGATAGAGCCTGATATCTCCATTATGAATCTTCCAGCATGAGACAAATTTTGGGTTTGAGAACCATTGAGTCATTGATAGATATAACCAAATATTTAACTTATATCACTTAAAGAAGAGAAGTACCTTTAATTGAAGAACCTGGATTAATACCCTTCAAATATGGAACATTGGATGGAGACTTTGTAGCTGACTCCCCTTTGGAAAATGAGGGAATCTAACAGCCATAATTTTCCTTCAAAGTAGCTTATCTTTAGTGCAAGAAGGAAGGACCTAAGGCCAAGGAGGGCACCTTTATCACCATAGACACTGATCTCCTGTTGGTCATGCACAACTTGGTCATCAGCATACAGAAGACAGTGACTAAGATCTGTTGAGAAGAACGTAAGCATATTTATTGTTCCAAGTGATGAGTAAATTGCTCTCCAAGGGATCTATCTTTTATTAACAGCAATGAAATATATTCTCAATATTGACTTGCAAATATTATCTATGTGATGTTGCAAACTATCTCACTTTAGTGGCATATCCCTTTGTTGGGATTCTGTTCAACATTAATACCCCTCCTCTTTAATCAGTAAAAATAATAAATTCGTCAATAACTTTCCCAACAAAATGGTAGAGCCACAATGTAGGTACAATTGAAAAATTCCCAACTCAAACATTAATACCCCTCCTCTTGAATCATTAAAAATAATGAATTTTTTAATAAGTTTCCCAATGCAATGGTAGAGCCACAATGTAGATTTAATTATAAAAGTACCAACTCAACATCACAAGTAGGTTATCTCCCGTTTCTATCCAGATCCATAATAATAGATGAATACCTTATAAATTGAAGTAGGGATGACCTTGACAGTCATTGAAATACACAGTCTAAGAAAAAGCACAAGATACTAGACTACCGATGAATTGGGGTTCAGATTCTATTTGGCATTCTTTAGGACTCCATAATAATTTAATTAATAGATGAAAAATGAGGAACAGAGATGATATGGACTCTGAGAACAAAAAATGAGAAAAAAATTCAGCCTGTCCATCCAGCAAATGGTCAGGGAGTCTCAATCCCATCAAAAATCAACCCCCCTACCACCACTTGAACAAAAAATTATACATTTGTCGGATCCAATAGTAGTTAAAAATATGTAGAGAACCCTAGTTTATGCCACCTATACTATTTTTCCTAACTTTTCTTATAGGTATTTTATAGGCACTTAGTATGCTATAGGTGCTACAAGTTATGCTTAATATGTACTTGTATCAACAACTAATGGTGTTGGTCCTTTGACTAAATCTACCCTTGCTTCCTATGCTACTCCACAAACAATACAAAAGACATGAATACATGAATGAATGCCATACAAGTTCACAACTATGTGATTGATAATGAAACAAACTATGTGTCAAGACAGTAAAGTATCTTGCTGTGGGAGGATAGAATTCTTTCCAAGCCAACAGTGCAATAGAGTATAAGCTTCCATAATCTATAAAGAAGAAAACTGTGTCAATATTGAAGAATATCCTACTATGGGAGGAGGATAGAATTCCTTCCAGGCTAGATGTGGAAGAAAGTATAAACTTTCGTAGTAAGCTTGCATGGTTTAAGGCCCAGTAGCTAACCCACATGTCAAATATTCCAGTATGGGTCCTAGGATAATGACTACCTCAATTGGTTGAGTTGGAAATCAAGCAGGGCACTAAATCTGCCTCCAAATGTGATACAAAGAATGCCAGCTCCTTTTGTTAGCAATGTAAGGGAAAGTGCTAACTATGATGAACCATCTAGAAAATATAATCTGAGGGGAATCCAGAGATTTCTATACCATGAAGATACAATATCCCCATCATCAATACAAAAATTACATTTGGGCAAAGGATTCCTTGCCAATATGTTTTGCTACTATTGAAATCAAGTGGCAAATCAAGTGTTCCTAGCTCCTCTTCCTGAAGTTCTAGATGAACCACCATACTATTCCTTTTATAGGCCAAAGGGAGCCATAGTCACCATTAAAGACATGGAATTTGAGGGTCCCCTAGATATAATATATGCCTCAGTGAACTCAGATGGATTCAATAACCAAAAAAGAGGAGCCTACTAGAAGACGAAGAAGTATCCGAAGAAATAAGAGGTGATCTACTTTGATCTTCCTCAAGATCAAGAATTTAACAAATATATGATAACCTTCACCATGATGAAGAGGAAGAATCAAGATCTAGGGATGATGATGATGGAAGCAATTGGAAGCAATTGAATCATTTACCTTCCTTTTCTCACGAGTCACATTACCCAACAATTAGGATCAAGGTGGAATTGTTGGAACTTGGCTCTAGACATGGCTATAGAGGTTTTAAGAAGATAGGGGAAGGGAAGGTGAAGCTGTACACCACACATGCTAGAGAATGAGCACACACACCGCTAAGTTATTTCCATTCTTGTAAGGGATGAAAACACATCAGTTTGGGACTGCTTCAGATATGATCTATCACTATTATGAAGCTACTAATTCATTATTATAGACCTATATCAACATGTCAAAATAACCAGCAGTCATAGCCTACTCCAAACAGGACTAAAACAATTGCATCCCTTTCTAATAGGATGAACAAACCTTGGGAAATTTACGGTTCAAACTTAGAGGTCTTACAATGATCACAACTTAATCCAAACATCCTTTAAACAATCACATGTGAGTTTAACAATTTAACAAGTGTTCATGGTTCAGATCTAGAATCCCAAAAAGTCATGGCCCTATCTACAACAACCCACAAGGTCAAGCAAGGTAACAAATGTCGCGACCCAACATAGAATCGTCAATACAGTCACATATTAGCCTAGAAAGGTTTAGTAAGGTTTAGTAAGGTTTAGCATCCTAATCAAGACTATGACCTAGCTCAAAAAAAAGCAAAGCAACAACCTCAACAATATACATGAATTAAACAATAGAGAATCAGTACCATCAATGAAGTACAAACAACCTCACAAGATCTTTGGTTGATAATGACAGTCTTTTGGAAGAATAGTTGTCACTAGATGCTAATAAAATTATGCATTGTAATTATGCCAATTGATTATTGCATCAGATTAATGTTGGTCTCGTGCCAATAGTTATCCTACAATCAATTCATAGGAGCCTAGTGCATAGACCATTTTTCTCTTTGCTTAGCTCTGTAGAGCTCATTTATTTTTTTGAATAATGATAAGTATTTACAAAGAAAATATGCAATCAACATAAAAGGATCAAGATTCGAAAAAGTGAAGACAATTAATTCATGCAACTAAAATGTAATAAAAATATCTTTTCTCAAACCCTGAATCAATGGAAACCGATTAAAACCAATCTTGATTCAAGCTACAAAAAATGGCTAAATCAAGCATCAAATGAGAACTATAAGCATTCAAGGGACTAACACAATATTTAACCAAAATACACACAAACTTCAAAAAGTGACAAAATGCTTCAAACAAAAGCAATAAACAAACCATAAAAATTTATCAAGATATTCCTGTTAAACACCAACATGGTTTCATGTACTTGAATGAGCTCATTATTGCTTAGCAAAAGTGTTGTCAAATTAGTTATTTATCTTTTAATGTTAGGACACTATATATGTGAAGAGATAGCTCCTAGGCCTAGCTTTCTCAAATTATACCATCAATTCCTATCACATACAAGAAAGAGACAATGTAAGAGGTAAATATCAGAACATCAATATGAAAATAATCTGCATGAAGGTAATGTACCTCAAATCATCAATGTTAAAATAAAAAACTACAATGTAGAATCTATTTTTACCTAAAAAACAACCTCAAATTCACATATAGTGATCACCAGCAAGGGTACATGGAACATCTGGACAAAAATAAGATTCAAGAGTCCTTAATGTGTATTAGATCATATACAATCTTAGGTGAAATCCAATTTCCAATTCACATTTTGGCCCTGGTCCTCATTTTCGACATTTTTGACATTCTGGCTCTGGTCCTCATTTTCCACATCAAGTTAAATAGAGATATTTGTTATATTTTTTTCTCCCCTTCTTTCATGATCTGATCGCCAAAGAACTAATGCTCTTTCATATGGAAAATTGTCAACCTCATACTTTGTTACATATAATCTTAAGAATGTATCCACATTTTTATCAAGCTTGTTCATCAACTTTGACTTCAAGAATGTCAGTGCACTAAACATTCTCTCATCCTCCATTGATCCCAAAATCATGGTTTGACATAAATCTGCTAATTTGAAATATTCTGACATTCTTTCCCGTAGCAATTTGCTACCACTGAGCTTAGTCCATAATCTTGTAATTGCACCATATTCTTTACTATTTGACGGAGAAAATTGGTCTCACATTTTTTTACCAAAGCATTGATATTGATATGTCATTTTTTCTTTATCTAAAACACCTTGAATATGCTCTCCTTGTATCTCGGCCTCTCTACAAAAATGGCTCTGCAAAATCTTGATTTTCTTTATAAATGCAGCTTCTAAATTTTTTTCATTTTGACTATGGTCCCAATATTGAGGGTAGATGATAGACATGGCCTCCAACAATTCATCTCAAGGAAACCGTTCTCTTATCTCTGATGATAGTGATTTTGCAATTTCTTTCAAGTTGTCTCTCACTGAAATTACAACATTGTGAAATCGTTCTCTTGTGGCGGAGCATTGTTTGGTGGATATTCCTATCTTTTCATTATAATAAAAGGGAACCATATGCCCACGAATTTCTGTACATAGCATCCCTTTTTCATCAAACTTAAAAAAAAATAATCATTTTCTATATTGATTATCTTCCTCCAATTTGTAAATGCTAAACCTGTAAAAGAATCTTCCATAATATACAATTATCCAATGCAAGACATGTTAGTTTTCTTGCTCTTGTGTATTCAACAATATACATCGTGTGACTCTAAGCCATCTTCATGAGGTTATTCATTTCATGAAGCATAGGAATAATTCCAGCCAATGTTAATAATGTCTCTATATCAGTTAGTAGAAATATAAGAGTTTGAGCTTTTTCTACACTTGAGCGATGTTCATACATCACCCCTACCAAGGATGCATATTCATTTAATAGTATTTCAGCTGGTCCCTTCAATGATATCCATCTTGTATCAACATCTTTTAATGGTTTTTTTCCATTTGTAACACCATCAAAAAAAAAATTAAACTCTAAAAACTATTTGGGCCTCTGACAAAGGTATGCATGAACCTCACGTACAAGATATTCTACCTTTGAAACCAATGAAAATTTGCTCACTATTTTAAATGCAAGATTCATCCTGTGAGCCATACAATGAATACTAAGCATATACGATGAAGCCGAGAGTTGCATTCTAGCACAAAGGGCATTCCTTTGTCCTTGCAATACTGATGCTCCATCTGCTCCAACACATACTAACTTTTTTGCAATCATGGAATGATCCATACCACCAATTTCCTTCAAACTATCAATAACAAGTTCATAAATATTTTCTGCTGTATAACTTTTGGTCATTTTATGAATTCCAAGTAGATAGGAATGCCTGATATGGTCATTGACCATATAAATGCTCATCCAAATCCAAGAAGTATTATCAATAGTCGTAACTTCATCCAAAGACAGTGACAAAAATTTAGCATTTGCAATCTTCTCTTTCATATCATCCTTTTCTACTTGAGCTAGATATTTTCCCCATTCCCAACCAGTCGATAAATACCATTGAGAAGATGGAAAATTTGGCACTTGAATAAAAGATACATATTTCGTCATTTTTGGATAATCTGTCATAGGACAACCATTGGATAGGAGGTGAAATACAGTGCTTAATTGTATTGTCTTTGATAACAAATGTGTTTCCATCATCTTTCCAAATTGAGATTTGATGGTTCCTCCACTTTCCTCGAGTTTTTTGTTATTTAGTAGGAATTCATTATATTCCATTTCAAATTGGAGATGTCAACATTCACTAACAAATTTCCATCTGGCAGTAGATTTATTCTCATCATTTGTAGTTTTCTTATCATACACCTTCACAACATGCTTCTCGATTGTGTCTAACTTCATATTTAATTTCACTACCTTGCCAAGTTTCCAACTACATGAAATGCATTTAACTTCTCGTGAGGTCTCATTCTCATTTGCTGGAGGTATTGGTTCAATACATGGGTATCTTGAGACCCAATCAACTTTGAATTTTCTCCCTACGTCCCATTGGATCTTTTTCCTTTTCCGTGAATGCATCGTGTCACCTTGCAATGAAAAATATTCAACATTTGAACTACCAATTTCAAATGGAAATGCATTTGTCTCACTTTGATCATTAGAGGAATGTATTCTACCATCCATTTTCTGGGTTGCATATGCTTTCTCAAAAGTGTTGACATCTCTCTCACTGATACCTTGCTCAAGAGAGCTTGAATCATGAATAGGATGTGGATTATTGGATTGAGGATTTTTAAAATATGATATTGCATCCTTTTGTTTTGATGCTTTATTTTTCTTTCCACAATCCATGTTTGATATCTTACTTAATATTCCAAAATTGAAATTACAAATCGATATATAAACCATAAGTGAAGCCTGCATGAGAAAAATGATATAAAATTAATACAATGGCACATGATCAATTTATATTGACCCGAATTGCAATGAGTGTTTACATTGAATCTTTCAATGACTTTTAATTGAATATTTCATTGACTCTTTCATTGACTTTTAATTGACTCTTTCATTGACTCTTTCCCCGAAGGAGGTATAACACTAATACAACTGGAAGGTGTCAATGAAACACAACTGCACTGACTAGATTCAGGGCAAGTGGGGACTCCACTTGTTATCTCGTCCCTTAATGGTCCAACAAACATGTGGGGACCTGAATCTTGACAAACCAATAAACTAATAGAATCAGAGATTATGCTCCACATTATTCTTTTGGCAAACAATCCACATAATTCAAACAATCATGACATACATCATGCCGTAAAATCCCAACATTCATGACATACACATATGTAGACTTTGTTCTATGTTACGTAAAGGATCATTTCCTTATATGATGACAAATGTCTCCAATGGTGTGTACTGAATAGGTATATAATGCCCCATTTTTAATACAATTTCTATAATTTCTTATTCACCAACTTGAAACAACAAGCATTGACATCACATAAACGAAGAAATGAATAGTATATAAATGAATTCTAAGCCCAAGTTGTACAACTTGCAAATGATCCTTTGTATATTTAGCCAAAATGCCTAGCTTTTGAAAGATCCACTAAATGAATCTATGTATTTAGCATAACCTATCCTTTTGAAAAGGAAACTGAGATGCTCTATCTTCATCAAAACACATTAGATAGAACACTTATCCTTCATATTTTCTTTTTTATACAAAGCTAACAATGTATAGAAATTAGAGTAACAATGTCGAGCATAATATCAATCACTATACGTAACATAGATTCTATGCATATAATCCCTTCAGCATCCACGCACGCAATTCTCATGTTTATAGATTCCCATTGATTATCTGGATTTCGATTGCTAAAATCAAATTCAATTCCATGTAAGATAAATATTTACACAGATGACTTACTGTTCCATCAGATTAAAACAAGCTTATAGATTCTATTTTCACTATTATTCAACTCAAAGACTTCATATAGAAAATCGCTCTATTTCTTATTTAATTTTCCAAGCCTGTCATACAATGTATAGATTGAGCCTGTCATATTTACTTTAAGATCTGGGCATGAATAATAACAACAAGCAGTCTTAAATCCCTAATTCTAGGCGCTTTCTAGGCATGCAAACATTGAAAGAGACCTGTAGCAATTTTGAGAATCATTCATGAGGTAAACACTCTTCATCTTGGGTTCTGAGTTTAATTCTACCATAAAAAATTCCCTAGTACTCAAATCTGGGCAGTTTTGAGGACAAATAGTGGCCAAAAGTCATATTGCAGCCACTGAAAAGCAATGACCAAAAGGCTGTATCAAATTCTAGGTTGATATTGAAAGTAGAAGTACCATCAAAAACCAACTCTAGTATCTGAGCATAAACATCAGTAAAAATTATTAAAACTTTAAGTTTGGCTAGTTCTGAGTTTTATGGTACAAGAGGCCCCCTACGATGATAAATGAAATTAAAAACGAGTACACGTTTTAATAAGTAATCCACAAATTTCTATTAATTTGTGTAAAAGGGAATAACTAACAATTTTTTAAAACATCATAGGAATAATGATTTAGAAAAGAAGAAAACACACTTCTAATGAAAGGAATAATGATTTAGAGAAGAAGAAAACAAACTTTCCAGTCCTTACCATATTTGTTTCCTCATATATCAATTTCCTGCCAATTAATGTGTGATGGTCCTTGAAGATGGGCTGTCTAACTACTAGTTACTCTACCTTATAAATCATGAAATGAAAAACTATGCAAATTGCTGAATCATTGAGCATCCTCACATGAGTGATACACATACCAGACATGGCCACATAGCTCCTTCTATAGTTCTCCATCTAATCACATCCTCAATATCCTAATAATTATACAAGTGTGTTGCAAAATTATTGTCATGTTCAAATTCTTAACCAAATTCCATTTTATATTCTATGCAATCACTTCAACACTTTGATTTATGTCGTAAGTGTTGCTTGCTGTAACAACAAAATGATTCCAGTTACTTGCCATAAAAAACTAACCACGGGATTTATTGATTGTCAACATCAATTCATGATGTAAGGAGTACCTGAATTGGTGGATGATGAAACATAGTCGAGGAATTTGTACAAAGAACATATAAACAAGAACCTATTATTTGTTGATGCAATTAACTAGGAGATCAACCAAGGGAAATTGATTCTTATGCACCTTGGATCCTAGTTGCAAAGTTCAAACCTAGTACCAAACAATAGGCATCCTTAGGGTGACAGGCTAGGAAATTTTGCCTAGGGTTTCCTCTTGTTACCCCCCTATTTGCATAGGGTGTTCTCTATATCAGCTAGTGGGAATATGTGCCAGCATTCCATATGATGACCCTTAAATGTGCTGAAGGGTTCACATCTAGTCATTAAAAGGCTTCCCTAAACAACGTTAGTCTTTCTCCTTCCAGTATAAAGTAGCCTCAACATGTGTACAAAGAAAGGGTTGCATGGAATTTCTAAATGCCCCTAAATATGTAGAAGGGTTCCAAGTCACTCCAACCTATGGGAAAATGATCCTAAATAGAGCTCAAGAACACAAAATATCATCCTAAATATAGAAAAATAGAGCTCAAGAACACAAAATCTCATCCTAAATACAATAGAAACATAACCCATACCTTAGAGCAAGATAAAGAGTGCCAAGAATTGTGATAATTGAAAGATAGAATAACATCCAATGATAACCTCTTAGTTGATGTTTTGGGGGATTTAATAGCTTGAAAATTTGACACTTTTTCCTCATGGGAAGCCTCATAGCCCAGTACGGACGTGGCATTCTATAGCAGAACAACCTAAATTTGGGAGGAAATCAAACTCCCCATAGCCAATTGCATTGGAACATTTTTTTATTAAAGAAAAAAAAAGTTTATTTCCCTTTTTCTTATTCTAAAAACTGTTCTGTATGAGGAATAATTTCATTTTATGATCTCTGGAATGTGTGGATTATGTTCAAGGAAAATGAGTAGAAAGGTTATGCACATAAAATTGAACATACATTGATGTACTTTTCTTTCTAGCTGTAATAGAAATTTGACAAGATGGTATTTGTAATGGATTATATTTGGAAAACTTATTATGCATTATTATTGTTGGCATTGCTAATCGTCTTCACATTATGTTATGATTAGAAATGTGAACAACCTACAAAATGGTGAACTAGAGTTCAAAAAATTTTGTGGACATACTCTGTGATTTTTCCTTTAATCTTGAGCCTTGAATTTGAATCTATCAACTACAACACTTATGATTTTGATTTGACTTTCACAAAACTATGAATGTGGATTCATTGAAATAATCTTACAAGTTAACCACCTGTTGTGCACCTGATTTGGGAATATACAGGGTATGTTGTTGTAATCTATAGAATGTATGCTTCTCGTCTGTGTGGATGTATGATATTGGTTGAAGTATTGGGTGAGTGGATCATAGAAAAAAAACAAATACTATAATAATACATGTTGAAACCACACACTCAACCCCTTTCATTATTGTAATGATATGGATAAAACCCTTGTTTTAGGCCTCTTTGAATTAGACAGGTCCCATGAAGTGAGGAAAAGTATAACCATGATACTTACTTCCATAGGTAGAGCAAGAAGAAATGGACTGATGGGTAGACCATTTTGTGTCCTGCTTGTGAATCTTGGATAATTTGGAATGATGGACTTGGGATTTTAGTTGTTGGATACTTAGATAAGTTGACTATTATACATTTTCCAGAAACTTAAACCATGAGATAACCAGATCCAAGTCTCTGATTTATTAGGGATTGGCATGAAATTATACACCAAATTTTAAAACAATAAAAAAAATTACTTTATAGTCACAATATCCTATAGGTATATCTGCAAGCAACATTAGTGTGATAAAATTACCCTCTTAATATCACCTTCACTAGCTTCTTGATCTCTATAATTTCTTAATCCAAATAATACATGAACAAATAGAAGAGTTTACATTCACTAGGATGTTTAGATATCCCTCCTATATTTTTTACATGTTTTTATATCGGAACTTTGAGCACTACAAGTGTTTGAAGTTTAAAATGACATATGAAAATGGTTTTCCAGTTCCAATACATAATTAGAGTAATCAAATTCTAAGAATACCTAACATCGCCAATTATACTGAGTTTACCAACATGGTAATGAAGATTACATAAAGCATTATCCATGACTCTTTTCCACCTAGAATGTTTCCTGAGAATAAGAAGTGGTTATAATTTACCCTTGATACAAAGATATGTAACTAGTTTATATATGAAGAGTACACAGTGATCACAGTCTATGGTTTTGAGGAAGATCCTTACCATCTCCTAGCTTTCGTCACACCTTGAATTTTCGCAATGGAATATGTAAGGAAAATATTTGTAGTAGATAGCATGCATTTTTGTCATTTTAGACATCAAAGAAATTTCATGCTTCCAAAAGATATATGACCCTTCCAAATTAAAGGTTGAAATCTATACAATACCTGGAAGTTTTCTTACATCGGTTAAATTCAAGGAAAGCAGAATCTAGGCCTTATGATCCTCATGATATTATCTTCAAACAAAGAATATAAAACAAGAATTCCTCTCATGAATATGTTCCAAGGCCAGAGTGGGAGAGGATTGCTAACTTAGAAATTTGGGATGAGGTACTATAAGTAAAAAATAGCATGGAAGAACAAAGGGTTTCAGAGAATCAATCGGTACAGAAAAGAGGAGTTGAAGAGCTCCATAAAAATAATTTCAGTTAGTTTTGATTTTATTCCATGTTTTTTCCCTGATTTTAAGCAGAAATAGGGATCTGTTTGATCAGTGCACTCTCATCTCGTAGAGATACATTCATCTCATAATCATGTTAGAGATGTGAGAAATTGAGAGATCTTGTCTCTTTCAATTGTACTTCATCATTGTACATTTCTCTCTTATCTAGAGAACTAGGGATCTTGTGTTGATGCAAGCAAGGCATTAGGGTTGGGGTTTTCCCTAAGATGACAATGGAAGCTAGGATTTTGGAGAAACCATAGAGGAGCGAAGGGAGCACTTGTTCCTGTGTTTCTTGTGGGATAAGAAGACTAGGGTTTTGTGGCATTGGAAACCATACTACTACTTGGATGATTGATGTGGAGAAGTTAGAGACAACATTATTGTTCGACAGCCTACACATTTCAGCACTGGATGATTGCTCTATGAAACAAAGAATTTTCCAACTTTGGAATCTTTACGAAACCAAGCTAGAGGGGTAATTCATCTTCAAATACACCATCTTTTACAAGATCAAAGGATTATTTTTGTCTCTTCAGGAAGTCTCAAAGCTCTTTATCCACTTTCTTTTGCTTCTTTAAATAGAAATTCTTGGCACTATCTGCTTGGATGCTGCTGAACCCTGAATACATGGTTCCTTCTGTTTCTCTACTTCACTGGAAAGTAGTTGTGTTTGGAGGGCTGGGGAAGGTGGAATGTTATCAGATTGACATGCATCTCTTTTTTATGGAGCCCATGTTGTGAAATAAAATTTCTTATGAAAGAACTTCATTCAACCCAGGAGAAGTTTTGACATTTACATCAGATCCAGTAATCCAGAATTCAGCTAGGAATGCCATTTTTAGGAAGGATCTGTTGAAGCCAAAGAAAACATGCTACCTCTATTTGCTTATGTAGGAAAGGAGATCTTGTGTATTAACTCTTCCGTTGGGGATTTTAAAAGCATCATGTACATGTATAATGACTTATAGTGAACTATATGATGTATTTTCAACAAAACAAATTGAAAAAAAAACCTATAAATTCTCATGGCTTAATATCATATTTTCACAAAGAAATCAAACAAAAATTGGAAACTTTTCAACAATTCCTATGGATTTATATCATATTTTGAAGAAATTGAAAGATCCAGGTATTAACCACTAGGAATCAGTATTTCCCTTGCCACACATTAAGTTGTTGATAGGGGAACTCTCAAATACATGGAGCTTCTTGTTTCTAACTCGTGGCAACTAGTAAATGGATGAAAGAAACGACTAATGAAGACAGAGGCGGGAGGATAGGGCAGGGCAGAGTAGATGGTAAGAGTAAGAGAGGGTCTGACCTCCCCAATTACGTATTTTACTTGCCAAGTCAAAGAAGTTCAGTGCAGAAGTCAATTTCGGCACTATGGACATTGAAGAACTCAGAGCAAGGGCTATGGATTCCATGCCCAACAAGAAGAGGAAGAGAAAGAAGCCTCTGCTTCACCCACTCTCATCTTGGAAAGATATTTCCACAAATAATTTGTTCGACATAAATGGGACACAACTACAAGTTTCTAGTGCACAATTAGTTCCATTATGTGTCCGTAAGGAAAATGATGTCTTCTTATCCATTTTACAAGATCTACATCCTGCTATTAGATCTCCTATAGTAGAAGAGAAAGATGATAACCTTGTGATTAGATTCTCTGATGGAGATAGTGACAGTGAGGTTGAAGAACAGAGATGGAGAGTGGATCAAAGTGAGAAATATGGATCATCAAGGGAAAATACAAGTGGGGACAAGCCAATCACTTGCAGCTTCTTCACAAATGGCTACAACAACATCGCAACAAACCCCAGGGATGTGGAAGCAAATGGCTATGGTGCAGAAGCAGTTAGCTACATTTCATACAACCATGTCAAGTGCAGTGCAAGTCCGTGGGGTGACTTCTATGGGGTCTGGAGAGGGTCCACCTCGGTAGTCATCTTGTAATAAAAAGCCTATTGTTGGCCATAATGGTTCAATTGGCCAGAAACATGCTTTCAATCCTGGTTCATCTGTAACTAAACCCAGTGGCGTTGACTTGGAGAACTTGAGAAAGCAAATTGAAACAAAAGCGAATGAATTGAAGCTCCAGAGGCATACTCAATCAGGAAAGGGACATGATATAAGATCAATTCCAAGTGGAACATTCCATACAGTTGGTATTGCAGATTCAACAACTATGAGTAGTAGGGGGCAAAATTCTGTCAGTCCAACATTTTCTAAGTTAACAGAAAGTGCGCCTGTTAAAGAATTAATGAAGACTAGCAAAATTTCGTGTGATGGTATGAAACTAGAAACTTTTTGTGTTGATTCAGCTTCAACCTTCTGCTATAAACCAGAAAAGAAATAATTTAAAGAAGATTCAAGAAAATAACCTGTAAAAATCCTCCAGATAGAAGAAACCTTGTGAAATTGCTTTCCATGAATCCACTCAGCCACTGTAAAGACTGATTTGTAATAGAAATCAAGCTTGATGTTGAGCCTGACTCTTGCACCATTATATAGGTAAAAAAACGTCCTCACTTGACTAAATGTATCCATGTTTTGCTCAAATATGGACCAAATCCAATAAAAAAACTTCCCCAATTGATTAAATCTCCACATTTTACTCAAATAATTGTCCACAAATCCAAATCTAGGACAAACTATGTCTAATTTACCCCAATCGAGGTCAAAGTAAGACCAGTTTACTGAAATATTCATAAATTCCAGTGAAATACCAAATTTTTAATTGTATTATCCATAAATCCTGGGCGAAATACCAATTTCTCAACCTATTATCCATAAATCCAACAAATCATCTTCATTTCTCCTCCTAATCAGAAAAAATCAAGTGAATGTGGGAAAATATCTCCTCCCAATGGAAAAAATTCAGGCGAATGTGGGAAAAAATCAGTATTTTCGTGGGCTAATATTCATTTTCCAGTTTTTCCCTCTTTCAGGATGAATGTGATTTAGCTTGGGGCAACTATATATAAAATGAACAATGGGCAAATTTATTAAATAGAATAAAAACATTTTAATATGAAAATTCGCCCACTTTTTTTGGGGTACCACTTAAAATTTTCCATTGTGCTAAAATTCACCCTTAAAATCATCCCTTCCCTGAGGCACCCATGTGAATTTCGCAATGGAACCATTTTTTGGCGAAGCCCACCAACAAAGATTCGTCGACAGGGGTTCCCGCTCTTTCGATGCTCTGTAGTGCAATCTCCCTAAGCACCGGGCCAGACAGGTTTTAACCTACCCAGCAACGTCTGCGAAGTAGATGAGGTCTCACCAGAGGCGGTCAAGGGATATTTGTCAGATCTGAGTTTTTGATAGTGGGGAAGGAGGATATGGGGATCTGACGAAGGGAGATCATAACTTATTCGATCCTCATGCAATATCATATCACAGCATTATTCAAGGAATGTCATAGCACATCAAGCATAAATTATGACAACTTAAAATCAACAGATCACATTGATATATTAGAAACATACTGAATCACATATATAACAAGTCATTTTAACAAAATAGAGCCGCAACATCACAACAGATCTATAACAATAGACGATAATTGAGCCATATGCATCGCATCGTATATTAATCTTGCACAACCGCGCCACTTTACATAATCCTGCTCCAAAACCAGAGACTACATACATAAAAAATAAGCCCAGATAAAATCCCAATCAAGAGAGGAAAATCTCCATAAGACAGATCGCACTAGATTGTATCCCTTACAATCACGCATGCAATACAATTGTTCACAACTGCTCACATATGACGCTCTATCTCTATCTCTCTATTACGACTGTCCCTATGACTCTCCAAAATTGATCTATAAATAGGCTTATGCCTTTACATCAAGGGTACACTAATAACTGACTTCTAACTGCTATTGACCTATTCCAACAAAACTTGGTCAAAATATACATAAAATATTCAAAAATGGTTATTTTCCTGCTTATTGCGCCAATCTGCCCTTGTGTGGTACATCATGAGCTTGCGCAGCTGTCGTGATGCTGCGCAACTCACTTGTCCCAAACTGCTTGCCAACGTGGAACTAACAGTATTTCATCTCGTCTGGATGGCTTGCTTGTTCTTTGATAGACATCACAACTAAAACAATAATCCTGAGCATCTGCATGCATGGTAGGACACCATAACCCTGCTTGTAATATCTTGCATACCATTTCCTTTCCTGCATAATGTCATCCTATAACACCAGCATGTGCTTCACTTAAAATACTGGGTCGATCTATTAAAAAACACAGTGGTGCTGTATTTCATTCAGGCCCAGTTTATACAAGTGGCCAACAATTATATGGAAATCTGTAGCTCGTGTTACTAACTGTTTCTTCTGTGTTGTTGTGAACTTGGCCGGTGCAAAACCCGTAGTAAGGAACTGTATGATATCTTCATATTGATTATCAAAGGAGGATATTGCAAATGGTTTTGCATCCGGGAGGTTATCTTCCAGACTGGTGGGTTCTTCTCCACTCTCTATTCTTGACTAGTGGTACGGTCCCAAGTTCAATCGGACTGGTTTAACAATTATCTCACAGTCAAATTCCTAGAAGAGGAGAAGCCAATGACAAATATTCCTCCCCCAACACTAGCTTGTTAACTAAATATTTTAATGCAGAATGATTAGTGTACATTTTAAAATGCCCCCCAAGTAAGTAATGTATGAATTTTATCAATGCAAAGACCATCGCAAGTCCTTCTCTCTCTATTGTAGTGTAGTTATTTTCCATGGTTGATAACTTTCTTCTAGAAAAAGTGACAGGGTGATCGATATCTCCTTCTCCTAGTTGCGTCAGTACCACTTCGAGCTCCATAGAGGATGCGTTGATGTGAACATGGAATTGTTTTTACAATATGGAAATATAAGTATAGGTGCTATGACCATCTTGCTTTTCAACTTATTCAGGCTCTCTTAGCATTCTTCTATCCATTGAAACTTGGTGTCCTTTTTCAGTAGTTTCTCCATCAGGGCCTTTACTTGTGCATATCCTTTGATGAACTTTCTGTAATATCCTGTATGGCCCAACATTGCTCTTAATTGTTTCACTATGGTAGGTGGTGGCAAGTCCAGAATGATGGCCATTTTAGCGAGGTCGACCAAAATCCCTTCATGACATACTACATGGCCTAGTAGAGCCCCAAATGGTGCACAAAAAATACACTTCCTCAAATTAAGGGCAATTTGGCATTGGAAACATCGTTCCAACATCATTCTAAGACTTTCTATGTGATCTTTTATAAGATCAAAAAATGTACAGTCGTCCAATTAGACCTTAAGAAATTTGTGTATATACTCTTTAAAGGAAACAACTATAATTCTAGAAAAAATTGCAGGCACATTCTTAAGTCCAAAGGGCATTACCGTATACTGGTAGCATCCCCACTATGTTGCAAAGATAGTCTTGTACCAGTCTTCTTTTGGAATTCTGACTTGATGGTATCCTGAGAAGCCATCGGTGAATGAATACATTTCTTGTCCTCGCACATTATCCAATACCCCATATGTGAATGGAGTCATAAATGGATAATGTAAGAAGGAATCGTTTAATTTTCTAAGATCAACACAAATTCTGACTTCACCGGAAGTCTTCCTATCTTGTACGCCGATTGGGATGATCCATTCTGATTCCTCAACTGGTTCTATTACGCCTGCTTCTAACATTTAGCCAAGTTCCGCAATAACTTTCTCCTTGTAACACATGTTCAATCTGTATGGTCGGTGTTTGACCGGTTTTGCATTAGGCCTTAATGGTATCTTCATTTCTCCAAGGTCGCCAACTATGCCTTTCATTTCAGAAAACTTGGTAGGGAATAGATCCCGAAATCCATGTAATAAGTCAATGATCTTTCACACAGTCTCTTCATCCTAGTAATCTCCTATATTAGCAAACTTTAGGTTTTCTTTTGAGCCAATGTTTACTTTCTTAATATTGAGCGGTTTTAGGAAGTGGTTAGTGGTTATAGCAGATCTTGATACTATTCATATACCTTTGGATTCATGTATGTTTATCTCAAGTGGGTCCTCATCATCTGGTTCTCCCTTGATATTATAACACTCCATCTAGTTGTGTATTGTCATACTACATTGATGGAAGTCCGTGTCTGCAAAAAGTATCTCTTCCAAGGTCTTCTCCTTTATTACATGTAGCGCAACATCCAGATTCCACTGTTGGATGCTTGCTTGTGAAATCAAATTTTTGGGTAAATCTTACAACTAATATTTCCCATTCAATGGTTCCTTGTCCCAGCTTTGTTGATGTGTACTAACTTCATGGCACCATTTCTAGAGTGTTGATGAATCAATGAACCCATTCTTATCGTGGGTGTTCTTACCAAATTATGCGACAGTTCTCAATATGCTTACCAGGATCTGTCAGTCCTGTATATTTCAGATCAGGACAGCTGATCTCTTCACCAAATATGATCTCCATCAATCTCTTACACTATGGCCATTCAGAGATAGATTGTTTGTGTGTACCCCACCATCTAGCGGGTGTACCTTTAAACACATAGTCCAAAGTGGACAATTGCTGTGATTCTGTGACTTTTTCTTCAAATTCCTCCAAAAAAACTGCAAGGTTAGGTAATCCTTCATATGTAGGTAGAGTGCTTTCTTCAACCCCTACTCTTCGAAAAAATTTGGTGATTCTTCGACATCTGCACATGGAGACTTCATGTAGCCTCTTTTGCCAGTTTTCCAGTGCCTCACTTGAGTCAGAGGTGCACGATCTCACACTCCACCAACTCAGGTTTCCATCAGCTGTTGAGTTTATATAGTATTCCTTCAAATATGTGATGTTATATAGCTGATCCCTAAAATTGTCTTTCCCTTCGATATGTACATGTTCGACATATTGCTGCCCTTCAAGCGGATCAATGGGCTCAACCACTCTTATTTCAGAATCTTTGAATGACAAGATCCTTTTCTTGATGTTTATAATATTTTGGTTGTATATATCCCAATAAATTCATAGAAGTGCAGTATATGGGTTTGTGTCATCGAAAATGTCAATAACTTCGAAGTCAGCATATGCTCTTAAGCCTTTGACATCCACGCCGTACTTGGGTTAGACTACCAATTGGTAGAACCTTCGACTAGTTTGCAAGCCTTAGATGAATAGGAGACCAGTCTAGTCGTGACTTATTCATGCTCTCCAATGTCTGTCTTGTCAATATATTGACATCCAATCCCAAATCTAATATGATATAGTCCATATCATATTCTCCTATATGTGCAGTCGTTCACAGTTCTTGGTCAACCTTCACTTTTATCCCGATATGATTAACTCTTTTCTCAGCTTGCAAGTCTTCTAGGGTTTATTCTATGAGTTATGTTAATTCCGCAACATCATCTTTATCATGGATTAGTGCTAAACAAATTTTGAAAAAGTATTTTAGCTTACTAACCTTTTTCATTAGCGGCCTCCTGATTAGGTTTTCAAATTTCTCAAGCATAGCTCTAAATTGTCCAGATGTCGACAGTTGATTGATATTCAAAAAGTATTGTCGCCCCTCTAAGAATAGTTGTTTCTCTTTTTGAACATCTGCAGAGCTTTCTTTTGTGCCACAGGTTTGACATGTGGTTGTCCTTGCTGTGTATTTTGGTCTTCTCCAGTCACAACCATTGTGCCTACTAGTTTGTATTGTAAATTTTGTAGATCAATAGGTCATGATGAGAAATACTACAGAGCACTTCAACTACTGCAAGAGAAAATGATGGATACCTAATTAATGAAAAATGATGAGAAAATGCAAGATGAATGAGCGTAGACTCAATATCAGCCTGCACAATATCAACAACAACAATATATTCAACCCAAATACCAACAGAATCTGTATTCTCAACAACAACAATACCCTCAACAAAGCAGGGGTGGGGATTTTAGAGGTTGAGGACAGCAACAAGGAGGAGTATTTGGTTGAGGAATATTCCAAGTCATATGTTATAATTGTGGGAAGCCATGACACTTTGCCTAAGATTGTCAAAGTCCTATGAAGAATTGTACATATTGTAAAGCAATTGATCACACTGTCAAACAGTGTCTGCATCTTATTGCGAAATGGTAGGCTAGGAATGTTGTTAACCTCAACCCGGTGCAAAATCCAAATTCAAACCCCAATCCAAATATTCAGATGATTTCTTCTGAACCAAGACAACCCCAAATTGTTTTAGTTATAAGACGAGGTGCTGCGACGCCAGTAGACCAAAATACACAGTAAGGACAACCGTAGGTCAGACCCACGACACAAAAGAAAGCTCTGTTAGATGTTCAATAAGAGAAAGAAGTCTTCTTGGAGGCACGGAAATAATTTATGGATATCAATTAGCCATTGACATAGGGACAAGTTAGAGCTATGCCCGAGATATTTTAACAACTAATTAGGAGGTTTCCAATGAAAAAGGTTAGTAAGCTCAAAGAATTTTTGAAAATTTGTTTAGCACTAATCCATGGTAAAGATGTTGTTGCAGAATTAACAACACTCATAGAATTTTCTGGTGCTTGTGTGTCTTCCTTGCTGAGTCCCTTGGGGACTTGGTTTTTCCTTCCTAACTGGCTTAGTAGAATTTAGATTTACTCTTGGAGTATTTTGTATCCTAACAGGTCCCGTCTATGGTGGGATGTATCCAGTAGTATCTTCCATTATTGGGGTAGGTGATACAGACTTGGATTCAACTTTTCTTATGCTAGAGATAGAGATGACCATGCTGTAACCTCACTAGTTCAGTACATAGGGGTGGACACAATAGTAGTGTTTTCCTTCAACAAGCAAGGAATAGGGTTGTGGTATTGAAGGATGATAAATACCTTAACTGATGCTAGTCATTCTTCATACACACAATCAATTAATTAGAAAGGATTTTTTCCTTTCCGTCGCATGGGTGTACCATGGCTCTTTGATCACAAATTTTAGTGCTATGCCATCACTGATATGTCCCTTTAAATGGTAGTTATTGTTATAAAGAAAGATGGTACTAAAAGGATCATTATCAGTCCCCCCCCCCTTTTTCATGTCATGTGTAACAAAGTATCGTGTATTTTCATACGTGTGATCTCTTTCCACTTCACACATTCCTTCTAACATGTGGATATTATGGCGAATGGGTTGCTATCACTTCGATCCTTCATGATAGTATAGCACATAGTGGATTAATGTGTAGTTATGCTGCATTGCTGGAAGTTCGTGCCTGCAATAGGTATCTCTTCAAATATATTATCCTTTATTGCCTGTAGCGTAACAACCATTGTTGGATGTCCACTTGTGAAATCAAATGTCTAGGTAAATATTACAACTAATATTTCCCATTCAATGGTTCCTCCTCGCAGCTATGCTGATGTGTACCAACTTCGTGGAACCATTTCTAGAGTGTGGATGAATTGATGACCCATTCTTGTCGCCGGTGTTCTTGCCAAATTGTGCAACAGTTTGCAATATGATTACCAGGATCTTTCAGTCCTGTATATTTCAGATCAGGGAAGCTTCTCTCTTCACCAAATATGATCTCCATAAATCTCTTACATTGTGGCCATTCAAAGAATTTTTTTTTGTGTGTACCGCACCATCTAGCGGGCATAGCTTTCAACACGTAGTCCAAAGCAGAAAATTGATGCGATTCTATGAATTTTTCTTCAAATTACTCCCAAAAACCTATAAGGTTAGGTAATCCTTCAAATGTAGGCATCGTGCTTGCTTAGACCCCTACTCTTCATACAGATTTGGTGACTCTTTCACATCTACGCATGGAGACTTCATGTAGTCTTTTTTGTCAGTTTTCCAGTGCCTCACTTGAGTCATAGGTGCACGAGCTTACACACCTCCAACTCAGGTTTCCATCCGTTGTTGGGATAATATAGTCTTCCTTCAAATACATGATGTTATATATATGATCCAGACAATTGTCGTGTCCTTCGCTATGTACATGTTTGACATATCACTGCCCTTCAAGTGGATCAATGGGAGAAACCACTCTTATTTCAGAATATTCAAATGACAAGATCCTTTTCTTGAAGTTTATAATAGTTTAGTTTTCCATAGCCCAATCAATTCATAGAAGTGTAGGATATCGGTTTGTGTCACCGACAATGTCAATAACTTTGAAGTCGGCATATGTTCTTAATCCTTTGACGTCCATGGGTACTTGGGTCAGTATACCAATTGGTAGAACCTTCGACTGGTTTGCAATCCTTAGCTGAATAGGAGACCAATCAAACCACGAATTATTCATGCTCTCCCATGTGTGTCTTGTTAATATATTGAAATTCGAGCCCAAATATAATATGAGATAGTCCATATTATATTCTCCTATCTACACAATCATTCATAGTTATCGTCATGTATTCACTTTTCTCCTGATATGATTAACTCTTTTCTTAGGTCGCAGGTCTTCTGGGGTTTCTTCTATGAGTGTTGTTAATTCTGTGACAACATCTTTATCATGGATTAGTGCTAAATAACTTTTGAAAAAGTCTTTAATCTTACTAACCTTTTTCATTGGAATCCTCCTAATTAGTTGTTCAAATTTCTCAGTCATAGCTCTAATTTGTCTAGATGTCTTCGACTGATTGATATCCACAAAGTCTTGTCGCTAATCATAGAAGACTTATTTCTCTTATTGAACATATAGTGGATATTTATTTTGTGCCATAGGTCTGACTTGCAATTGTCCTAGCTGTGTATTTTAGTCTGCTCCCGTTGCAACACCTCCTCTTGTGACTACAAAAATTTGGGTTTGTCTTGGTCCAGCAGAAATCATTTGAATATTTGGATTGGGGTTCAGATTTAGATTCTGCACCGGGTTGGGGTTAACGACAATCCTAGCCTACTATTTCACAATAATCCATGGGAACCATTCGACAATGTGATCAAATTCTTTACAATATCTACATTTCTTCATAGGAATTTTACTATCTCTGGAAAAGTGTCCTGGTTTCCCACAATCATAACATATGACTTGGCCTCTTCCTCAACCAAATCCTCCTCCTTGTTGTTGTCCTTGACCTTTAAAATTCTCACCCCCCTTTTTAGATGGTATTGTTGTTATTGAGGATACTAATTCTGTGGGTATTGTGGTTGAGGATATTGATGTTGTTGATATTGTGCAGGTTGATATTGAGGCTGCACTCATTCATCTTGCATTTGCTCATCATTTTTCATTAAGTAGGTATCCATATTTTTCTCTTGCAGTAGTTGAAGTGCTCTGCAGTATTTCTCATCATGACCTACTGATCTACAAAATTTACAATATAGACTACCAGGGTGCACTTATAATCTTCTATAAGTACATGCATTCCTCAGACTTGTGACCTCCAGTATGGCATATTCTACAACAAGGAATTCCTTGGGTGTTTAATGGGTTTGTTGCACCTGCTGTGACATAGTTCATCAACGTCGAGAAATTATCTTTATGATGTCTATCTTATCTGCATCTGGTACACCAAAGTTATTATTGAACTTCCTTGCCTCTTTTGATGTCCTAGAGCTGCACCATAATATTGTCCAGCTGCCACTGAATTTGCATCATTCCTGAGACAGTGTCTCCAACCGATGAGGCTTCTAACTTCATTGCTATTTCAATAGCCTCTGTCCATGACACGAGTTTCTATTGCATCAACGGGGTTCAGATATGTGGCAAAAAGGAGGCAATAAACCATTCCTTGTGTTGCACATTCAACATTTGGAAACTCACTTTGGCCATCAATGTCTTAAATCTTTGGTCAAATTCTGACACAAATTCTGTCTGTAGTTAGTTAATCTCCTTAATATTAGTGATGCATTGTGATTTAGACTTCGGTTTTTTGAATTCATCTATCAACTCGAGTCAAATATCGTTGAGGGTTTTCAGGACAACTCCTACTGGTACTATGGAGAACTTCATATACCAGTCCAATGCATAGCCTTGTAGCATCATAATCATCCATTCTTTATTGATGTTCTCATCCTAGATCTATCATACAATTCATACAACATCACACAGAAACCAAAGCTTCTATGGGTCTTCCAACCCATCCCCATTGAATATTGGGAGATTAATGTCAGTTGCAGCCATTGTGTTGATTGTTGTTGTATTGACTGCTGGCACAGTCGAAACAAAAATTGGACTATTCAAACTTCCTTGTCTGCTATTTACATCATTAGTGCTACTCGTATGTACATAAATACTTGGAGACAGGTCTCGCAATCTTACCTCTGCTACTGTAGGCAAGTTGTATGCACGTTCTTATTCTGGAGCTTCACTCGACTCTTTAGACTCTTCGTCACCTTCTGGTATCAGCTGATATTCCTCTTCCTCATCACAAGAACATTCGTCTAAGTATGATGCAAACTTGTATCCTTCTTCTTCTTGATATGTGCTACAACTCCCTCGTCTGAACATGGTTTTTCTTCTTTTGTCGGACCTGAATCTTCTTCCTCTTCTTAAAAATATTGACTACAGTTGCGTTCCGCTATCTCCTAGGAACATATCACTCTAGGGATTAGATAAGACATATCCACCCTTTGCTGTTTAGTCTATCATTCGTAGAATGCCTTTTTCACATAGAAGCATTTTTATCCACATCTTTAAAGACAATAGGTATCTGCTACGTGGTCCTTGAATTTTTTTTTGCTACGCTTCACTGTATGAGGTTATTGTGTCAACAACAAAATGAGTAATATATCCTTCTAGGATAATTTCTAACTCGAAATCCATAGCCCTTGATATAGGTTTGTTTTCTCTTTTCAACCGCTCAATTACGAATGGACTCCATTCTTTTGGTTCTTCTCCTTGAAAATTCCTTTGTTGGGTTGCTAGCTTACACAACCACTCATTCAATATGATGGGAAAATTGGCAAATAAAATCTCATGAATGTCTCAATGAATGTAGTGACCCAACCATCGAGATCCTTCACTTTCTTTTCGTGCAAACTCTAATTCTTTGGCATCCAACTAGTCTTCGATCTCCGGTTTCGTAGGATGCCACAAAATATCCCTCACCACAAAACTTTAAGGTCCCGACAACAAAACCATTTGTTGGGTTTTATTCTTCTCACTCTCTCTGCCTCTGTGGACCTAGGTTCAATCCCTTTTTGGTCAGTGCAACAAATCCCAAGATATTGGCTTGATAGAGCGGAGCTTGGCTGACAGCACCTACGACACAAATGTCGTCTCACCCGAGATATCTCAGTTTATGGGTAACTGCCAGAACCACATTTCTACAGTTTGTGCGAGAGGGTGTTTTAGTACCTTATACCTGCGCCAAGGTTTCCAACGAAGACCAGGAAGGTGGGTTATTGGTTTGCACAACACTTCAACACCAAGTATGATTCAATCCTTCCTTGTGCAGGTTTACGTAAATAAACAATGGAAAAACAACATAAGCATATTCATTAATCTAATACAACAATCATACATTTATCAAATTGCAACATAGTAATCATTTAGTTACTCAACATAGCATTCACACATATCTAATCTACTTCAACATTCACGCATATACATTGAATGTAACGTGGAAACCCATCCGGGAAAAAGACACAAGGTGCTCTTCATATGGCATGAGGAAATAGATGCACCTTTCATCTACACACAAAGCTGCAGACTCTGTTCACCATCTTCTCTTCTATATTTACAGACTTTTCCTCCCTCTCATGCTCTCTATTCTTTTCTCTTTATCTTTATATTCTACTCCTACTAGCAATCCACACACATCCTGGATTGACTCAGCCTTCTCTACCTGTTTGTGCACTTAGTTACAGAACCTCTACTCTGATGCACTCAGTGATACAAAGTTATTCTACCCAAACCCTCTACTTCCAGCTCCGTTTAGCTAAACAACTATCAAGCTGGCTATCTGTTTACCGTCCAATGGACTAGTTGTCTATCTGCCTAATTGTCTAACCCAACTACAAATTAGGTTACTTCTTTTATAACCCCATTACAAAATCAATATAGATCCCATACATGCTTGTTATAGACTCAATATCAACTCAATACAGACTTCAACTAAATCATTATAGACTCCTTTTTAGTAGCTTTCTCAATTGACTTACTATATCAAGCCAACAGGGTGTCTTTCCTATTCTACTAACACATAACGAAAGGAACTATCAACTTGAATTAAAAATATTCCTTCACTCGTGTGGCTTCCACTGGTTACATCTGAGCTCGTACCCATGATCATTAGCGACTATCTCTTTCTCATAGTTATTCCTTACTGTCACTTTTCAACTGTTATATTATCTGCATGCTTGCTTTTGCCGATATTATACCATGTCATCTCGTATCCATTAGAGGAAATTTCAACCCAAAATGGGCCTTCTAAAATGAAATCAACAAATATATTAAATAATGCCATGTAGATAATTTTTTAATATATTAATTGTACTTTTCACTCTTATCAAAACTGCCCAGAATTAATTCACTTTTATCAAAGCTGCCCGAAATATTTATTTCAGATTAAAATAAAATTTATGAAAACTAACTTCGATGAAATGTTTCACCAGAAGTAATTATAGAAATATTTTGAAGAAGAAGAGCTTTAGTGGCCATTCGAGTAAAAGGAAAAGTTGGTGGAAAAATTTACAAAATTTGGTTTATTAGGATATTTTGTCTTTATGTTCTAAATATTATCTCTTTAGAGAAAGATTTATATTTTTTATTAAATTTAAATGCCAAAGGTTTGTTTAAATGCCAAAATTTGGTTTATTAAGACAATAAACCTCAAACTAAAATGATTCTACACTGATTAACATTATTTATTTTTATAAATGATCATTATTTTAACTCTGTTTTAACAAATGTTTTAATAATTTAATATTTATATTTCAAAATGAAATAAAAATGATTTGAGTACCATAATAAAATTAAATGTGAAATTTGAGATGTTTGCTAATATATTCATAACACTTTCCCATAATGCCTCACATTTCCACCATCTATTTCTACAAAATTAAATTGAAAGATGGCCCATAAATAAGCAGGAACCTCCCCAACCCAAATGTAAAAAGATAAAATTTAATGAGGCGTTTGGGTTCAGTTCATCTGGCTCCGGCAATAAATGCACGCGATCTTCCTGAAGACCATGTCCAGCATCCACCTGGCTCTGGCAAGAAATGCATTCGATCTATCCGGCAAGAAATGCATGCATCCACCTGGCTGGCAAGAAATGCATTCGATCTTCCTCGAGACCCTGTCTGGCATCCACCATAAGAGATTTAAAAATTTTTGCCATCCTCCGTATTAGCTTTAAAAAGATTGGGGTTATTGATTATCCAGCTCCACTGGATATCTATGTTGGATCTTTTGCCATTGAGAGCATAGCTTTGTTGGATCCTCGGCCATTGAGAACAAAAATGGGCGCGAATCAAAAACGGAAACCCTCAGCTAAATGCTTGGCGCCAATAACAAATGGAAATCCTTTGATTTTGATTTTAGAGGTTGCTCGGCGCGAATGTGATGAAAACCCTCGGATTTCACAGGTAAATGTTCAATTTTTTTTTCCAAATTATTCTATTTAAACATTCATTTGCCCTCTTAGAGAAATTTACATTGAAGTGTGAATTTGTGTGACTGATGCTTGATCACCATGGCAGGATCTGAGATTAAGCTGCACTAGCCAGGAGAGTCGTAGCGGGCATAGGGGATTGGTATTTCACCAAGCAAGGTGTCTACAATCAACTGTACAAATCGAAGAAGGCTCCACAAGAACGTCATTGCATATGGGATTGGTATTTCACCAAGCAAGGTGTCTACAATCAACTATACAAATTGAAGAAGGCGCCACAAGAAAGGCATTCCGCTGCAGCTTTTCGGGGATTCAAAAATGGTAATAGATTGGACAACCAACAAAATTCAAATTTTTGCTTCTCATTTGCAGCATCTTTCTCTCTATTGTTTGAGTTCTAGTGCAGTAATTCCCGTTCACTTCATTTGCACATGTTTACCGAAAGTTGAACTCGAAATTTGATGGGAATCTTGTTGAATATGAAAAGATTTATTCAGTCCTTTAGTTGTCTTCTTCTTTGGCCTAATATTTTTCACCTTTGTATTCCTTTGATGAAAATAGCCATGTAGTGATCCATATACCTTGTATTCCTCTTCAACTATTCTCACATATGGCGTTACAGTTGGAGGTTGCGGTCATCTAAAAATCAACAATTTAGGGGTCCAAGCTGCCACCAATTATGACTTGTATAAAATGTGATAGGAAAGGTCACTTAGTAATTCTTATGGCTTCTATCCTAAATGTTTTTCTTCATCAACACCCATTTTCACTAAAATCTATGTTTTCATGTTGCATTTCGTCTTTCCTGTGTCTATTCTCTCATCTAGTTTGATTTTCGACAATTTTCTCATGCCCATGGAAAAAGAGTGTGAATCTGAGATCCTTTGAAGATATTCTACCAATTTCTCAATATTGTTTTCCTCTACATTCCTATAACTCAAGAATACACCTTATAGGTCATAACAAATATGAGAATCTACATCTGAAGCATTAGCAATACACACACTAGACCCCACAGGTCCCCAGTTTTAGTTTTTTGAAGTTCCCACAAATCCCTAAAATGCTCATCATTTAATTTGACATCCCAGTAGGCGTTGCCAAGTTTACCAAGGAATAAACAAATATGTTGCCATGCATCCTCTCTATAAGAAGGTAGTCAAAACCATAAGCTTGTGGATGGATTTCGGAACCCACATCTTTAACATATGGAATTCCCACAATTTCCATTTGTCTTGTAAGACGAGCATGCTTGATACATATAGAACACTAACAAACCACTTGAATAAGAACTAAAATTTGTATTCTTGAAGGTGCCTTCCCATGATTAGATTCCATAAGAATGTTCCCATATAGATAGGCTATAAACTGCCCCAAACTGCTCTAATTATTTAATTGATCACTAATAGGTTGAGGGCTTACAATTACTCTAACAGTTCTTACAAATATGCCAATGCTGATGCACATTGTAATTGTTTTTGTAACAAAATTTGTTCTCCAGATTATCCTACCTTGAACATGGAAGAACCATATCCTTATAATTAGGCTTCTTATTGGGCATCATCGAAGACAAGTCATTATATCAGAACGTCCCCCCTTAATGTTGAATGTGGGCCATATAGTTTAGCTATTATTTTCTTATAATACTATAACTGCCACACAAATACGGTTCTATGAGCTAGTCATCAAAGTTCATCTCTCCCTGAGATCTTGCTTTAACAGATGTTGTTGATAATTGATGGTTCTTGTTTCCCCTAAGACTCTACTTCATCTTTTTATTTGTGAGGTTATCTCTACCAGGATATCATCCCTTCCATCTATTGTCATACTACTGCTATTGGTAGCCTTGGCCTGTTCTTAATGTGCTTTAAAAGGCATTCAAACCCTTGGAAGTTGGCTCTGAAACATCATAACTCAATTTGTAAACTTCATTATGGAATCTTTCCTTTATACTGCAAATTATTGTAG
>LPNX010355129.1:124618-217060 GCA_001517045.1 Pseudotsuga menziesii | reverse complement strand
GCATAGTCCAAAGCATTTTGGAGTTTTCCTTGACTTGGATCCGACTCATATGACTCATGGCCTTCCATATGCCTTGAGATCGCACGGATTCGACCTTTCAAGACCCCTTTGGAAAGCTATATAAGGAACCCCTTGGTACATTGAAAGCAAGAAGAGAGCTTTGAGAGTAACAAAACTATAGTCCATTGTTGCCAGAACTTATGCTTGAGTCTGCATCCCTTTGTCCCTTGGAGCACTGTTGTGTTCTTCCCAAGCTTGCCTTTGTTAGTGAGCTTGCTATCGAAGTGATGGAGGATTGAGGTGGTGGAGGCCCAAGTGGGGGATTCAGTTTCTCCGGTTCGCAGACGTGCCGTCAGAGGTTGTCACTTGTAATCTCTGATTCATATTAATAGAAATATCTTTTCCTGTCCTGTAATGTGCATTTGAATGAATGTTGCATCCATTGAAATATGTCAAATGCTTATACATTATTGATTATATATGCTAGAATAGATCTAACACCATGAAATATAGTATGCTTGTATTGTTTACTTGTTGTTGAGGACGTGTTATAACAATTCAAGTTGAAGATTGGAAAGCTCAACGGGGATCTACTTCAACCGTCTGGAATAAGGTATGAGGTTCGATCATTTAGTGTTAGATGTTTTTATTTCTATTGCATATTGGGAAAGATTGATTTCTGGAGTCTAGCTGTCTGTTGTGGTACCCCAAGCCATAGGAATTTCTCTCCGTAACAGATTCTCTACTTAACTATCCTCCTTTATATTGGATCATATGCTTGGAACTTATGTGTTTCCATCAATGGAAACTACATCATAATCTGATATGTTTCCATATGATCGCAGTACCTATCATAATTCCAACAGTATCCATGTTTGGAATTGATGGCAACCTTCAAATTCAAGATGCATGTTGCACTTGTAATTACTAAGTGCTTATCATCTGTAGCAACAAAAACTTCTCCCCCTTTGACATCAATGTCAAAGAATACTTTATAACACAACTCCCCCTATCAAAGTGAACAAGTTATTTGGAATAAGATATGATACCCAACTTCTGGCGTAGGTACTCAAACTGTGTCTTTGGTAAAGGTTTAGTAAAGATATCAACAATCTGTTCTATAGAAGGAATGAAATTCAATTGAACCACTCTGTTTGTGACCTTCTCCCTTAAGAAGTGATACTTAATTGGTACGTGCTTAGTCTTGAAATGAAGGACTAGATTCTTGGAAACACTAATGGCACTAGTATTATCACAATGGAGAGGAATGGGATCAACATATTTTACCTCCAAATCTTCTAGTGTTTGGTTCATCCAAAGTACTTGTGTACAGGAGGTGGTAGCATCAATGTATTCAAATTCTGTAGTAGATAAAGATATCGAGCCTTGCTTCTTACTCAGCCATACAACTAAATAATCACCCAAGAAGAATGCACCTCAACTTGTGCTCTTTCTTTCATCCAAACAATTTTCCCAGTCAACATCTGAATATGCGATTAACTGAATATTTTGATTTCTAGGATACCAGAGACCATAAGTCATTGTGCCCTTCAAATATTTGAATATCCTCTTAACAACCACCAAATGACTTTGCTTAGGAATAGACTAAAATCTACCTACCATTCTATTGATGCCTGGAAAAATCCCAGGTACCGACAGTAGTGATTCTCCCCAATAACCGTTCCCACATAGATCGCTTACCGTTTGGTATGGGGGAATCCGTCCAGTTAACGACACGGCTAGTAAAGTTAAAATAAATCTTAAGTCTAATTACCGGTTGCAGCCCGATCCACCGTTTATGTGTTTTTTATGTTTATAAAATGATATGCAAGTGTCTAGATTAAGTGCAATTTAACAGGAAATAAAGGATTCACAATGTGATGCGTAGGTTCTTACCTCCCGTCTTATCCCATTTGTCCCCGGACTACAAAAAACAAATAACAGCTACCCTAAAATACAACCTATCTAAGCTATCCCTAGGGAGCAAGATTACTATCTATATGAGTAATGTACTGCATTTTTACACAAGGAATTTTACAGATAGCTGATCAATTCGAAATACATAAACACATCAGAAAAATTAACATAGATATAGCTCAGTGTTTGTTAAAACATTCATTACTCATATGTTGCATAAGATTCATAACAAGAAAATGAAATTATTCACAACATAAGAATAGTTCAGAAGTTAGAACGATCTCATAGATTTGTGTATTAAGCTAAAGCAGAAATAGTTCCATACCCAGCTATATACACAACATGCATTTGAAACTTAAACAGCTCCTTCTCCAGCAGAATTTTGATCCTCTTTATTATAACAAGAAGTATTTCTTCTTACACCAAGTAGTTCACCTCAGAAAGATAGAAAAGTCCTTCTCTCATTCGACCTATCTATTATTTATACATTACAAAAGGACCTTTGGTCTCCCTGCCCTTTGGGCTTCTTTAATTTTCAATTACATAAAGTTTGTCTCTAGTGTGTTCAAAAAATAAATACAAAATATTACAAATATATCCATGTGTGAATAGGACAAACTACTTAAGTGGGCTCGGTCAAATTACTTATGAATTGCTTCCATGTTGAAGCATCTGAGGCAATTGTCTCGAACTCTATGGGCTCTAGCAATCTAATCGTGACCTCATGTTTGGCCACCTAGCCCTTTATGTCAGTTACTCTCGCAGGGGTCACTCTCAGCAAATCTTCTAGTAGACAGTTACTAACTGCTGCTTGGGCCACTAAACTCTTGATCACCTTTGCATCTAAACCTTTAACCAGCTGAATATTTAACTCATCTTCTTGTAGCTTATCCTTCAATTGTTTCAAGTGTTCTTCATGTTTTAGAAATTCATGTAGCCTTTGTGATGAAGGAATCAAACACTTGTTGTGCGTTATAAGCATCTTCCTGAAAAATTATGCTACATTTGTCTGTTGTTTTTTCCACGGCCTCCATCAACCTCTCAACAGCTCTACTGCTGAAATTTATAATATCATATTCAATCTGCAAATTTTCTAGACATTTTTCAGGTGTGTTCTCTAGGTGCTCTGTATTTATTTCTAACCATGTCAGGTGGCCTTGTAGGATCTCCGCAACTTCTTGGGTTCTGTTCTTGAATGTAGTAGCCACTTTTGAGATCTCATGCATTCTATCTTCGGCTAGCTTGATCCAGCAAGCTTCTTCCACCATCTTGACCTGTCCTTGATAGATTTTTCTTCTAAGAAAGAGAGCATGCTCTCTTAAGGGTCCTATGTCTATTTTCCTTTCATTTTCTCCCTTCAAAATAACTTCCAAGGAACTGTTATGCACCTCAGGCTCTGTGATTTGAACTATGTGCTCTTCTGCTTGTTGATCAGCTTCTGATTTCTAAACTTCCATCTTCGCTTCCTTGCTCTCTAACTTCTGATTTTCCTTATTGAGGACCATGTTTGACTGCTTCAAATTATCTCTTTCCTCCCCTAGGATTTGGTAATCATGTTGAAGCTTTTCATAGTCTGAAAGAGTAGCTTCATACTTTCTTTTAGATTTTTGGCCTATTCTTTCCTCCTTTCTTAAAACCTCTTTCATTTCTGCCATGTTACCCTTATACTGATTAAGGGTTTCACTGAGCCTTCTAATGTTATGAGCATTTGCAGTGGCAGTTGCAATTTCAATGGAGGCCATTTTCTTGGGATCTTCTTCTACATTTTTCACGATCGTCCTCTCGATCACTGTGGTGATCCCAGGTTGAGTTCCTATCTTTAAAGTCTTCTCAGTTTTCCACAATATAGCTTTCCTCTTGGGATCAAAATAAACATCCTCTAAGCATGCAACTTCATGTTGTTTAGAAGGGGTAAATTACACCAATCCCAGTTCAACCATGGGGAGATGCCCTCCAGTGAATACATTGTTGGAAGTGGATGGGATATTCTCTGGATTTTCCTGAGTAGGACTCAGTCCCTGATTTTCACCATCCAGATCCACTTGATATTTCTTTCTTTTCTCTTTTGTGGCACTTTCTTGATCTTGTATCTCCTGCCCTAGATTTTGAGTTTCTTGAGCTATTGCCTTTTCTAACTCTGTAATCTTCTCCATGATAGCCTCTTATTTCTTTTTCTCTTCCTCTTCTTTCTTTTCTCTGGCAGCTTCTTCTTCTTCTTTCTCTCTCCAGGCTTCTTCAGCTAGAAGCTTTCTTGCTCCTTCTTCCAATCTACGTGTAATATCTTCTTTTGTTTTTCTTGTAGCTTCTTCTTCTTGACCCTTTGATTCTAGGAGACTGTTGCTACTGAATTTTACTATGGCTGTTGTGGTTTTAGTTTTTAGTCGCTTAATTAAAGTTGTCATGCTACATATGTTCCTGTATGCTTCTTCCTCCTTGTACACATGGTTAGTGTATTTGAAATTTACTTTAAGGAGTGCTCGATGGGTTGCAACTTTACCCTGTGAGTCATTCTTGTGAAAGATTATTTCTACGAATTGAAATTTTTCCAGTTCTTTAACAAATTATGGAGCACTCTTGACTCTAGAAAACTTATAACTCCCTACATAAAAAGGCAGTGGTGGAAACACACCTTTCTTAAGATCAAATAAGTGGCTTCGATAGCCATCCAAGAAAATTTGGTTTACAGCTTCCTTATGAACTATGTAGTTTGTAGCATATATGGGCAGCAATGAGGGTGCTTTAGTTCCCCCATACATCGTGATGTACGTGCCTTCTTCAGAGAAGAAGTAATCCCCAAATTCCTTGATCGACTCCAAAGCTCCCTCAGATAAGCACTTGTACTCTTCTAAGAAAATTAGTTGGTATAAAGGTATCAAGAACTCTTCACAGATTAACTTATAGTAATTGTGGTACTTGTGTCCCCACAGTATCTGATAAGCTGCATATATAAGGGATTTATCTCCCTTCCATGTGCAGTTGAGCCTTTCAAATGGATGGAAGCAAAGTATGCAATCTATCAAAAAGGATCCCATGTAAAATTCTGATTTCCTTTGGTGTAAGCTTTCTTGGGATGCAGTAATGGACTTGGATAGGCTATTGGCCACTATATTAGCCTAGTTGAAAATTGTTCATTTCATGGCCACATAGTAAATTAGTGGGATCCATCCAAACTTGTAAGTTCTACCATCAGCCCTTCCATAAATCCTGTTCAGCATCAACACTACCATTCTGTACGGGGTACGTAAATTCACAGTTTCGTATTCCTCGGATTGCTTGTTTCTAAACGTCTTCCCTTCTACTACCATCATCTTTGTTGTATCGACGTAATCAAATTTTAATTTTTTTACCCATTTGGTTGTCATACTAATTTCTGAGGGAGGTAGGCTGTATGCTTTTGCAATAAACGCTAGTGTGAAGGATGCAAACCCTTTGTCCTACACGTTGTTCATTATCATCCCTACTGCATCCACTCTGGGAAGAATCCAACCGATAACCTCTGTGCAAGGAAACATTTATGGTCTGGTAGATACCTTGGTGATCCCAGACCTTAGTATGTTTTCATATAGGGATAGATCTTCCAACCCTGCCTCTGGAACCCTTTTTTATACAAGCATATGGTATATTTGGCCCCATTTAAATTTAGGTTTTGCTCCTGTTACTGGATTTGTATCTTCATAGATTAATTCCACCCTTGGTGTGGGTGAGCCTTTTGTATCCGAGTCATAGTCTACGATCTTCTCCTTCTTCTTTCCCTTCTTCGTCATGCCTTCAAGTATACGTTGGGACTGCCACAACAAACATGTTTCAGTATTCACATTGTTGAATAAAACTATGCATTTGAAAAAAATAAAATGTTATGAGATGCTAGGAACGCAACTTCTAAAACATCACTAGCAACCTACCTTACCTCGCCATTCTCACTCATTGGGAGAGGAAAAAACAACCTTCAGTTCAACGAGGTCAAACTTTCGTAATGAGACCCCTACACACAGGCAAGCTTCGACCTCTAGATTCTGTAATGAAAACAACCACTTACACGCTTGCGATACCCTCTGCCCATAGTGACAAAAAAAACTCAAAAAACTCACAACCCGTAGGAAGTGCTCCGAAGTTTGATGGCGGTGATGCCCTAGGCCCAAAACACCGAGCTCATCATCCCACGGGGGGAAAAAAAATGAAACATCCAGAGCCTAATGGAGTTGCAGGAAAACCTAAAACCGGAGTCCTTGCTAACACCAAACGGTGAGACCCAGGTAAGATCCATGCTGGCGAAAAGCTCGGGCCCCTGGAGGTTCATCATGATCTAACAGGTCTGTGGGTGTGTTGACGGGCATATGTGACTATGCACGTAACGGGGGAAAACAACCCAGACCGAGATCCTTAAAGCAGGCTCCAAGTTGTTTGGGATGGTTGTTCTCGACAGGTTTAAAGGCTCTGTTAGCCTAAAAGTCTAATCAAAGAAGTCTAAAAGATAAAACTAAAGCTATTGTTCTGGTTAATTAAATCTACAAAATACCTACAAATGTATAAATTAAACTAGTTAAGTTGATTACTAATGAATTAGAAATATCACTAAATTAATCTATGAACTAAATCTACTCAATCAATTTAACTTATAATATAATAATCAAAAGCTAATCAAATGTTAATATATTAAATGAGTTACAAAAATGCATTATAAACAAATGTACATTAATCGCAATATTAGAAAATGACTTGACGATGGTATAAATAGGAAATATGATTCAACGAATTTTCAATCAAGTAATTAAAAGAAAAACATTGATCTAATCTAAATCTTATCCCAATGAAGAGCGAGGTGAAAAATTAAACTGGAATCGAAATTGCTAAAAAAATTTACTGTGTTACAATCCTGATCATATTCAAAAGAAATTCCAGATTGAACAAGATCGCGCAAGAAACATATATACCACATAGATATATTGATGATAACATCCAATTAACAACATGGTATAAAGCAAATCAAAACCAGCTTATAAGTCGATAGATTATAGATGATATATTTGCACAGTTCATTAAAAGAATCACGACAAACATAAATATTGCAGAAAAGAATGATAAGATCAATAGATATTATAAATACATTCACATAGCAAAAATACTGTAAATGTATATGTAAATATCACCAGTAAAAGAATACTGTAGCAGCTGACAAGAAACTGTCTGAAGTCACAATAAAATCACAGTGATCTTATCTCTTTCTTTCCCAAACTATCGATCTTGGCTGAGAAAAAAGAATAGCTCCAACCTCTCAGCAATCATGCATTTTGATCTTCTTGAAGAAATAATTCCTCAAATGGGGCAATCCTTCCTTCTCCACCCTTTGCAATCAAATTCTTCTCTGCTTAAATAAACAAAGTTCAGAAGAAATGGAATCCAAATTGAGCTTTGAGCTGGCAAATTTCTGAAAAAAACCGTTTCTCTCCTGGGCGCAACTGCAAAAATCGCGTTCATAGGATCCCAAAAATCTCTTAGTATTCATCACTTTCTGGGGAAATATTCGAACATAAAGATAAATGGGCTCGTTCTGGAAAAAACCCATGTGGCGGATTTTTGAGATCTGTCTCCATTTATGAGCAGTGAATCCCGGAAAAATGCCTGCCTGTTTAGCTACGCGTTTTGTAACTCGCTGAAAAATGAAATTCATGGAAGTTACTTGATTTTTTTTCACTATCATCTGCAGCTGCCACTAATGAATTAGATGCCTGAAATCTGGGGAAAAATCCTTTACTTCATGTGTGTTTAACTGGCAATCAATTGAATGTAAAACTTGCAAGCTAGAGATGTAGATTTGTTGCCTAGAAATCTTAGATTTTAACTGATTTTGAGCCTTCATCAAATATGGATCCGCCAAATCTGCTTCCTTAAAATCCATAGTGAATTAATTGCCAGGTATTTCCTGAATATATGCACCTTTTAGAACTGAAAATGCTCAATCATTTAACCCAAAAAATATCTTATGATTATGCTCTGCCTTCGAAATTTCCGAGAATAATCTTTGATGTTGATTTTGTGCCTGGAAATTTTGATCCAGACCTCGCTTCTCAATTATCGACAAGTGCTCTGCCACCTGTTGATAAATTCAATATCTCCCACGTGCTCCATTCTTAACCGAGTACTTTTACATAGCTTCCTTATCCATGACATTGGTGTCTACTACAACCCTCAATCTCCTCTTTAGAATGCTGGCTTCTCGTGCTACCTGTTCATAACAAGAAAATATTGCAGGATAATCATTTACATAATCATTTTAGCATCAATCGTCCCCTTTAAACCAATAACAAAAATGCATAATTTTATTTATAAAAATCATTATTATATTATTATAATTGTGAGGTTGTCGTGAGAGTAAAACAAACTCAAGAGTTGGAATTTCATATTGTAAAAATGCATACGCTTTGGCTCCATATATGTCATGAATACATATCTCTTGAACAAATTAGTTTTTGGAAACATAAATAATTAATGAAAACAAAAATTACTTTGAATTATAAGGAATAGTTTCACGTAAGTAATTTAAACCAGCTTATAAAATGTGACCATGATGAATATGTAAAAATAATTTGGAGAAGACCTTCATACACAAAGGACTAAGAGCAATAACATATCAACCTTACTGTATAATAGTTTCAACCTTCAGGAATGAGAGACATGCTACGCGAAATACAAATCCCATAACCCATAGTATCAACTTCGACCTTTACATGCAATAATAAAGATGACATATGAAGCCCATCATAAAAATCAAGATCAAATAATAAGGTTTTGTTATGCGTAATTCATGGATTGAACAAAAAGCCTCGGAAATATAAGTCGAATGAACTTTGATAAGGTGCCAAAAATACAATAATCAACCTTCCAATTTCAAAACCTTATCAATATTTACGATAACAAAATCACATAATAAAATCAAATGACAAATATTTGGATAATATTTCAAGATTAGGTTATGACAAATTATTAACACTTATCCCTTGATTTTCAATGCAAATCCACTCAAAATAATAATTTTAAAGTAGTGATTTTGTCAACAAATCCATAGTTCGCAAAGGTTTTCCTTAAAAACATTTAATTTCATTGTTTCAGTAGCTTCAGGAATGTCACTATTTCAGTAGCTGTCAATTCTTTAGGTTTGCTATATGAAATTCAAACATTTCATCAAAACAAAATACAATTTTGTTTGATGAAATAATGTTTTTTAAGGCTGTTGAGTAGGGGCACAACAGATGGCGACTGACTGGGCGAAACAGTTATCTCTGTGAAAACATGAAATCTGACTCGTGTATGTAGCAAGATAAGAAAAATTTTCGTTAACTCAGATTAGCATTTTCCCGAAGATAAAAGAACTGTGCCTTGTGATAAGACTAGATTTCAAACTAATACCAAATTCAATTCTTTTATCATTATCCAGAGATTACCCTAAAAAATGATACGAATTTTAAGTGTTTTTCAGAAAACATAAGACTCCAAAAGAAATTAGTCCTGGGAAAAACAATGCAATTTTGAGATTTGACCAGTTTTTTAAGATATGATCCCAATACTACAGTCATGACCCTCCCCGGAAGCGTCCATAGCCTCGAAAGGGTTGACTTTTAACCATACATCCTACCGTTCTAGTCCCAATGTAAGATAAAACACGAATATTTAGAACTTCTCAATTTATTAATGGGTAAGCTACATTGGAACCTCTTCACTAGTGTGGGATGACCTTGGATTCTTATAGATTTTTGCATATATAACAATTTATGATTTGGAATCCAAGTATGCCACAGACGGAGCCCTCCTACCCGCAGGCGTCCATAGCCTCGAAAAGGTACGTCTTTTAACCCATTCTACCCAACGGCTTATATCCCAAGCTAATAAGTTTAAAGAAGGTTTCATACTCAGCATTTAAGTGCTCATCCATAAGAGATTTGCATGTTTATAATGGGGGAACGTAATAGGAAACTCTTTACGAGTAAGATAGCGTAAAGGATCTATAGATAACTGATTTTATTATTAAATTGCAACTGCTTTCCCAGAACTGATTTCTAAATAAGTAATAGAATTCCTAGTAATAGTGACTTCGATATCCATTAAATCCAACAATTTGAGGATAATGATAAAAGAAACGAAATACAGTGAAAGTTTTCGTCTAGTAGTTTTGTTTACAACAGTTCAATTTCTTTTTCTTTTATTTCTGAGATAAGAACAGATTTCTAAAAGTCTAGCTTTCTTCATCTTTTATATAATTAGATTCCAATTTTATGACATGAAAAACATTCCCAGATCTGAATCATTTCTCCTGGTTCTAAAAAATCAAAAGGAGAACAAAAACCAAAAGAAAAAACAAAATAATATATACATGAGTTTTATTTGAGCAAATCACAAAAACGAAAGATTTCAAAGTCTACAAGAAAACTCTTAGCAAAGAAAATGAAATTTTAAAATAAATTATACACACATAACACATGAGTTAAATCAAGATCTCATCAAATGGAAATTGGGTTTAACAACCTATGACTGATTACCAATAAAGAAAATGAGAGATTAAAATAGATTAACATGTTTTAAAGTTTTTTATCCCTATTTTTTTTTAAATCTTTCAATTAAGTCAAAATTGTTTTTTAATAATTGATGGGATGTTAATCTAATGTGTTTTATTCAGAAATAAAAGTAACAAAATAAATCCTAATGAGTATGCAGCTATAAAATGATGAAAGGTTCTTTCTTTTAATGAGAAGATTAAAAAAAACGAGAGGAAGTAAAGAACCGCTTCCCTGATAATGATGTTGTCATCTCATTCTTAAAATGATGTTGTCGCAACTCCATATATCTGCATTTATTCAAATGTAAACAAACATAAATCATTCTAAATTAAAAACCTAACCTAAACTAATAAAACAAAATATATACAAACTAAGTAAATGAAAATTTCCAATGAAGCCATTCGCGTAGCTTGAAACCTGCCAGAGAAAACAAGTCATGTATGAGTATTGGAAATTGGAATAATTCAAAATGAAGAAAAGAAACTAAATCAAATTTTGTATGTACAAAGCATAAAAGATGACACGGAAACCTTTTAATAAATGATTCCTCCCACCATGCATAAACCGGATCATAAAAATCAAGCCGGAAGAAGATAGATTTCTCATGAGAATCATGACTAAAAAGAACCTTATTAGAAGTATGATTTAAAATTTGTGAAAAATGATCAATAAAAAATGTATCTTTCAACACAATATCATCATGACTAAATTCAAAAAGAACAAAATGACATTTGGGTATTATTTGGAAATCAAATACGTCATTGTGTCTTTTAACGTGAAGATTAAAATTGATGACATTATCTTCAGGTATGATTATCCTGTTGCAATGAAGAAAATTAATGTTCAATACATCATGAATAAATTGTGCATCCCTTTCAATATTACAGATTATATCATAATCATTACTGACAAAAGATAAAATGGATGAACATGCGTGGGTCTGATAAGTAACGATAGTAGAAAAATTATGATCTCCTTCATAACAAATTTGAAATAAATCAGAATGAATATCAAAAGATTCTTCATCTTTAAAAAATGTATTTCCTTGTATCCTATCAAAATCTGACCATAATGAAGTATTCCTTAGAAAATCATTAACATGTAAATGTAGTCTATGATCAACAAAAACATCAGGATACAAAGAGTAGTAAGAGTCAGAGTATAAAAAGGTAAATGCTTCTCTATTGATATGATTTGTTTCATTGACTGCTTTAACAGAAGCATCATTAGCAAAACTCTGATCTAATGAATTTTGTGAAGAAATGAAAGGAACTAACTCATCATGAAAGGAAGATGATGAAATTATATCATCACTAACACATTCAGTTGAAGAATTAAGAATTTTTGGTTTATCTTCCATTGTCTTGTGAACAACAAGAGTTTCGAAATTATCGCTTAATGTAAAAGTTGAATCATCATCTTTTTTCTCTTGTTCTTGAAATTGCATGTCATAAAATTCTATGATTTGTCGATTTTCAACAATTTCATTTTCAGCAATGGAATTAGAAAGAATAGATTCTAAATTATCTTCAACTAATGCACTAACATGCATGCTATCTATTGCAGAATTTTCATTCTTTTCCAAATCATGAAAATCAGAGAGAGAGATAAGATAGAGAAACCAATCCATTTTGTCTTTTTCGGAAAGCCGGTGTCTTTCATGAAACCTGCAACATATTAACATGAATCTGGAAAAGAAATCATCAAGAGATTCATTTTTATGTCTACGAAGATTTTCTAACTCAAATCCAAGTTTCTTGTAGCTATAATCTTCATGAGTATTAAGAAATAACTTCGTGAAATGTTCCCATGAATGAATGGATTTTGCTGGCAAGAACTTAAACCAAATCAGAATTCTTCCTGTGAAAGTAGCTGCAAAAAGTATGCATTTCTCAACCTCATCAAATAGATCTATGCAATCACAAAAAGAATTAAATACCAACAGTTGATGAGAGGCAGAAATCTTGCCTTCTTCATTGAAGCTCAGTCTTCGCAAGAAATTAGACATCTCTGGAGAAAAACTTTCGCCAGATGTATGAAAGCTAAAAGCATGATCTGAATCAATGATATCAGCCATTTCATAGCAAAAATAAAAAATAAATGAAATAAAAAATCAAACAACTCAAAATGGCCTTCTTGCTGATCAGGCCCTCCTTCTAGCGCCATTGTTGACGGGCATATGTGATTATGCACGTAACGGGGGAAAACAACCCAAACCGAGATCCTTAAAGCAGGCTCCAGGCTGTTTGGAATGGTTGTTCCCGACAGGTTTAAAGGCTCTGTTAGACTAAAAGTCTAAAAGATAAAACTAAAGCTACTGTTCTGGTTAATTAAATCTACAAAATACCTACAAATGTATAAATTAAACTAGTTAAGTTGATTACTAATGAATTAGAAATATTACTAAATTAATCTATGAACTAAATCTACTCAATCAATTTAACTTATAATATAATAATCAAAAGCTAATCAAATGTTAATATATTAAATGAGTTACAAAAATGCATTATAAACAAATGTACATTAATCGCAATATTAGAAAATGACTTGACGATGGTATAAATAGGAAATATGATTCAACGGATTTTCAATCAAGTAATTAAAAGAAAAACATTGATCTAATCTAAATCTTATTCCAATGAAGAGCAAGGTGAAAAATTAAACTGGAATCGAAATTGCTAAAAAAATTTACTGTGTTACAATCCTGATTATATTCAAAAGAAATTCCAGATTGAACAAGATCGCGCAAGAAACATATATACCACATAGATATATTGATGATAACATCCAATCAACATCATGGTATAAAGCAAATCAAAACCAGCTTGTAAGTCGATAGATTATAGATGATATATTTGCACATTTCATGAAAAGAATCACGACAAACATAAATATTGCAGAAAAGAATGATAAGATCAATAGATATTATAAATACATTCACATAGCAAAAATACTGTAAATGTATATGTAAATATCACCAGTAAAAGAATACTGTAGCAACTGACAAGAAACTGTCTGAAGTCACAATAAAATCACAGTGATCTTATCTCTTTCTTTCCCAAACTATCGATCCTGGCTAAGAAAAAAGAATAGCTCCAACCTCTCAGCAATCATGCATTTTGATCTTCTTGAAGAAATAATTCCTCAAACAGGGCAATCCTTCATTCTCCACCCTTTGCAATCAAATTCTTCTCTGCTTAAATAAACAAAGTTCAGAAGAAATGGAATCCAAATTGAGCTTTGAGCTGGCAAATTTCTGAAAAAAATCTGTTTCTCTCCTGGGCGCAACTGCAAAAATCGCGTTCAGAGGATCCCAAAAATCTCTTAGAATCCATCACTTTCTAGGAAAATCTTCCTAATTAATGATAAATGGGCCCATTCTGGAAAAAACCCATGTGGCGGATTTTTGAGATCTGTCTCCATTTATGAGCAGTGAAGCCCAAAAAAATGCATGTCTGTTTAGCTACGCGTTTTGTAACTCGCTGAAAAATGAAATTCGTGGAAGTTACTTGATTTTTTTTCACTATCATCTGCAGCTGCCACTAATGAATTAGATGCCTGAAATCTGGGAAAAAATCATTTACTTCATGTGTGTTTAACTGGCAATCAATTGAATGTAAAACTTACAAGTTGGAGATGTATATTTGTTGCCTAGAAATTTTAGATTTTAACTGATTTTGAGCCTTCATCAAATATGGATCCAACAAATCTGCTTCCTTAAAATCCATAGTGAATTAATTGCCAGGTATTTCCTGAATATATGCACCTTTTAGAACTGAAAATGCTCAATCATTTAACCCAAAAAATATCTTATGATTATGCTCTGCCTTCGAAATTTCCGAGAATAATCTTCGACGCTGAGAATAATCTTTGATGTTGATTTTGTGCCTGGAAATTTTGCATCCGGACCTCGCTTCTCAATTATCGACAAGTGCTCTGCCACCTGTTGATAAATTCAATATCTCCCACGTGCTCCATTCTTAACTGAGTACTTTTACATAGCTTCCTTATCCATGACATTGGCGTCTACTACAACCCTCAATCTCCTCTTTAGAATGTTGGATTCTCGTGCTACCTGTTCATAACAAGAAAATATTGCAGGATAATCATTTACATAATCATTTTAGCATCAATCGTCCCCTTTAAACCAATAACAAAAATGCATAATTTTATTTATAAAAATCATTATTATATTATTATAATTGTGAAGTTGTCGTCAGAGTAAAACAAACTCAAGTGTTGGAATTTCATATTGTAAAAATGCATACACTTTGGCTCCATATATGTCATGAATACATATCCCTTGAACAAGTTAATTTTTGGAAACATAAATAATTAATGAAAACAAAAATTACTTTGAATTATAAGGAATAGTTTCACGTAAGTAATTTAAACCAGCTTATAAAATGTGACCATGATGAATATGTAAAAATAATTTGGAAAAGACCTTCATACACAAATGACTAAGAGCAATAACATATCAACCTTACTGTATAATAGTTTCAACCTTCAGGAATGAGAGACATGCTACGCGAAATACAAATCCCATAACCCATAGTATCAACTTTGACCTTTACATGCAATAATAAAGATGACATATGAAGCCCATCATAAAGATCAAGATCAAATAATAAGGTTGTGTTATGCGTAATTCGTGGATTGAACAAAAAGCTTTGGAAATATTAGTCGAATGAACTTTGACAAGGTGCCAAAAATACAATAATCAACCTTCCAATTTCAAAACCTTATCAATATTTACGATAACAAAATCACATAATAAAATCAAATGACAAATATTTGGATAAGATTTCAAGATTAGGTTATGACAAATTATTAACACTTATCCCTTGATTTTCAATGCAAATCCACTCAAAATAATAATTTTAAAGTAATGATTTTGTCAACAAATCCATAGTTCGCAAAGGTTTTTCTTAAAAACATTTAATTTCATTGTTTCAGTAGCTTCAGGAATGTCACCATTTCAGTAGCTGTAAATTCTTTAGGTTTGCTATATGAAATTCAAACATTTCATCAAAACAAAATACAATTTTGTTTGATGAAATAATGTTTTTTAAGGCTGTTGAGTAGGGGCACAACAAGGTGAAAAGTGCCTCCAAACATCCTGGTGAGTTTCTAAGAGCAGGTAATGCGGCCAGGGTGAGTTTAAAATCTAAAAGGAAACAGTGAAACCTAAAAATGCAAGGGGAGATTCTTTTTAAAACTAAAATGAAAACCTACCCACCCCTTCTCAACAAACCAATAATTAACAGCTTGAAAATCATATTAAATCACCAATCAAGAGTAAGCACACGATAAACCTACTTGGCAAGCGACTAGATAGACATGCAATCAAGGATGCCTAGGCTGATACGCCACGTGAGCTTCAAACATAAATTCCACTAATCACACAAAACCTCCACCGTGATAAAATCACAATCAACAGCATAAAAGCTCCTTGTAAAAACAAAGTGGTAAAAAAAAACCCTCCAACGATGTATAAATAGACATTCATGTGTTAAAAGTTAATTAATATGGTTGGTAAGGCTTTTAAAATCGGTACACACGAGGTTTAAATGCTTCTGGTGCCAAAACACTACGCATCGAGTGCCTTCAAATAAGTCAACTCGAGAAAATCCCCGAAAATGGTGGCTCGAAAAACCCCAACCCAGTCGCAACCATCGGTTTAAAAACCAACAAAATGCTCACACTCCCTTTGCGGCCCGGCGGTCAAAACAACATCGAAAAGAAAAACGAGCAACAGCCGCCACAGCGGCTCTAAGACTAGAACCTCTCCGTCGAATCAGGTCTGGTGATGATCGGGTTGTCGCAATAAGATACTTCCGTCGTTGCGGCGAAGAGATGGACATCCACCCGACGTAGTGGTTCAGAAACCAAGCTAAGAATCAGGCTTCATAGTTTGACCAACTTCTGTCATAGCGGCAAAGAAACCAAAAACTAAGCGTAGCGCAGCATAAAAGGTTAGCCGTTGTAGCGGCTCCAAAATTGGAAATTTTCCGCCGTAGCGAGACGAAAAGAAGTGGAAACATTCCCAACACTCAAACCAAAACCTGACCCTCCGTTGTGGCGTGGATTTCCGAAAACCTCTACTGTAGCGGACGAGTAACTGTTCTGATGATGCATGAGAGATTTAAATACTAACTACATTCTACTCTAAAATTAATTAGTAGTTCATGTCCATTTTGTAAATATAATCTTTATAATAGATGAATATTTGTTATTAAATTTTGTTTTATAAATGAGAATTTTAATACATTAATTTGATATTCTTGTAGTTACATTCATGTAATATTTTTTTTTATAAATAAGTTTTGATATTCTTGTAGTAATGCTCACCTAATGATGTCTTTTTTTATGTAGTTAATGAATTTATCAAAAAATTATTTTATAAATTATAATTTCAAGTCATCATAGTAACCATTTGCTTTAATGAGATTTTGATTTATTTTATAAATTATAATTTCAACTATCATAATAATCATTTGTTTTTATGACACTTTGAATTTATTAAAATTATATTGAATGAAATTTATAAACATTGTAAGGTTTTTTTTAATGTAATGTTTAAACATTAGTTATTTGATTTTTTTTCTTCTACGCTCCATCAAAATGACAAATAAACACTAACCTGTAATGGATTGTTCTATTAAATTTTGAAATTTGAAATTTGATTTTAATATTTTTTTTGAAAATACTTCATAAATTTATTAATTTTAATTTTTTTAATTAATAAGTAATAAAAATTAAAAATTAAAAGAAACATAAATTGTAATATAGATTTATTAAGTTGAAAATTACATATAACTATTATTTCTTTTTATTTTTATTTATAAAAATAAATTATATATTTTTAAGTAATTTCAATAATGTATTTTATCTATTTATAATGCCTACTTACTTTAACTTGTGCATTGAAGATTTGTTCATTGCCAATAGTCTAATAAACGTTAATATTAGTCTTAACTCCACCTTATTGTTAGAGGTAACAATATATTACATTAATATCAATCTTAACGGCCCCCCTTAATGTTTATTAGAGGTAACAACATATTTATTTGTCATTGGTAGGTTTTGTTTTCATTTTGGTCTTCCTCTCAGTCATATCTTTATTTGTGTCTCCAATTTGATCATATCTTCATCTTGAATTGTCAATTGGGTCTACATATTGGTCTTCAATATTAGTGGTCATTATCTTAGTTTTTTTGTCCATATAAAATGAAATCCATCTATTAAAATACATGGTTTGCCAACTATTCTACCTGAAGTTTTCTAGGAAACGTTTTCACCTATGTGGTTCATCAACATGTTATAATAATTTGTTCTCAACTTAAGAACATTTTGAGATAAACATGCTCTTCTCTCTTCACTCAAAGTTTTATTTGCTCTCCTCTCTTCAATGGAAGATTTATTTTCCTCTTTTCAACATCAAGCTAGCATACAAGTATACCTATCACCCATGTATCTACTAAAGTGGTCAACTCTAGAACTTGATATCACGACTCTCTAGCTAGATGAGAGAAAAATACATTACATGATTACATGCACCATTATGGTACAACTTGCATGCTTGAATAACAAAGCTTACAACTAACTTGGAGAATACAATTTACATATGACTATGCATTACAACTTGGACCAATCAATAGGTATGCATGCCTTTAATATGTCTTACAACAATATACCCAACCATGCTTACCTCAGGTACACCCATAGTTCTCCTAAATGAACTTTTTTTTCAGATGGAAAGATCCACGAGAAACCCAGCAATATTTCCCCACATTCGTGGATGGTAGAGGTGGTAAACCGCCGGCCATCCTAGCAGAAAACCTAACCCCGGAGGACTCCCCCCAAACCGAGAGAGTGTACACATGTCTTACCCATTGAGCTAACCCTTGGGGTTGTTCTCCTAAATGAACTGCACTAATTGTTATTCTGTAGGAGACTATGGCTCCTAGGACATATGCATGTGATTTTTTCTTTAAAATTTACCCTGAGTGGAAATGTTGTGGTTGTGATGCTAGTGGTTTATCAAGGGGCTTAGGGCTTACTAGTGACTTGGAACCCACACCCTTATTTTTTTTTAAACCATGGGAACAACAACCTCCCAAGAGTATATCCAACAGTGTGCAAGCCAGATATGCCAATAACTTGTGATTTAGCCGAGGCCGAGACGTCCCTAAGCCCTTCGAAGTGAGCCTATATCCCACGAGTCGCCCACCCTTCAAGCCTTGTCACAACAGGCCAATGAGCAACTCTACCCCAGTTTTGAACCTATGACCTCCAAAGAAATAACACTTATTACTTGCTTGTGCATGCATATTGATGGAAAAAGAAACAACACTTATTACTTATTACTTGCTTGTGCATGCATATTGATTGAAGGCAAGTTTCAAGGTTTCGGAATACCTATCAGTATCCTAAATGTGTATGGTCCTTACCGTGATCGAAAATCTTTCCGAGAAAAGATCTTTGGAGTTGGATTGATGTCTGATCCCTCTCTCATCTTAGCAGGGACCTCAACCTGACACATTCCTCTGATGAAATCTAGGGATCTAAGGCGGTCTCTAACCCTTTGGCCCCAATTTTTACAGAATTCTTTTAGCAGGATGGTCTGTTCGATGTTGTTTCGGCAGCCATTGTTCCTACGTGGTCAAATGAGCATTGTGTTCATGCAGGCATTGCAAAAAGACTTACAGATTTCTGATGGGTGAAGCAGTGGGTAGATACCACTCTTGGGCCGTCCCTATAGGTGCATCCGATCAGAAGGCCATTGTCTTGCAGCTTGACCTGGAAAATCATTTTTTTCCTTCCCTTTCAAATTCAACAGAACACAGGCGGCAAAGGAAGAGTTTCGTTCTTTTGTGAAGAAATGTTGGTAGCTCTTACTCGGATTTGGAATCACCCTCTCCCATGCTACATCCGGTAAAGAAGCTCCAATTACTGCGAGGTGAGGTGGTTAGATGGGACAGAGAAAAGAAGATTTCAAGTGATGAGGAGTTGATCCATATAGAAGGTGAAATTGAGGCTCTAAAAGGTAACGTTGATGGAGATCTCTTCTCCGAGGAAAGAAAAGAGGCCTTGCTGAACCTTGAGATCCATAGGTCAAAGGTTCTTTATCGGGTCAAATCAATGTGGAGACTTAAAATTCGTGCTCTCTGGATCAGGGAGGGGGCCGAAACGCAGTTTTTTCAGTGTTTCGCCTCTCACAGGAAAAATGTCAAGTAGAGATGGAATCCTTCTATCATATCAAAGGGATTTAAAAAGGGAATACAAGGTCCATTTTGAAAACCTATATGGTAAGGATAATTCCGTTAGGCTTGAACTCCATCTCAAGGTACTTAAACTTTATCCTCCTTTTTTTTCAGTATGGAGAAGGGCAGAAGTGTGGGTAGGGCTATTAGCTTAGAGGAGTTAAAGGAGGTGTTTTTTTTTTTATAAAAGACAAAAGTCCAGGTCCTGATGGTTGGACTGTTCAGTTCTGCTTACATTTTTTTTGAGTTGGTTGGAATGGATCTGTTGTTGGCTATAGAAAAATTGAGGAAGAAGTAATTTGTTCCCGTTGGACTTAACGCCACTTATATCATGATGATCTCGCCGTGCAATCTGGCATATAAGGTAATCGCCAAGATCATCTCTAACAGAATAAATCTGATTTTGGAAAATAGATTTCTGACCAGCAGTTTGGCTTTTTATCAAATCAGGAAATCACAGACGCAGTGGGAATAGCACAAGAATGCCTCCATTCAATAAAAGCCAAGCACTTAAAGGCATTTATTCTGAAATTGGGCCTGGTTAAAGCTTTCAACAATTCAACCTTGTGGATTGGACTTTCATTTAGTTTATGCTTATTCAGATCGTCCTACCAGTTGAGATCACAAACTAGGTGATGGCTTGCGTTTCCTCAGCCACTTTTGCTGTACTGATCAATAGCACCCCATCACCCTTTTTCCGAAGTTAAAAAGGACTAAGGCAGGACTTCTCGTTATCTCCGTTTCTTTTTATCTTGGTTATCGAAGGAATTAGTAGACTCGTCATAAAGGCAAAGGAGGAGTGCAAGCTCAAAGGTATCTCACTTTCTCGCACTTTCTCCATCATGCACCTCCTTTTCGTCGATGATGTGTTATTGATGGGGATGGAAAATGTTGAAGAGTGGAAGCACTATAACGATATTTTACATTGTTTTTACAAAGCCACAGGTATGCTTATTTGTGTGGAAAAGTCGATGTTTCTCCATTTGGACCCTGAATTGGTGACCTGTGATCAACTCCGTGCTTTGTTTCCTTACAAATTTGAAAAGCTGGAGCAGGGGTTCAAGTATTTAGGTTATCTCTTAAAGCCTAACTGTTATAGGATTGAAGACTGGAACTGGTTGATCAAAAAAGTTGATAGAAAACTAAAACACTGGACTTTCCGTTTGTTATCTTTAGGGGGGACGGTTGGTCCTTGTAAACTCGGTGCTTCAGAGCATCTCAGTGTACCGGTTCTCCCTTGCTCCGGTTCCTAAAACCCTGATCAATGCCATTACTTTCATTTTTGTGGAGTGGGGATCAAAATACTTCAAATGTGCATTTGGCCAGCTGGGAAAGGCTGGCATTACCCAAAACAGTTGGGGGATTGGGTATACAACGGATGGAATGGTTCAGACTGGCCCTTAGAGCTAAAATCATATGGTGTGGGATTTTCAATTCAGGACATTGGAGCCGAACTTTGAGAGCTAAATACCTGAAAGGAAGACCAATGTTATTATGGATTAGAGAGCCATGTCTAAATCCTTTAAACACATCCATTATTTGGACGAGGCTTCTAAAAACTCTCTTTATTATCAAGTAGTGAATCAGTTCGAAAGTTGGAAACGACATTCATGTTTTTTTGGGCATTAATTCGGTTGTGGGATTGGAGGAAAGCTACATTCTATCCAGGCCCCTCATATCCTTTCTGCACAACACAAATCTCTTTGTATTGGCTCAAGTTTATAAGAAGAAAATTACAGAGCAACAAGGGTCATATTGGTATTGGGCTTGTGAGTTGGCTGTACCTTATCATTTGGCCTTGGAATGGGATGCTTTTGTTAACAAGTTGGATGTTGCTGGGTTCTCTTATCTTCGGAGGAGCTGGATGTCTTAGTAAGTTGGGACAAGGGTGAAGAATCTGGCATTCTCACTGCCAAAAAGCATATGATGCTATGGTAACACTTTAAACTACTACTTCTTGTTGTTGGTGGACTCCCAAGCTTTGGAAACAAAGCATTCATTTAAAACTAAAGTATTTCATTTGGTTGGCAACAAACAACAAGCTGCTAACCTGGGACAACCTGTACAAGTGTGGGTTTATATGCATAGAGGACGAGAGTGTTTCCCACTTGTTTTATAAGTGCATTTTTGTTAGAATTGTTTGGAATGAAGTGCATAATGTCTTGGGTCATAAGGAAGTCTGGGATTTTTCTGATTTTTTCGATTGCATGATGAGCTGGTGGAAAAAGAAAGATTGTGTGCAAACCCTCCCTCTATTTGTTTGCTGGGTGTTGTGGTTGTGCATAAATCATTATACTTTCAATGATGTAAATCCTTCATGTTTTCAGGCCTACACAAAAGTCATTGGTTTGTTACAGGATTATGAACGTTCCAGATCTATCAAGCATCCCAGAATCTTATTGCCACTGGTTTTGACTGATGAGGTATCATTCGGATTTTTAGCGGGTGTTTATGGGGTAGGTATGCTTCTCTTCTGTGGTACGCTTTCGCTTGACGCAGGGGTGTTTATTGTCTTCGAGTATGAGGGGACTCACATGTTGTTATTGATTGGGTCTAACATACAACATATAATATAATAAATAATAATAAATAAATATAAATAATAATATTAATTATTAATATTATTATTTATGTTTATTTATTATTATTTATTATATGTTGTATGTTAGATTGAGCTGTTGTACCATCACTAATATTAAGCTGGACCATTGGTCAGGAGGATTTTGTTATAGGGGGGATTTAGATGATTTGCTGTGAACATGTTTATAGGGAGTTAAATGGGCAGGCTGATTCTCTTAGAAAGAGAGCCATTGGTCCGATAGATGGTTGTATTTTCTTTAATGAACTTCTCGCTGACAACCTGATTGATTGGTGTTTGCATCTCTGTTTTCTGAAATCCTTGTAATATCTTGTGATGTCCATCAATTTCCTGTGTGATAGGTTTTTTGGAACTTGCTTGTAGTAGTCTTTTTTGTCTATGTTTTGCCGATTTAGTATGGAGTTTTCCGTGCTGTGATGATCGATAGTATGTACTCGCTTCACATGTTTTGAGCTATGTAACTTTGATTTTATATAAACAAGTTATAGTTTTTTTTCTATTTGAAAAACATATACAGGCAAGACTTAGCCATCAGTTTTGGAATAACTTATCGACTCGACCATTTGCATCAATCGGACGACCAGGGCTCCATTTAGGCGGCGGCGATGCTCTGCTGAGCATCGGATTGATGCAAATGATCGGGTTGATAGATTATTCCACAGCTTTTTCTATTTAAAAAAATATATACAGTCAAGACTTGGCCATCAAATGTACTCGTGGTAGTTCCACTTTCCCACCAACGAGCAATAAACAACTTGCTGGGTAATATTGAATACATCGAGGTTGCTAGTTCCACTTGCCCAAAGGTGTTCACCAACGATCATAAACCAACTTGCTGGGTAGTATTGAATACATCGAGGTTGCTAGTTCCACTTGCCCATAGGTGTTCACCAACGATCATAAACCAACTTGCTGGGTAATATTGAATACATCGAGGTTGGCAAGCAAAGCAATGGCAAAAAAATATTTTATATGTAGCAGAGTAATAAATGTTGCGGTAGCACAGTAATAAATGTTGCAACAGCACAGTGGGTAATTGGATCTCATTAATATTCAACGGTCCATAGTGCTGCAGCAGCATTTATTACTCTACTGCAATAATAAATACTGTTGGCCCAAAGCAAATAGTTGAAGCATTCGATGTTGGGCAACAGAGTGGTTATTGCTCGTCTTCGTAGCTGCAATTGAGTAGGTGTGCTGGTAGATTCTCCATTTCCACTTCACGGCCAACGCTGCACCATTATCTATAAAAGCTTCTCTGTGTTGGTACACCATCCAGCTGAAAGGAAAGGGGACAATTATCACGTAGTTCCGTTAACATCTAGCAGATACGGTATTCTAAAGATGGATAAGATGGATATTTTCAAGTAGAGCTAACAATAGGAAGAATATCATTTTTTTTTATAAAAAGAATTTAAACTTTATTTACATTTTTCAGATAAATAAAAAAAGTCCATTCTCTCAAGGTTTTTCAAGAACCCGCCAAAAACTGTTACAAAAAGATCATAGTATTTGAGAATACAATAGATCGAAAATTCAAGCAAAGACAAATTCTTCAATTCACCACAGCTTTCCAAAATGCTAAGAAAAACTGTATATTCAAAATCATCATAGGATTCATGTTCGGTCATTATATATGTAGCAACATCAACGTCATAAAGACCAAAAAATAGCATAAGTAGTCTCAAAAATCATCAATCACATCTCCATAGAAACTTGTTTCATCTTCAGGCCCATTCAGGAAAAGAAAAAGAAAAAACTGAAAAGTTTTAATAATTCAGCTGCTTGAAACTCTAAAATGTCAGAGCCCTTCCAGAACCATCGCTCCATCATCTCTTCATTCAGAAAATCTGAAAAGTTTCAATAATTTCAGCAGCTCGAAACTCTTTAATATGCCAGAGCCCTTCCAAAACCATCGTTCTAAAATATCTGCATGAGAATTTCTTTCACCCTAAATATGCTTAAACTCCGCCATCTCAAACATATCTGAAAGTTTATTTATTTCAAAAAGAACTTAAGATAACTCTAAATTACTCATTCTGTATTTACCTGTAGCCCAATTGATGACTAACTAGGAGTCACCAAAAATACGAAGAATATATACCACTGAAGAAATATCCTTCGTCAGCGTCAAAAAAATCTTGACCATTCAGCGAAGACATGGTCAAAAGTTAACAATCTGCTTGTGAACTAAATAACCCTCAAATCAAATCACAACAAAACGAACAACAATATACATGATCCACACCTTAAATAGTTGACGTGAATGATTCATAATTGATTATTAATTATAGACATCATTCACAGGCTGGATTGAGTTGTTATCACACCATTTAGCATAAGATTTCGTTTTGAATCCATTGTCATCATCGAGATTGTGAAGATGAATGCTCACGTCTCACTGGAAAAGCGATTCATACATACCTGGTCGAAGATTTAAGAAGTAGAACATAAATTAAAATAGCAATTGTATCTAGGGGTGCAATAAAAGAACGCCGTGTTGCAAGCTAAGCAAGGAGATGTGGACATATACAACAAAACATTATATTCTTCACATAATTGGCCATTATCGGCTTTTCAAAAGTAATCATGAAAAGTATTCTTTTCTTATCCAAATGAGAATGGATTGTTAGTTTTTGTAGTTCTTATGTTACAATCAAGTAACATTGCATAAATTTATGGATCTATCTAGTATCTTGTTGCTTATACTAATGATTGTCAAATTCCAATTTATTAATAAAATCTGTTTAGGCATACTTACATCCTTGTCTTGACACGCTTAATCATTCTCATTCTATTTTTTTATTCATTCAGCTTTATAACAAACTATATATATATAAGGACTCTACATTTTATTAATTGTTGCTTATACTAATGTTTGTCAAATTCCAATTTATTAATAAAATCTTATTAGGCACTTACATCCTTGTCTTGACACGTTTAATCATTCTTTTCTATTTTTTTATTCATTCAGCTTTTTAACAAACTATATATATATATAAGGACTCTACATTTTTTTAACTTACATATTTTTGACGAACTTTTATACGGCATACAATTAGCTTTTTGATGTACTATTTGTAAAAGCAAACTAGCTGCTAGTACGAATTTTCCATGCTCTATAGCATAAAGCAGATTAATGAACAAAAGGACTTCATTTTACAAAAACGCTCATAGCTAAAAGATTAATATCTCACATAGCATTTTTTTTACAATCATCACATGCACGACACATAACAAAAAAAATTGCATTCTGCAATTTGACAATATCAATTTTTTATGCTTAAATGACTTAATTTTCAACTCAAAAATCTAATGCAGAACTTACTTCAATTTGGATTATTCACATAAGTTTGCTTTTGCTTGCCTTGTCGTTAGCTTTATCTCTTGTTCGATTCTTAGAGCACTTGGATCATATGGTATGCCTTGTTACTAAGCCTAGGGTGGCGTGCATTGAATAGAGGAGACTTCAAGATATATGGTTCACGAGTTGAGCACTCCTCTTTGCACATCTTTCTAAGAGATCTACCCTTCCACGTGTTGTTTTGGATCCACGTGTTAATGTGCATATAACAACTTGTAAAACCCAATATGACTCTCAGATGTCGTAGTGTCTAGCTCTAGCTTCTTAGATACCATCATTGTGCTTGAATCTCATACCATATAAAGTTTGTACATACACTTCTGCAAAATGGTTGAAAAGAAAAAGAGACTCGACATAATATTCAACATGTAATAATGAATACATCAAATATAATATGTATGAAGTACCCTTACATAGGGATACAAGTGTTCAACACTAGACATGTAGACCATAAAATCAAGACACTTCAAGATACACACGCACATAATTTCAAAACACCAAGGCGTTGGGAAGGCATGAGATTCATCACTCTTATATACGCTGTGCTCATATCTTGTAGAGAAATGAGCGTTGGTGCTTTGTGATACTATTGGATCATCTTTCATACCCATCCCCCAAAAATAATCATCATCAAATTCTATGGCAAAATTTCCACTATCAACTCCAAGAAGGGATCAATTGCATCTAGACAATGAGATATGCATCAAGGATTTTGTTCAACAACTGATTGTGCATAAGTGGAAGGTTGCGATGCATGAAGACAAGATCATTCAACCATTGTTATTTCAAGTAGTTTCTCTTCTCCATGTGAATGCATTCAACGGCAGACAATTTATACTCACACTCTAAAACACTGCAAATTTGACTAATTACATAATTTTTGCACTTGAGGGCATTCCACCAAATGCTTCGCCCCAATTTTCTATGATAAATCAAACTCTGAATCAACTATCTTCATTGTAGCTTCACAAACTCCAAATGCTCACAATCAATGAAAGAAAGAGGTGTGAGGAAAACATGGGAGATGTTTGTATATAACAATGATCTAACAGCCCCGAGGGTTGGCTTAATTGATCTTGAGCCAAACGTGAGATCTCTCACCCCACAGTAGGAGAGGTCACAAGTTCGACTCTCTTGATCCCATTGGAGTGAGGCTCCGTAATTATGGCCGACAGTTTACCTCATTTATCATCCATGACTCGTGATGAAGTACTCAGAGTGTTCCCCAAGATTTCTTCCATCGAAAAAAAATAGCAGTGATCTAAGGTTTGCGGGGTGGGCTTTAATTTCCTTTTTGCTTTGACTTTCCTCTTCTTTTTGTTTCAAGCATGTGCACATTTAATGGTAGATTTTGCATGAATTCATATGTTCGGGATTAAACCAACATATTGCCCCATTTCAAAGCCTAATTCAACACCCATACCCACTAAACCGGTCCAAACGATCCAATTCCAATGCGGCTTGGCCAATATAATATTGAAAAATCTGAGGTCAGAACTCAAGTGAGCCAACTGTTGAAGAATATACTTGATACATCGCAGAGTTGGAAGGGTCGAAGCCCAAAAACAATTTTGCAAACTCTTTTCAATAAGCCCAAGGGTAATCAGCTACAACCCCGCAAAATATTTTGTAGCTGTATAGAACAAGTAAAACTCAAACAGTTAGAAGCAGGAAAGACACAGATTTAAAAAACAATATAAATAAATAAAAAACTGGCAATAGAACCAGAAGATCATGACAGCATCAAGGACCGTAAAGTTCTTTAAAACAGTGAAAAGGAGAATGGACAGATCTCCTTTCAATGCTCTGATCGTCTTTTCAGTAGTATATTTGCTGATCAAGACCAGATAATGTTCAGATTTTGGCTTTATTTTAGATCTTATCTTGGGATCGTAAGATCCAGATTTTGCATGAAAGTAAAGACTGTTTTCTGGTTTTTTGTATCCTTATCTTTCTTAGAGTTTATACAAATTTTTTATTTGCAGAATAAGTATAATTTTCAAATACTGTTCTGTTCAAAATAAAAGTTATAACAGTTTCCTCATTGACAGATGCCAACCATTATCTATCCACCCTTGAAAATTTGATCCCCTAATAATTGCAATTGGAAAACTGAGATACAGACTACCCATGTATTGCTGACAAAAGCTGTGAAGTAAATGTATAACTAAGACATTTCTAAAAACCGTGCTAGGGCATACCTATAATATAGATAAACTAAAAAATAAAAATAAGTGTATTATGGCTTCTATTTCTTCTGCACTACTGCTAAGGCTTCTTAACTACAGCTACGGCAAATAAACGGCAGCACGGATACGGTAACGGCGGATAACACAACGTAAGTTAGTCTGAAGTGCACCCTATATAGAGATAGATAGGTCTTATTATCTGCTTGCCGAGTTTTACACTGCTTGCCGATATATGGAGACAGAGCGTCCAGATGAGATGTTGTATCAAAGGTGTGCTGCTTACCGGTTTTACCACATCACCACTCAGTTAGCTTATTGTTTAGCCCGAGACGGTCACTACTTCATTCTACGCTAACCCCTTTCAATTAGCTGAGGGGATCTCGCCTTCGTATGACCTGAACTTCCAGGAGGTGCTTGATGCTTCTGGCTGGATTCATTGACTCGCAACCACTCTAGTATTATAGCTCTATACCAAATAATATTGAACTTGACAAAGAAGAAAAGAACAAATGATGTGGTTTACTTAAAAGTCTAAATGCACAGAAGAAAAAACTTTCTATTAAATATGAGTAAATCATGAAAGTAAAATAACTATAAAGTATGAACATAGAGAGGGATAAGATACATACTCTTCGTAGCAAAGTAATGAATAGGACCATGTGAGGGTGTGTTACTAGAGCTTTTCTGTTTAATTCCATGCACCTTGTTTTTTTCCCTCTTCCTACAATGCAGATCCTACAGTTTAATAAAGCATTCTACTTAATACGTTTGTTTTTTCCCCTCTTCCTACAATGCAGATCCTACAGTTTAATAAAGCATTCTACTCAATACGTTCAGATTTCAAAAGAACAGCAATTACGATGACTTAGACAGTAGTTCTTAGCATAAAAGTGAATAGCAGCAGTATGTACTATGTATCATATGTTGGGCAATTATGATGACTTAGACAGTAGTTCTTAGCATAAAAGTGAATAGCAGCAGTATGTACTATGTATCATATGTTGGGCACTTACGGATCAAGGTTGAGAATCAGAAATTATATTTGTCAATGTTCAGTTTCATTGACTTCGTTCAAAAGCAGAAATTGTATGTCGGTCAGTTTCTCAATATGATAAAATATAAAATAACACTCAAATCCTTTATTTGAGAAAAGTAATTTGTTTTAATACAATAGTGATCCATTAGGTGTTTCAGTACCGGATCCATTGTGTTTCAATAACGTGCCCAAAGAGTTGCAGTGAATTTACTACCTCCATGGCAAAATGTTGCAGTGAATTTACTACTTCCATGGCAAAATGTTGTAGTGATTACTTCTTGACTAAGAAAATAAAGCTCTTAATTTCGTTGTAGTATGGATTAAAACAGAAGTACATCTACTTCTTTTCTTTTCTAGATACTTCTTAATGGTTTTCCTAATTAGATCATCGTAGCCATTACTTTTGAAGACTTTAACAAGGTGCTTTAATTCAAAATCTAAGTGTGCCAAATCAGATATTCGCTTGGCTCTAATAGTTGAAAGAAAGGACAATTGATATTTTATGACGCCTAGAGTAAATTGTGAAAAGCTATGAATCGTGTCCTTCTCAATGCTAGAAGGTTAGAAATTCAACTAATTACATAATCATGAAAAAAAATATATATATATATAAAAGGTTACTTCATTCTACTTCCTCAAACATAACACACTATACAGCCAAATATCCGCATCGCTAAATTGTATCTGCAGATGGATTATTTTCAAGAAAATTATGTTTAAACACCTTAAGATGAGCTGAAATGCACAGGAATGGAAAAGCAACAAATAGCCATAAATAAGCATAACAACAAATAAGCCTAACAGTATTTTTACCCAATCTACATTAGTGACCGGCAGTGACTCAAAACCCTATAATTATTTTCACAAATTTCATCTATCAGTATTTAGGCACAGAACAATTCCCCATTGCTCATTCAATTAGAATTAATATATAAGATCCTCATCAACTCCTTTTAAACAAAGAGCTGGTCTTTTAATGCCAATATACTTTCAAAGAGCCCATCCTGATTAACTCTTGTGTAAGGAAGAAGGTTCTTTAAGGTCAATGCTCCAAAGCAAAAGACTTTAACTAAGGAATGATGGAAATTTTACAAGCCAACATAAATGTTTCAAATATGAGTATGTAGAAATAGATGTCATACCTCTTGCAGACGAGTGGCATCTAGGGAAGATCCTTATAAGAGTCCCCTTAGTACTAGAAGTCGTAAGGAGGCTGCCATCGAGGGTGAGCGAAAAGCAGGCGATGCGAGAATCATGGGCAGTAATAAACTTGGTCCTCTTGAGGCCATAGTGCTCAACTCTCATCTGCCCACGGTGCAAGCCCGGGCAAGCCAACACGAAGCTATTGGGAGCATGAGACACAGCACACAAACCTTTAGGGTTTGCCATCGTCTCAATCTGATGCAACAGCTTCAAATCCACAAAATTGTACACATAAATCTTGTGTTCCAACACCACCACAATCCGATCCCGTCTCAGCTTTACAGCTCGAACCTCAGACCTGAAGGACAGTTCGCCAATACAGCGGCTTTGATGATCATCCCAGATCATTACCTTATAGGGCGGGTATTGGGGATTCGAACCCCCGCCCACAAGCGCCAAAATATTACATCGGAATAACATCTCCACAACCCCAATACCGCCATTATTGAAGTCTCTTCTGAAGGTTTCTCTGAACGGATCGCAGTTATAAACCTGGAAACCCTGTTCGGTGCCACAGGCGAAACACCCAAAGTCCTGATTGAATGATACGTAGAGCAATGATGATTTTTCATTGGCAGTCTCTGGGAAGACGGCGAATTTGGATTTGGATCGGGAGATGGGTCAATTATAAGGGAAGTACTACTGCTTGGCGGTGAAACAGTCGTCACTGTCGCCATTAATGAATTGGGCAATCACCTTCCATACAAAAGAAAAATAAAACAACCCAACCCAGACAAACCCTTAAAATACAGACCTTTAAACAAAAAAACAAGAAATTCAATATCACAGAAGCACCATAATGGCAGCCGATTACTGGAAAAACAATACAATAACAGCAGTAATGAAATACCTTGACCGTTAGCAGCAGTAATGGCGGGCTGGACTGTGCACCTTACCTAACGATGGAGATTATCCGAATCCTCGGATGAAAATATGGACGGGTGAAAAACAAAAAAGCAATAAATTCAGAGAGTAATTTTCATTTGTTGAAAAGCCTTACCACGTAATTATTTTAATGTTACTTACAACATCTAATAAATTAAAAATATCTATTAAAAGTTTTATAATATAATAATTATTCTTCTTAAGAAGGTAGACTTTCCTAATTAATTAATTCATAAAGTTTCAATGGTTACCTCAACTGGTAAGATATGGTACTTGTTTTGATATAGATGAAGATTACAAGTTCAAAACCTGAGTTCTTTGAAGTTTTGTCAAAAAAATTCATTTGAAGTTTTCAAAAAAAATCATTTATAAGTAGAAGCTAGAGTTTCGCAAATTTTTGATCTAATGGTTGTAGTCTTTATATGTTTGTTGTTTGGACTAGTCTTTTACTTTGACGCAATGACCTGTAGCAGTTGTGGCATTAAAGTTTGTTGAGCAAAATTTTTTTTTTATGCAGTAGAGTAATAAATGCTGCCATGACAGCACTGTGCATTGGATTCAAATAGCCGCGGTGCATTAAAGCTTGCTAGGCAAAAAAATAAATGCTGTGATGACAGCACTATGAACCCTTGGATCTCAAACAGCTGCTGTGGCATTAAATCTTGCTGAACAAAAAATATTGCATATACAGCAGAAAAATAAATGTTGCGTTATTAATTGCCGTGTAGTTAGTGCATCTTGTTGTTGTAATGAGAGGGCACATGAATCATGGACAAAAAGTGATGGTATAATCGGCATGGCTGCAAGTGAAAGTGCTGGTTTCGTCGTCGTAGGCGTAGCTGTATGCGGTTGGGCAAGCGGCCTTGAAAATCTTCGAGTAGGCGGTGGGGGAACACGTCTGAGGAGTGTTGTAGTCGCCCTTGCAGCAGTACTCGTCAGTCCCGAACGCCTCGCAGGCGCTCTTACAGGCAATCACTCGCCCATCGCTTCCCTTCACGCTCAGCTTGCTCGGGCAGTTGCTCCGAAGGTCGGTAACGCACCCAGAAGTCCCGCAGTTCCCGGTGCCGCCCATCGTGGTGATCTTCAATGGGACGTTGTAGCCCTCGACGAGGCTCACGTCGTAGAAATCCGTGTCGCCGCCGATTGTGAATTCCGCCAGGGTGGCAGGTGGTGCCCCGCCCGCGCCATTGCAATTGAGGCCGCGTCCGCAGTCGGCAGTGGCGCAGGAGCCGGCGCCCGAGGCGTTGAAGTTGCAGCCCGTGCGAGCCCAGAAGCGGCCCGACCAACCCGCCGGAGCGTTAACCTGTGTTGACTGTCCCGTGTTGAGGACGAAGCCACCGCCAGCAAGGGGGGCGCCGTTGTTCCCCGTCAAGACGCCCGCCCAAATTGTCTCCGAGCAGGCGTTGAATACCGTGAACACTGTTGCGCTAATTCTAACGCACCCTGCAACACCACAAACAAATTCATCAGCTACTTTTCTGGTCATTGGAGGCCCCAGTTGTGCCAAAGCTAGAAAATGCATTGGCCGCATTAATGAAGTCTGTACAGATGCTCTTTCCTGCGCAGCCATAAGATCCAGCAGAGAAAATTTCATTGAAGAAATCCCGGGTAACAATATCCTCAACAGCTCCATGGCAGATACAAAGAGCAAGAAGTAGAATAATAACGCTCAAACGGAGATTATTTGCCATATTAGCGAGTATTGCCAATACTATTGTTATGGCAGATAGAAACACAGAAAGAGAAATGCGGTGCTCTGCTCTATAGAGAGAAGAGGCGAGGCTCTTACATAGCCGTCGGTGTCTTTATGCGCTGCTCTGGTCTGATTGTGTGGCTTTAAGACGACGCCTTATTCTCAGCCTTTTATCGCAATTTCTACATAAAATAAATTTGATGACCGGACTGCTGACTTTAAACTGCCGTTACCTGTACGAAATAAATTGTTGTTTTAATGACCCGGCGATCATAATATATGGAAACAAAAGTCTACAAGTTGGTTTGTAAAGTCTAAAAGTTGTTCGATTAAAAAATACAACTGAAAGATATAGTAGTACTTGACAGTGCCACAGTGCGCGCCAATGACGCCAATCTAGTCATGAAACGTGTTGTATCATGTGCGTTCGAAAACAAAATTGAAAGATACAACACTACCTTGACTGCACTGTTGGACTTTGATAACGTTTTGCTAGTCAAATATTTTGAGAGAACGGTGACGTTTGGCGATTTTTATAAACAGTCATTAAGTGCGTGGCGAACAGTTGGATGTGTAGTGTGCATTAACCATGACATTTAGATAAAATGACTCTGGGTCGTGCCCTAAATGGTGGGGATGACCTTGAGGGGTTCGTCGGCAAATTTACCTATAAGGCCATGAGCTGTACTGAGATAGAGGCGTGGGCGGCTGGGGTGTGGGGTCTACTTTGAGATACAACCAACAATTTACATTTTGCAAAAAAGATGGTATGGGTTTATATTCAAAATGGAGGAACACTCCACCCAAGTGTTGGACTCCCAGTGGTTGTGTGGCCGAGGAAGCTTAATGCTTAGGCGTTGGCATTACGGTTTTGACCCGGCCACTGAATGGCTTCGCTTTAGACATATATGGGTTCTAATGTCGGACCTCCCATTATTCTTCTAGCTTTGAAAGCCATAGGTGATCATCTCGGTCATTTTGTTCATTTAGACGAGGGATTACTGCAAGGTATTGATAGGCGGAATGGCAAGATTTTAGTTGAGATTGACATGAACCTAGGTTTCAGGGAGAAAGTCACTATAGAATGGCGTGACCAAACTATTACTCAATCTTTGGACTGCCTGGGCATCCCGTTCCGATGAGGTGGTTGGGATGGGTATCCTTGATCCCCGGGTGGGCATTGGGCATATCGATGTCCAAGAACCCTCTTCATCATCTTTGAGCCCACCCCTGTCTCTCAATGATGATATCCCACTAGCCAAAAAGGGGATGTTAAGGGACATTCCGCTTACTATATTCTCGGGGACATGCGGTGGGAGCCTACAATCTCATCCCCCGAATCCTCCTGAAGAAGAGCCTTTTCCACTGAAATGCCCGACTGTCACACCTTCTCCTCTCCTTGCTCGGGGGGTCAAAATGGGGGGATTAAAAACATATTTCTCTCCAATCAAAACCCGTAGTGCGAGAAAGACAAAGAAGGGGCCTAACCTTGCTTCGGAGGTCAAAGGCTCAACCTCTCCTTCTATGCAGATATTTGTAAACTCCAAGGCGCTTAGAGGCATGATAGCCCTTGCAAGGGTTCCAAAATTATATGTGCCTCTATTAATATCAGGGGAGTGGGGAGCCTCCATAAACAACTTGCCCTCCGAAGAATTATGGACAGGGAGATGCTGGATGTAATTTTTTTGCAGGAGACGATGGTCTGCTTGTACTTTCTTTCTGAAAGTCAAAAGGGATTGGCAGGTGACTTCGGTGGACGCGTTGGGCTTGTTCGGGGGTCTTTTGGCGGCTTGGGATCCTGGTGAGGTTAAACTAAAAGCCTATGTTGTGTTTGCAGGGATTCTATTGACAGGTTATAGCATGGACTTCAATGAGGAAGTCAATCTTATCAACGTATATGGACCATATAATGCTTAGGAGGCCTTCTGGAATAGGGTTGCGAGTGAAGGCACTTTGGGGCTTCTGAACTTTATGATAGATGGCGATTTAAACTATTCATGGTCAACATGTGAAGTGTGGGGGAAGCATTCCAAAGTTGACCCACTAAGTGACTACTTTGTGGAGCTTATGGGGTATGAAGGATTGGTGGGCGTGGAACCTGCTACTTTGAGCCCAACCTGGAGCAACGGGCGTGTAGGTGAGAAGCGGGTGGCAAAGCGACTAGACAATTCATAATTAGCGAGTCATTATTGGATAAGTCGATGAAGTATAGGTCCTGGGTCGACCCTAAAAGGTTCTTAGACCACCATCCAATTTTATTGAAGCTGGGAATGGGCGGTTCTGGGCCGGCCATACCATTCAAATTCAACCATGGGTGGCTGAAGTTCAAGGGTTTCAAAGACTTGATTTGTGAGGTATGGCACGCTGATGATAGACGACAGAACTTGACTCCCGTGGATAATTTGATGGCGAAGCTCAGTAGGTTGAAACTTGAAGTTAAAAAATGGATAAAGTTCCGAAATCATGCCAACAAAGCAACCTTGCTGCGCATAAAACAAGAGATAGGGAAGCTTAATGCGCTATCAGCCCCGTTGGCATGGGGTCAATCTGAAATGGACAATCTTCTTAAACTGGAATCAGAGAAGGCCTCAATACTTAGCATAGCTCACGAAAAGGCTAGATTAGAAAGCCGGATGGTCTGGCTAAAGGCTGGAGATCTGAATACAAAAAATTTTCATAAGTTCGCTAATCACCGAAGGAATTCCAATTATATCTGGGAGATGGTAACCAATGATGGCCAAGTGGTAAAGGAGCATGATGAGATTGTTGAAGAGGCACGGGATTACTTTCAAGCATACTATAAGGCTGAAGAAGATATATCTATAATTGACCAATTCAAGGTCATGAAAGAATACCCAAGGATTTTCGATGTATCGACTAGAGATGCATTATATGCCCCTGTCCAAATGGTCGAACTAAAAACGGTAATCATGGCTTCGCCAAGATCTAAAATTCCGGGGCCCAACGGGTGGACCTGTGAGTTATTCATGGAGTGTTTTGACCTCATGGGGCTTGACCTTTTAAGGGTGGTGGAAGATTCAAGAAACATAGGAGTTATCTCTAGAGCTATGAACTCAAACTTTGTGGCTTTGATTCCTAAAAACACAGTCTTGGCCTCCCTGGGAAATTACCGGCCTATTTCCCTTTACAATTTTGTATACAAAGTCATAGCGAAGATCATCGCCAATCGACTTAAGCCAAAGTTCTCGCGGGGTTTATCCAGGGAACAATTCGGTTTCTTACAAAATAGGCAGATTTTGGAAGCGGTGGGGGTGGCCCAAGAGGTGCTCCATAGTGTAAAGACGAAATCGATGGAAGCTGTTGTTCTTCAACTAGACCTAAACAAAGCATATGACCGGGTCTCTTGGGGTTTCCTCAGACTGGTTTTGATTCAAGTAGGCATACCTTTTCGCATGATGAAATGGATTATGAGATGTGTCTCGTCAGTCTCCTATGCGGTGTTGATCAATGGTAAGCCCACAAAGTTTTTTGAAGCTGGTCATGGACTTAGACAAGGGTGCCCCCTATCGCCACTTCTCTTCATGTTGGTGATTGAGGGCTTAAGCAGACTCCTCCACAAGGCCAAGGCATCTGGTGTGGTCATAGGGATTAAGATCAGTAGTGTTTTACACATAACCCAATTAATGTTTGTGGATGATTTCATGATTATGGGATCAAGCTCACTATCTGAATGGGTTGTTATAGCCGAAATTTCAAAATCATTATGTGTTGTCTCAGGTCTATCAGTAAATCCAAGCAAATCGCGCCTTCTTTTGAATAGAGCATCTGATGCCTTCAGGTATGGTATGGAACTTTTATTTCAGATGGCTTCTTGCCAGATGTCTGAAGGAATAAAATACCTGGGGTATTATATTAAACCAAATGGATATAAGGCGGGGAACTGGAATGGCTCCTGAAGAGGTTTGAAAGAAGGATAAAATTATGGGGGTGGCGATGGTTGTCCATAGGGGGAAGGCTCGCATTAGCTTGCTTTGTTCTGACAAACATGGTTGTTTACTGGTTCTCACTTTGCAAAGTCCCCAAGGCCATCATAAATAAGCCGAGGATGACGACCATGGCTTTTCTCTGGTCTGGTGGTGTATCCCAAACCAAATATCACCTAGTTCGCTGGGAGGACTTGGCACGCCCAGTGGAGAAAGGTGGTTGGGGTCTTAAGAATCAACACTTATTGTCCCTAGCTTTGCGGGAAATTTTTTTATGGTTGGTATATTCAAGTGGGGGCCTATGGCCTTAAGTCATCAAGGAGAAATATATTAGAAACAACACATGGGTCCAATGGGTCAGAGGTTTCTGGAAACCGACCAGGTGTTCTAATGTATGGGCAGGTCTACTTGAAACTTTCAAAAAAATTTCCTCTTGGTTGGCTTGGGAGCCCAGAGATGGGCGAATGGTGAAGGTGGGAGAGGATCCAATGGTTGGGGGTCCTCAACTCCATGTCCTCTCTCTTGAACTCATTTTTCTTCTTCACTACAAATGTATCTTCTCCCTCTATCATGCCTCAAGTGCTCCAACCAAGGGTTCGTCCTTGCAAGGCTGTCTATCTGCCGATCAATTGGGCCTTTCGGGATCAATGGATGATGAGTGGTCATATATGTTAGGGGCTTCAAGAGGGGTGCTATAAGCCTTTCCGACTCTCTAGACGACCTATGCTGAACATATGACTCAGCCAATGGTATTCTCTCAGTCGGGCTTGCTTATCAACAGATTATGAACATTCACGAAGATAACCAGAATTGGTGGTTCAAATTATGGACGTGGAAGATGTCGTTGAGGGTCATCATCTGTGTTTGGCTGGCTCTAGACAACTGCCTACTCACATGGGACAACTTGAGGCAGTGGGGGAGTATCAGCCCAAGCATTTGTTTGCTTTGTGGCTCTTCGGAAGAAAGTATCCTTCATATTTTTGTCTTATGCAGTTTCAGTTTAACTGTGTGGAAATTCATCTCCGACATGACCCAGATGGACAATCCATGGAGGGGAACGTCTCTATCATCATGCATTAGGTCCTTGGAGAAAAATCGCCCCCATTATCGAGTGTTGTCATGCCACACCATTTGGGCAATTTGGAGATGCGGGAACGGGCTCATTTTCAAAGGCCATAGGATGAGGCCTATGGACGTTGTTGTCTGGAGCATGAAGGAATTCTTAGAATCTGGTGATTCTTCTCTCTCAGACAGGCTCCCTGGATTGGTTCCGCAAGTGCATTGGGATTTATCCATAGATGAACTTGTTCTTAGATGAACTGGTTCTTAGATGAACTTGTTTTTTTTTTTTAGATTTTTTTTTTAGTTAAGAGCTTTTTACAAACTTGTTAAAATATTTTTAAACCTAGTAATTATCATGGTTGTATTTTTTGGCCTTTGCCCTTGACCTTGATCAAGTGGTCTTTCACTTGTAATAATAGTTGAGGAATCTAAACAATTAAACAACTTTATTAAAATTCTTTTGGCAAAGGAAGGAGAGAACCTTGTAGAACAATCTTGTTCCAAAATTGCAATGTGTTTTTTAAATGAATGTCATCCACAAAGTGCCATGTATTGTATTTACCTAGCATTCCAAACTTAATTCCTATTGATGAAGTATTCATTTGGCATAAAATGGCACAACTACTGATAATAAAGGTTTCAATTGTGTTAGAACAACTTATACTATGAAACAATAAATTTATACTAAGAACGAGAACTCTATCCATAAAAAAGATAATTTTTTCATTTAAAACATTGAAAACACCCCCAAATAGAAAAGTTATACCAATATATTCGAGTTTTTTTTCGGGGTAAAAAATAGAGCCATGGCCTAAACGTAGGGGAGGTGTTAGTGGAGGTGAAGTGTAAAAGGGGATAGGGAGTGGTGGTGTGAATCTCACAATGGAACCACCCCTCCCTACCCCCTTTTACACTACACCTTGGTTAATGTTTGCCTATTTTGTTTTATTTGTTTTTTTATTTGTAATTTGTTATTTTTGTTGTTTTTTTGTTTAGTTAATTTTCGTTTATTTTATTTTAGTTTAGTTTTATTTTATTTTATTTGTTTTTTGTTTAGGTTTTTTTAAGCATTGAAGTTTATATATATATATATATATATATATATATTATAAACAATAGTATTTTACATTATTTTTGTTTGTTTGTTTTGTATTTTAATATATTTTATATATTTTTGTTATATGCAAACGTAGCTCCACTAATGATTAATTTTTCAATGATATTGAAAATATACATCTTGCAACTTGGACAAAATATGAGACTTATGAATCTATTTTAATAAATGAAAATAGTGAAGAAAAATATAGTCAGATGTTGACTTATAATGTCATGGTTAAAAAATTAACATATGAAGAAAGGGATTTGAAAGAAGTGAATGTAAAGAGCTATCAAAAGCCACAAGTGTTGATTAATTATCTCGTAGATACATTTTCAAGATAAAGAGATTGGGTCTTAGTTTTGTTCTCGGGTTTGGGTAAAATTTTTAATATTACATATGAAAGCATATTTCAAGTTCTATTGTTTTTTTATTCTTCATTTTTTTTAAGTATGCTTCTTTAATCTATTTGACTAAACTTTTTGTTTTGTTTTTGGTGATTAGGTACAACAATAGCATGCTCCTTACATAAAGAAAGAACATGTCCATTGATAATGATCCACTACAATACAATTACATAAAGCAAATAATTAATGCTATTCAAGTTCTTCTAAATGAATTACAAGAAGTTGGTTTGAAGAAATGAGAGTTTAGTGAAACACTTGTGGCGAAGATGTCAAAAGATCCTCAAATTCCATTAGGAGGGATGTTTGGAAAGGAGTACTTTGGGCATCTTGCAGATTTAGAAGACCCAATGGAAGAGGTCACAGATGTCCCTGAAGAAATCCAAGCTCCATAAATTCCAATTTCGATGAAGAATTTGGCCTGCATGATATTGTAACACCCCAGTTTTGACCTTGTTTGCATTAAATGTATATGATGTATATATTGTAATTAATCATGGTGTGGAGCTAAAGGCAAAAGCCCCACCATCGATTCAACGTTTTATGTTCCGGCGATTAAAATCGTTGCCGATGGTATATCGTGCTATCCGACACATTATAATTTTGGCATCATGTAAATATGTGATTTAATTAAAAANTCAAACAGTCAACTACCTTTCTTGTCTCATTCACCCAATCATTTAATTCTGCTAGAAATTGGTTGAAGTAGTTATTGCATGGGGATGGGAAGAGTATGGGCATGAAATTCGAATTTGGGGAAAATCATTTTTGACTTTTGGGGCAAATAAACACCCAAAATGCATGCCCATTTGGCCATACATCCACGTTCTCTATTTCCTCATGCAGTGAAGCTTGGGAGTTGTCTTACCTTCACGATTTTGGAGCTCCTGGGCATTTTCCTCATCGTCCGTGATCCACGTTTGGGCTCTCTCAAACGACTGGAAGTTTTTCTATGTGTGAAATTCGTTTTTGGGTTTGTTGTGTATATTTTTCCCTCACATGGGAAGTCGTTTCTCTATTTTTCTTAGGTTGAGGATTCGTTTTTGTATTGATCTGTGGTTCGGTTTCTTCCCCAACATTTTTGTTGCATTTCTCCACCATTGGCTAAGCTGAAAATCGATTTTGGCTCCTGGGGCTGTTTTGCCCACTTACCATTTCTGATTTTAGCTTCCAGGACGTTTTTATTCATGCCCAGTACGGTAATTATTGTGTATTGAATTCGTTTTTGGCTACGTTAGGGCCAAAACATCCCGGGATATGGTTTACTGTTAGTGGGTTGTTTTCACCCACCTTGGTAATTAATTTCGTTGCCGACCTATTTTCCTCAACCCATAAATTGTGTATATTACTGTGTATGCCTTTTTACTGTGGTCTGTATGGAATTTTCCTCAACCCAGAAATTGTGTATATTACTGTGTATGCCTTTTTGCTGTGGTCTGTATGGAATTGGGAGTGGAAATGGGGCTTGAACAGCTTGATAAACCTAGTGTGTGAAGGAACCTCACTGAGAGATCTTGAGGGCTGAATTATTCCTTACTGCACATCTTGAATAGCACTAGAAGGGAATGCATAGCCTGAGGGACTGTACAGCAGAGAAGGGGATGATTCCTTGTGTTGGGAAAGCCAAGTCAGATCTTGTGTAGGTGTCCATAGCTCTATGGTTGAGTTCACTAGCTTAGCAAACAAGCCTTTCCATCCCTTTGGCAGCCTGATAAACCCAAACATAACATTGGCTTGGCTGAGTTTTAACATATCTTTGGCTATGTGTGAGCCTGCTTAGTTTCCTTATTCCTTGTGGAAATTATGCCCACCTCGAGGGTGGCAGTGTTACTGAGAGATTAAGGAGCACACTGGCCTATGGTTGGGTGGAACGTTGTAGTGACATAACTGGTTGAGGGACGATCTCCTTCATAAGATAAGTATTCTTGTGTTTAGATCTCTGCCTTTACATTCGATAATGAATTACAATGAACATGTGAATGAATGGAATGGATTTGCTTCAGCTGTGTGTTAAACATTTATGCATCTGTGCATGTTATTACTTCAATGCATTTCATTTTATGTTCATGGGGCTAGTTGTCGTATTAGATAGTAGCAACGGCAGCGTCCTCTTCACCGGTCGGAGGGTTGGGGGCGTTACAGATATTGTTGATTAGTTTCATGTCTTGAAGAAAATGTTAAATATGACAACTTTTTGATAAGATATATTAGTAATGTTATGACTTTCGGACTTTATTTTATAAATAAAATTTCTATATATAATGTTTTTAATATGTCATTTACAAATACATGGTATAGTTTTTCTTTAATTTATGTGAATCTTCACTTTTTGGAAACTAATATGAAATAGTATCATTTTTATATAAAAAATCTTTGAAACTCCATTGAAAATGGTTTCAAATGTCTTTAATTTTTGGATTTTTTTACAATTTTGTCAATAAAAATGTCTTATTTTGTCCATAAAGATGTCTTATTTCAAAGAAAAAATGGGAAAATGCATATGTTTTTCATTACAAGTTGCTTCTAAATGTATGTTATTTTGTTAAATTTCTAAAAAAACACCCTTGGAAATATAAATTAAAAATATTTTATGACAAAGATGATTCCAAGGCCCAAACAAATGCCTCAAAATGAAAATGTGTGATACTGGTATCAACCCTTTTTTAAACGAAGGTAAAAATAACTACTAAAATTAGGAGAGAGAAAAAAGAGAACCATGTCGAGTTCTCGTTTCATAGTATAAGTGGTTCTATTTCATAATGACTACATGCATCACTTTTGAGTTGTTTGTGTCATTGTTTGGCATTAAACTTGTTATCGTTGAAAGGTAATTTCTTTAATAAAACTTCACTGTTGAAGGGAAAATTTTTCAACAAAATGTTATGTGACGGGGAAAATACAAGTTCAAAATGTCAAAAAAAATAGTTTGAAGGGAAGAGATGAAATGAAACTCCAAAAATGCTTGACTCTGCCATGACCCCTAATTACCCAAATCATGTAGTGGACTAACAAACAAATAAATGTAGTCTCCAAATTTTGGGTTGGGTCAAGACTTTTAGTTTTTTTTATAGCCTGGGATGGAGTTAGATCTAATGTTGGATGGAAAAATGATCTTCCCACTATGAAAGGTACCTCAAACCACGATTGTACGAGGTCAATTTTTTTAATTAATTACATGTGTGTGTGTGTGTGTTTGTTTGATGATTTGATGATAACAAAATCACAAAAATCTCTGAAATAATAAAACAAAAAGACTAAAAGAAGAATATTGAACATAAACAAAAATGCTTCTTGTTTTGTAACTGTTATATTGTTTTTTTTATGAAAATGTCAATTCATACAGAAACAGACATGAAGAGAATGTCTTCAAAAGATTTTTTGGAAACTAGAAAATTCTTGAGAAAGCTACCCACTACATTTAGTAAAGTACTCTTCAAGTTTAATTTACTTTTCAATGAAACAAAGACGATCTAGTCATAATAGATGAAATGTATGTATTCAGTTTGTGTGAATTTGTACTAGATGGAGTATATGCACATCATACCATCATCAATAACGGTGTTTCCTTTTCACATTGGAAATATGCTATTATCAGTCAAGTGTGTCAAGGAAAGAGGAAAAATGCAAAACCAGAAATTAAATAATTTTTAAAATGCAGGAAATTGTGGAAGACATGTTTTTCTTGCTTAGTTTGATACCATAGTTTATAGGTTATGGGATTTTTTTTGCTGCAATTGTTGTAAGATTATAATAACTTGAAAACATTGGTGTAAGAAATACAGAGAAAAAGAAACGAGTCAAGCAAGAAACAATCAATGAAACAAAGAACTAGATGGTTTTCTAATGCCAGTTGCTTAATGCACTTGCCAACCATGACAAAATCCTACAAAGTCCATGTCTTATATTTTATATTATTGTTACTATATGAGTTCCATAACAATGTATGGAGGAAGGCATGCTGGTCAATATTTGAGGGAAACCCCTTTATATTAGAAGAGAATCAATATTGAAGGGAAAGTGGCTCTCTTTAAAATGAGAATTTTGAAGCCTCCCCTACAGTTTCTTCATCCAACCAACATAGAATTCCTCAATAACCGACAGGCCCAGACATGTTCTTTCATTTCTTGGGACTTCCTTCATTCTAAATTTATCAATTTATAATTGTAGACAGCACAGACTTAATCTGAGTAAATGAAGGCAAGTTAAAAATTCCCTTAACCTATGTTATATACTTCTAACTTGCAATGAACCAATTTGGAGAAATATGTATCATATACAATGAAGTTGGGAGCAAACAAAGCAAGAAATATTTTCTATTAACTTGCATTGAACCAATTCGGAGAGAACTGTATCGTATTACCTTACAATTAAACCAATCTGGAACGTTTTCAATTTGGAGTCGAATTACTGGAGGGAGGCCCAAAAACTATATCAACTTGTGCAGCCGTTGAGCCGGAATCTCCCTAATATCCTTCACTACACCTAGAAAACAATAATTGATAAACATCCCTAGGACTGGAACTGACCACATTGCTCCCACTACAAGCAGCAATGCCAATGTCGTTCATATTTTTGTCATCATTATAGCTATAAGGTAGGATTAAGAGAAATAATGGAAGGCAATGGCTGGAAACATCTCTTGCTAGTGGTGGCGCTACTACTAGTGCATGTTTTCCCAAAGTGGTTGTAGAATTTAGGACTATCAAACAGATAAGAAAAAAACAAAGGAAAATACACATTCATATTCAAAAATTCAATACAACTGAGCAAAAAAACCCTATATTGCAAATACCCAGAAGGAGAACACAAAAATGACAGCTCGATATGCATATCAAATTAACCTGAAACACCACGGGAGTTCCATAGACCCACTTTAAGCCTGCTACAATGGTTACCGAAAATCACCCTTGTCAATAATAAGAAGACAATATAACAACATAGGTTTAAAAACATAACTCTCCATGCAAACGAACTTCAAGCAACCCACAAAGCGTGCTTCCTCTTCTCAAACTTATTTATGTCCACTTATTCTATAAATTTTCCCTTTTTCTAATCACAATGACCACTACAGAAGAGGCTCTCCTACCATTTATTTATATGATAAACTCAACTACTACAACAGAACAAAGGAAAAACAACCCTATATCGCAAACACCCTCAAGAAGAGCACAAAAATGGTAGTCCGACCTGCAAATCAAATGAACCTTAAACACTATGGGAATTCCTTGGCCTTGTGTTAAGACCATTACGATGGATACTGAAAACTGCCCTTATCAAAGACAATATAATAACGCAGGTTCAAAATCATAACCCTCCATGCACAAGGGCAATTTTCGTTCTATGTAAAGAAGTTTCCATACCACTGAATAAAACAAGGACACGACATGACTGACCTTGCCTTTCCCATCACACTCATACAAAAACAAATTAAATGTAGCAGTGGAAGCTTGTTCCCTTCGAATAAATACAACAATACTCTTGGGAGTGAGGGTGCCATGAAAGTAAAGTTGAGTTACCACACAGCAAGAAATTTTATTTTCCTTACTTTTGGGGCTACGACATAGTTCCTTTGGAAACCCCACCTTTTACTCGATGGGTTAAATTTGACCAAAATACTTGCGACCAAAAATCCCGCAACAAGATTTTACTACGACGAGGATTTATTGCAACAAGGATTTACTGCGACAAGGATTTACAGCGACGAAATTTTATTGCGACAAAAAATTTTGTGACATACTTGTGTGCAAGATACCTCACTTTTGGTCGAGACCCTTTTTACGAACTTTTATCCCAACACACTTTTACCATGACAAACTGCTCAAACACCCACTTGACTTCTACAAACTTTTACCGTGACAGGATTACTCTGCGACCAACTTTGGTGGGGACCAACTCCCGCTTCAATAGGACCACTTTTAATGGAACTTTATAAAAATATATTTCTATGCCAATTAACTTAATATATGAGAAACACATTTTACCAACCCGTAACTAGTAAAAGCCTCAACACAACTATATTGTGACAAGCTCGGAATATCATATAACCAAAATATTAAGTAAGACTTGTGTTGAGCACTCTGCAGTAAAAACTCAAACTTTCACAAGGTGAAATATTTGTGAATTCTTTGTGTCTTTTACAAATGATAAATGTAAACAAAATTTACATAAGTAATTATGGAGAAGATGTGAAGAATAAATAAGACATGCATTCAACCATAAACTATGGAACTATATATATATATATATATTGTCGCGTCATAATAAAGAACTACAGTCGCAATCACAAACTTGGAAATTACAAGGATGTTTCACCTTTTACAAATCTTTGGCTCTCAACACTTTCCAAACACAGGAGCTTGAGATATCGAACTCTTTTGAGAGTTTTTCTTCATCTCCTTTTCTTCTTACTCAGTTCTTCTCGTTGTTTCGCAACACACTATTTGTTAAGTTTTATCAATTTTCTTAGATGATATCTGAAAACAAATCATTACTAGAAGATCACTGAAAGAACAACATGCACAAAAAACATAAGAACACAAGAACACAAATATTTTCCTTGGGGAAAACCCCGCAAAATTTACCCAGTATAGATCTCAACCAAAGCAGTGTAAAACCCAGACAACTGCTTCTAGATTCTTTCTAGCACACTAGTTCTTCTCTCTCTTGCAAAACAACTTGAGTGAGAGAGAACAAATGAAGGGGAGGTCCTCCCTATTTATCTTCTTTAGTTGACTTGACCTCTAACTCAGCAGGGTCGAATTCTCTAACTGACTGGCGCGACTTGTCCAACTGAACACCACAAATAACATTTATTATATTGGCACATGGGTACTATTGAATCGACTTACATCCGAAGGTTTACATTGTATCTTTCAATGACTCTAACAAGACCAAGCTCATCTCCAGAAGGAGGAATACAATACATCTAGAATATCTTCTGAAGTTACAATATTTTATATCTCCCTCTTAACTAGGAAGGTATTCAACCGTAGTAGAAATTGCTGCTATTACAGTTGTATAACTAACTGGTTAGACTCTATATGTCATAGGAAGTTTTGGTACATCATCATACATCTTCATCATCGATATCAACTGGATCATCTTCTACAATCTCAGTATGTGAATACTAAATCATTTTCTTCAATCATCTTCTATCATCTTCTGGATCATTTTCTACAGCATCAATATATGGATATTGAATCATCTTATGGATCATCTTCTATAGTATCAGTATGTGAATACTAGATCATATTCTGAATCATCTTCTTTCCAACATCAGTGTGTAAACACTGAACCATCATATGTAATATCATCATCTGCATTATCAGTATGTAAATACTGAAACATCATCATATGCATCTTTAGTATGTGAATACTGAAACATCATCATGTGCATCATCAACATTAGAGGAAATTTGAGTTCTAAAATGGGCCTCCTAAGGAAAATGATAAAATAATAGTTATTAATTTTGGAGGAAGAATGAAAAAAACTACCATTTTTGTTCGTATTTTGACATATCTCCCTGTGTTTTTACTCAAATTCTGAGCGACAGAAATTTGAGTAAAAACACAGGGAGATATGTCGAAAATACGAACAAAAAAAGTATTTTTTTTAATGACAAATATGTTAATTCAACCATTATGGTTGACTCATTTTATTGAAATTCTATTGGTTCTTGAATTCCAACTCACAAAATTTATTGTTGGCAAGTTTTCATATAAGGCCCATTTTAGACCCCAAATTTCCTCTAATGTATGCAAATACTGAAACATCATCATCTGCAGCATCAGTATGTAAATACTGAAACAACAACAACATCATTAGCATGCTAATGCTAAAAACAAAATCATCTGTAGTGCTAGATCATTATCTGGATTACGAGCATAGAGATGTTGGAACATCATCATCAGTATAGAGATACTGAAACAAACTCATCAACAATCATCAATATGAGAATATTGAATCTGCTACATCAGTATAGGGATATTGAAACTATAAATCGTATCATCAATCAACAATCATCAGTATGAGAATACTGATTCTGCCACATCAGTATAGGAATACTGAAACTATCTCAACAATCAATCAACAATCACTAGTGTAACAACATTGAAATTATCTCAACAATCATCTCAGTAACTATCAATATAACAATATTGAAACTATCATCTCGACAATCATTAGTCAAACATCTCAGCAATCATCAGTATAACAATACTGAAACTATCATCTCAACAATCATCAGTATAACAGTATTGAACCAAACATCTTAGCAATCATCAATATAACAATACTGAAGCAACCATCTTAACAACAATCATCAATATAACACTACTGAAAGGAAACATCTCAACAATCAACATTATAGTAATATTGTAACAACCATCCCGCCCTCTAACTATCTCGTAGAAGCATGACAATGAATTCTCTGGTAGATCCATTTGGGCATTTTGTTTAACTTACTAACCCTTTCGAGCCAACAAGCCTAGTTAGACAGATGGATCTTCCTAGGGACCAACAAGCCTTGTCCTGGCTTACAAACCCACTTGGGTTAAATTGATCTAGCCAGACATACTAATACCTCTAGGATCAACAGGTCGCGTCTGACTAACCCTTTCGGACCAAACAGTCTTAGCCAGACTTAAGCTACTCTAGAAAGAGCTACTCACCACTACATCCTTCTTCTATATACCGTCACTCCCTCTTTTGAGAGAGGTCCTTTTGGACTACACCAATCTTGTCTCGAAAGTATTCAAACTTTGCACGAGCCAGAGGCTTAGTCAATACATCTGCTACTTGTTCCTATGTAGGAACATACTTGAGCTTTGCAACTCCTTTCTAAACCAAGTCCTAAATGAAGTGATATCTAACTTCAATATGTTTTGACTTATAATGAAATACCAGGTTTTCTATCATCTTAATACAACTCTGATTATCACAAAGGATATCAGTAACATCTATCTCTGCATCAAATAATCCTGCCAACATATTTTGAAGCTATATTGCTTTGCTACAAGTCGAACAAGCTGCAATGTATTTTTCTTCTGTTGTGCTAAGTGCAATACTGGCTTGCTTTCTACTGAACCATGAGATCATGCATGATCCCAAACTAAAACAACATCCTGAGGTACTCTTTCTATCTTTAGCACTTCCTGCCCAATCTGAGTCTATGAACCCATTAATATGATCTCATCATTTGATGCATATCTGATCCCATAATCTAAAGTTCCCTTTAGATACCTCGTCACATGTTTTGCTCCTATCGGGTGAATATGTTTGGGATCCACCATATATTGACTTAGCGTGTTTATAGAAATACATATATATGGTCTTGTATTGGTTAAGTACATCAGTGAAGCAATAATCTACCTGTACAAGTGGCATCTAAAGTTTTTGAAGTATCATCATTCAATAATTTCAAAATTGTTGTCATTGGAGTAGTCATAGCTTTGCAATCTAACACTCCAAATATTTTTAGAATTTCCACTGTATATTTTCCTTGGTTCGGGAAAATCTCATATGGATATTACCATACTTCAAGACCTAGAAATTAGTGCATCATTCCAACGTCTTTCACCTCAAATTCTGCAGCAATCCTCTTCTTGCATTCGTTGATGAGCTTATCTTCTCTTGTCAAGAATAAGTCATCTGAATATAGTAGTAGTATCATAATCCCATCATCCTCAATCTTATAGTAAAGGTTAGAATCTTCCTTAATCTTAGTAAAGCCTAAACTCATAAGGAATCCATTGATTCTTCTGTACCATGCTTTGGGTGCTTGTTTTATTCCATACAATGCTTTCTTAAGTTTACATACATTTACATACATAAGATTCGTGATCGTTAGTCTCGAAACCTTGTGGTTGTTCAATATAAAATTCTTCTTCTATCAAACCATTTAGAAAGGTTGTCTTTACATATATATGATGTAACTTCCACTTCTTGTTGGATGTTAAGGAAAGGACAACTCTAATTGAAGTGTACCTAAATACTGGAGCAAAGGTCTCTTCATAGTCAATTCCTTCCTTTTGGGAGAACCCGCGAGATACGAATCTTGCCTTGTACTTTTCTATTGTACCATCTGCGGAATGCTTTGTTTTGAAGATCCATTTCTAGGATACCATGGAATTGTCTTTTGGTCTTGGTATTATTTCCCACACATCATTCTTTATTATGGATTGGTATTCCTCTACCATCTCATCAACCCATTCCTTCTAATTTGTTTCTTCTTCAAAACATATTGGTTCTTTATCAACTAGATTACTCATCAAGGCCATATAACTAGGGTATGACTTTGGCTTCTTCCTTTCTCTAATGGTTCCTTATGGGGCACCATGTATTTTTTCTTCTTCAATTACATCACGAACCCAGGTAGGTTTTCTCTTTCGAGAAATCATTTCACTGGGTAATTATTCTGGTAATGAGGTTCGGTCATATCATGATCCTTAGGCATATGAATTTCTTCTTCATTCCTAACTAGTTTAGGACTTTCTGCAACTTTGGGAGTTTCATGCTCCTCTTAATCTTCCTTATCTTTCTTTGAATTTCTGAAGGTTGTATCTTCGTCAAATATGACATCTCTGCTAAGTTCAATTTGACGGTATCCCAGGATATAGATTCGATAAGCTTTTGATTGCTCACTATATCCTATGAACAATCCCTTGTTTCCTTTAGGATCTAGCTTTATTCTTTTCTCCTTGGGAATATGTATGTATACGGGACAACCAAATGTCTTTAGGTGACTTACCTCGGGGTTTTTTCCAGAAAAAATTTCTTTTGGAGTTTTGTTCCCAAGGGCACTGTGGGAGATTCTCTTATGTGCATATACCGTTGTTCTGGATGCTTCTGCCAAAAGATACATTCGTAGATCTTGATCATGTATCATATCTTTCACAGCTTCCATGATAGATCTATTATTTCTTTCTGCCGCACCATTTTGTTGAGGATTATATGGAATGGTGAGCTCCCTCTTAATCCCAGCTTCCTTACAGAAATCATTGAATTCATTTGATGTGAATTCTCCTCCATTATCTGACCTCAATATATTTATTTTCTTTTCAGAGAAATTTTCTACTAGGGCCTTAAATTCTTTAAACCTTTCAAACACTTCATCCTTCTTTTTCAAGAAGTATATCCAAGTCTTGCAGGAGTAATCATCAATAAAAGAAGCATAGTAAACATACCCACTTAATGAAGTTGTTTGCATAGGCCCGCATATATATGAAGGATAATATCTAAGATCCCTTTTTCTTTGCTGTCACTTTTTGGATAATGATTATTTGTATTATTTCCTTGTGCACATCCTTTGCATACTCCTTCATGTTCTATATGAATTTCTGGTATACCAGTCACAACCTTTCTTAGTACAATTGGTAGAGATTTGTAATGAATATGAGCAAGTCTTATGTGCCATAGCTCACATGGGTTTATGGTACTGGCTGCTAATGCTGAATTTGTATGTCCCTTCAATTTGTAGAGTCCTCCTTCTTTAACTCCAATTTCTATTGCATCATCTATGGTTTTTACTTTTAACCACATGAGGACTTTTCCATCTACAAAGGAAACTCCGAGGCCTCTCTTGTTTAAGGATGAAATAGAAAGGAGATTCTTCTTTAGTCCTGGGATATACAAGACATATTTCACCTTCATGGACTTTCTAGAGTCCAACTTATAGGATGCTTCTCCCATTCCTTTGATAGGATATTGGGAATCTTCTACAAGCATTACTTTGTGTGGAGATTCCTTTTGTACAAGGCATGATAGTGAGTCCTTGTAACCTGTCATGTGCTTGGATGCACCACTGTCTACTATCCAGGTGCCATTTATTGGTGAGACTGACCCTTTTAGAGCAGAGATCAGTACATATTCTTCACTCGAGTCTTCATCCTTCTTTTCTTCTTCTTCAACTTCTTGATAACTATCTTCAACAACATGAGCTTGGAATTTTTTCATCTTTTTGACTCTTTCTGCTTTCATGGGACAGTTGATAGCAATGTGTCCCAACTTGTGACAATTGAAGCATTCATACTTTGAGAAGTCTTCCTTGGGCCTTTTGAACCCTTGAGTCTTATGGGCATGATCATGACTCTTCCTTTTGTTCTTGCCTTTGGCATGAGCTGTCAAGGCTTGATATTCATTGTCATTTAGCTTATCTTCTCTAGCTGTTATCCTTTCTTCTTCTTGGACACATTCTTCCCACAACTTTTTGAATTTAGCTATTTTCCTTCTTGAACAGATTCCTCTGATAAAAGCTTCCCAATCTCTTGGAAGACCATTTAAGGTGGTCATCACAATTTCCGCTTCTTTTATTGTATCACTAATTGATTTTAACCGATCCTTGATTTGAGCTACTCTTGAAAAATAAGATTGCATGGTTTTTGATTTTTTAGTTATTACACTTGTGAGGTGATTCCTAATGGTCATCTTTTTGTTGATGTTTGTTCCTTCAAATAGACTGGATAGAGCATCGAACATTTCTTTTGGAGTTTCCTTTGAGAATACTTGAGGAATCAAGTTATCCTTGATGGAGTCAGCTATGATCATATCCATATTATGCTTGGACTTAGCCTCCTCTTCTTCTGGTTCTTTAACTTCCTCCTTCACAAACTTGTCTAGATCATTTTCTTGCAGGATGAGCATGATCCTATACTTCCATGTTGTGAAGTTTTCAGCACCTTCAAGCTTTTCATCTAGCTTGGTGTTATTTTTCATCTTTAACAAAATGAGAACTTCAAATGGGACAAGGAGGAAAAGTACTTACTTGAATAAAACAACTTTTGGATGACCTCCTCCTGGATGATCTAGGGTTTGATGTAGAAACCCTAATTTCTCAGCTGAAAACCCTAGTAGGGTTGAGAGGTGGAAAATATGTGCCTCCCTAGGGAGAGGTAGACTATATCTTGCTTTTTCTGAGATTGATGATGGAGTCTCAGGAAAACTAAAACCCTAGTTTGTCCTGGTAATAGTAACTGGACAAAAACCGAAACTTCTTGGGTTTTAGATATGTCTTCACAGAAAGATGCGCTCTTCAGGGGCGAGTTGAGGGAGCCCTATTTTCTGGCTTATCTGTCGAGGGATTTTTTCAGAATGACAAACCCTATTTGTGCAGTGCTTCCTTTCAGGGTGGCCTTGATACCATGTTAAGTTTTATCAATTTGCTTAGATGATATCTTAAAAAACATTATCACTAGAAGATCACTGAAAGAACAACATGGACATAAAACATAAGAACACAAAGATTTTTCTCGAGAAAATGACAATGGAGAAAACCCCACAAAACTTCCTCAGTATAGATCTCATTCAGAGCAGTGTAAAACCCAGACAACTGCTTCTAGCTTCTTTTTGGCGCACTAGTTCTTCTCTCTCTTGCAAAACAGCTTGAGTGAGTGAGTATGAATGAAGGGGAGTGCCTCCCTATTTATATTCTTCAATTGACTTGAACTCTAACTTAGCAGGGCTGACTTCTCTAACAGACTGGGTTGACTTGTCTAAATGGACACCACGAATAACATTTATTATATTGACACTTGGGTACTATTAATAGGACTTACATCCGGAGGTTTACATTGTATATTTCAATGACTCTAACAAGACCAAACTCATCTCCAAAAGGAAGAATACAATACATCTGGAATATCTTCCGAAGTTACAATATTTTAACACTATCTCACTATTTTTCATTTTTCTTCTTTTTCATATACAAATACTAAAATTTGCTTCTCTTGGAAGCCGCCAACTTACGTTAAAGACTGTAATAAATTTCTACCTAAAAACATAACTTCAGAAATTAAATTCGATTTCTTAAATATGGAGAGACGTGAACTCTTCATCATGACCGACTTCCTGACAACAATGTACTTCTACAGAATTTGACTGAGTCAACTGATATGATATGTATATCAACAAGTAATTGATATTTCCAACCCCCCCCCCCCCCCCCCGCCCCTTAATTATGAGCAGATGGGGATCTTTAAACAAAATTTTACAAAATGTTTCAGAGATGAAACTTGCGTTGTTCATGAAAAAAATCACTGAGCAGAACTTGTCATTCCTAAATAAATTCATAGATACTAGAATGTAGTCCTTTCCAATGGATTTGTAAATATGTATGCAAGGTCCTCTTCAAACCTACAAAATTCTAAACAAATCTCTTTTTTATTCTCCAATCTTCTTATGAAATGATACCATGTGTCTATGTGTTTGGTTATCTTGTAGAACACATGATTTTTTGGAAATGCAATGGTTGAACTATTGTCACAAAAAATGGGTTTTGGTTATTGTTGGTTCTGTGATAGGTCTCTTAAAATTCTCTGCATCCAAACGACTTGACATGCAGTGCTTGTAGCTATGACATACTCTGCTTTTACTAAAGATAGAGTTACAATGGGATATTTCTTCAAAGCCCACGACGCAACACCTGTAACAAAATGAAATGTGTATCCAGATGTGATTTTCATGTCATCTGTGTTGCCTCCATTGTTGTTGTGACTGTATCCAATGAGTTTAAAATTTTATGAGGTTGAATACATTATGCCAAGGTACTTTTTTCCACTTACATACCTCAAAATTCTCTTACCTTCTTGCAAATCAGAGTCTTTTGGTTACTCCTTGAATATTGAGATCAGACTTACTCCACACATGATTTATGGTCTTGTCATAGTTAAATACATAAGGCTTCCAACCAACTTTTTAAACATTGTAGGATCCACAGGTTATCCATCATCATCCTTGCTCATCATCCATAATCATACATAAGGCTTCCAAGCATCTTATTCATCTTAGCAACCTTAGCCATTTTCTCTACTAATGGAAAATTCGTCATTTCATTATTTATCTGGGTCACCTCTGTCTCGACAGTGTGCAAATTATTTGTGACTTTCTCAAACTCCTCATCGTCAATCAAATCTTCCCACGTATAAGAAACTTGCTCGACCGCCTTGGCACAAAGTGCCTCCACCTCTTCTATATTCGTCACAACCTATGGTGTTGCTTTTCCTCTTTCTTCCAGTATTTAAAGGTTACTTATTTATAACGTTAGGACCGACGAGAGAAAAGTTTGTCAACATCACCAAATATATCTTGATCTTCTTGTAAATATGAAGGTGATGTCACCAAATATATCTTGATATTCTTGTATAGTTCATCGACATCACCAAATATATCATGTGCTTCTTGTAAAGTTGAAGGTGACGTCAACAAATATATCTTGAGCTTCTTGTAAATTTCATCGACATCACTAAATATATCTTGTGCTTCTTATAAAAATGAAGGCGACGTTGGAGGATCTCGTCGTTATTTACCGTTACTCAAACTCTTTTTTGGAATGGTTGATTTTACCAATAGATACTTTACATTTTGGTGATTCTTCTCTTTGGTACATCAGGTGGTTTTGGAGGGATATCGTTTGGTAGACATGAGGTCGAAAGGCCTGTACATAGTCACCATGGGGACTGATACTAAACCCAACTCTGTTGTCGAGAAATAAAAGTACTTCAACATATTTGATGAGGCATTTAGGATGCTTTGTCTCAGCATTTTGAGAGACCTTCTCTTCCATGTAGACAGACTGACAACACCCAACAAAGTATGGCTCAAGATCGAATCATTGTTTGAGAAGACTGATGAGATGAGAGACCACCAGCTCAAAAATGAGTTGATCTCACTGACCCCAACTCACTTTGAGATGATCTAGGACTTATTCACCAAGTTCAAATCGTTGGTGCTTAAGATGAAACAATGTGGCAATGAAAAGAAAGAGGAGCAACTGATCTTTTCCATACTTTCAAATCTAGGGCTAGATTATTCAATGTTTGTGTCAACATTCCACTCTAGCAAGCTCACAACTTGAAATTGGATGATTCCTTCACTGGAAGATGTTAGGGTTAACCTTGACTTGAGATCGAGTCAAAGGTGGTTAGGTCTAACACATGGTTTGTTGTAGCCCATGGTATTATCCCATGGTATTGCATGTGATTAAGCCTTTATAAGGCTTGAGGAGGCTCCATTGTAAATGGGCCTGGAGGTGAGCGGTCGCTAGCTCACTTGGCCTGGATGGCTGGTTTTGGCCATGTAATGAAGATCTTCATTGGTGGTGGTTTTCCCTGCATGGGGTTTCCAAGGTATATTGTGTGTCTATCTTGAATGTTGCTTGCAATGTTTATTTTCTCACATATTGTTATTTAATGTTGCTTGTTTTAACCTAACAACTGGTATCAGAGCCATGGTTTTGCTTGGTTATGCTCATTGGTGTTTCTATGAATCAAATTGTGGGGTGCATGTTCGGTGGTACCCGACACCCTAGCAGTAATTTTTTGGTCCATGTGAAACTTAGCCGTAGGCAAGTTTGGATTTCTCTGGATGCTAAAAGCACAAGGTATCCCTCTTATGCGCAAAGAAGGGATGTTGCATCAAGTGTGGAATGAACCACTAGGTAGGTACGAGGGTGGCAGGTGTACTCGTAGCCTATCTTGATGTGGATCAGAGAGATTGAGTCTTCGATTGCGGGAGAAATGTGAGATGGTTTAATCTCAGTTTTGGGACCAAGATTGATGAGCCATGTATGTGAAGATAATTCCTAGAGAACTGGCGGTTACAGCAGCCGATGACCCATGTAATCGGGTAGATGGATTTTTCTTTATATGGACATCAATGACAAAGTTTGGATATAGGTACAAAGGGAGCATGGCAAAAGACGAGCAAGGAAGCGAGCATGGAAAGCGGTTTGCATGTAAATGGGCATATGGCTGTAAGACCTGGTAAGGCATGCATACCCCTGGTAACTCACTGGTAAAGTCGGGAGATAGACCTAGGTGATAGGGGGGTGTATGTAAGATTCCTCGGTAAATACTTGAGGGGAGTTGGTGATTACTCCAAGTCAAGTTTAAAAGGGGGATTGTTAGGGTTAACCTTGACTTGATATTGAGTCAAAGGTGGTTAGGTCTAGCACATGGTTTGTTGTAGCCCATGGTATTGTCCCATGGTATTGCATGTGTTGACCTTGACTCGGGATTGAGTCAAAAGTGGTTAGGTCTAGCACATGGTTTGGGCACATGGTTTGTTGTAGCCCATGGTATTGTCTCATGGTATTGCATGTGATTAAGCCTTTATAAGGCTTGAGGAGGCTCCATTGTAAATAGGCCTGGAGGTGAGCGGTGCCTAGCTCACTTGGCCTGGATGGCCGATTTTGGCCATGTAATGAACATCTTCATTGGTGCTGGTTTGCCCCGCATGGGGTTTCCAGGGTATATTGTGTGTCTGTATGTGGTTGCTTGTGATAATGTTTATTTTCTCGCTCATATCATTATTATATTGTAAATGATGCTCGTTTTGACCTAACAACTGGTATCAGAGCCATGGTTTGGCTTGGTTATGCCCGTTGGTGTTTCTATGAATCAAATTGTGGGGTGCATGTTTGGTGGTACCCGACACCCTAGCAGTAATTTTTTTTGGTCCATGTGAAACTTAGCCGTAGGCAAGTTTGGATTTCTTTGGATGCTAAAAGCACAAGGTATCCCTCTTATGCGCAAAGAAGGGATGTTGCATCAAGTGTGGAATGAACCACTAGGTAGGTACGAGGGTGGTAGGTGTACTCGTAGCCTAGCTTGATGTGGATCGGAGAGGTTGAGTCTTCGATTGCGGGAGAAATGTGAGATGGTTTAATCTCGGTTTCGGGACCAAGATTGATGAGCCATGTATGTGAAGAGAATTCCTAGAGAACTGGCGGTTACGGTGGCCGATGACCCATGTAATCCGGTAGATGGATTTTTCTTTATATGGACATCAATGACAGAGTTTGGATATAGGTACAAAGGGAGCATGGCAAAAGACGAGTAAGGAAGTGAGCATGGAAAGCGAGAGGATGAAGCAACGGATGGTGATGGTGTAGTCACCATGAAGGCACATGAAAAAAAAATGTAATGGAGTGGTTTGCATGTAAATGGGCATATGGCTGTAAGACCTGGTAAGGCATGCATACCCTTGGTAACTCACTGGTAAAGTTGGGAGATAGACCTAGGTGATAGGGGGGTGTATGTAAGATTCCTCGTTAAATACTTGAGGGGAGTTGGTGATTACTCCAAGTCAAGTTTAAAGGGGGGATTGTTAGGGTTAACCTTAACTTGAGATCGAGTCAAAGGCGGTTAGGTCTAGCACATGGTTTGTTGTAGCCCATGGTATTGTCCCATGGTATTGCATGTGATTAAGCCTTTATAAGGCTTGAGGAGGCTCCATTGTAAATGGGCCTGGAGGTGAGCGGTGGCTAGCTCACTTGGCTTGGATGGCTGGTTTTTGCCGGTTTTGGCCATGTAATGAAGATCTTCATTGGTGCTGGTTTTCCCTGCATGGGGTTTCCAGGGTATATTGTGTGTCTATCTTGAATGTTGCTTGCAATGTTTATTTTCTCGCATATTGTTATTTAATGATGCTCATTTAAAATCCTAACAGAAGACTTCATGGAGACATTGACTCAAGAGAAATACAAGATGGTTCAAATGGGTACCATCGAATACAGTAAGGATAAATCCCTTGCTGCAGGAGTTTCGAATCCATCCAAAGGCAAGAAGAAAACCAGAGATTCAAAGCATCCTGAGAGAATAAGAAGCAAGAGAAGCCCAAATCTTTAGATGGGGTTTCGAATCTTAGAAAGGACAAAGACAGGAAGAAGCAAGAAAATACCAAATGCACTTATTGTTACAAATGGTGGAATATAGAGAGTGAATGCATGAAGAATACCATTAACATGATGGCACAACTACTCGAGAATAACAACATCCCACTACCAGAAGGTGCGAGGAAGAAAGAGGGAGGTTAAAGCTTAGACAAAAAAGGAAGGTTCCATGCTTTGGTTGCTGGATATTCAAGCTCTTATTCCTTCATCATAGATTCAGGTGCCTCAATGACCTCCATGCAATATTCCCTCTCGGCCCTGCATCCTTACAGTGGTCCATCCATTCTTATGGGTGATGATTCAGAAATCCAATCCAAAGGGATTGACATGATTGATCTTGAAGATGGGTAATTCAACAATGTGTTGTTTGTACCTGATATAGCAACAAAAATACTCTCAGTGTATCAAATGACACACACTGGTGAATCCAAGATACTAACATTTACTCCAAATGCAGTGGATATAACAGAAATATCTATAGGCCAAGTTGTGGTAGTGGTTTTTGCTGAACATGATTTGAGAATATACAAATTCTCTCACTTCCTCCCCTACTATCAAGGGAATGTGCTCCTATCACATGCCAATAAGACAAGCAAGTTGTGTCATGAGAGATATTTTCATCTCAACTACAGGTACCTTCATTCATTGAGAAAAGAAAGCATGGTGGAAGGGCTTCCTTCTATCAAGTTCTCCAATGGAAAATGCAAAGGATTTGTAGTGGGAAACCATGTTGAGCGCATATATGAGAAAGGAAAGGAAAGGAGGGCCGTACAAGTTCTTGATTTGGTTCATTCATATCCCATAGGTCCCCTTCCCACACCCTCATATGGGAATTCAAGGTATATGTTGACCTTCATAGATGATTTCTCAAGGTATTGTTGGGTGTATTTTCTCAAGCTAAAATTTGAATTTTTTGAGACTTTCAAAGTATGGAAAGCTTTGTTTGAGAATGCATGTGGGAACAAGATCAAGGTCCTTAGGACTGAAAATGGCAAGGAGTATGTAAACAAGATTTTTCAATAGCTTTGTGAGGAATGTGGCATCCAAATGCAACATTCAGTGCCTTACACACCACAACAAAATGGTTTTGTAGAGCACAAGAACAAGCATCTCAAGCAGATAACTTATCATGGCCATGGCCACATACATACCAAATGGAAGAAGATAACTTGTCACGAAGATAATAGGTGAATAAATATAATTACTCTCAACAATAATGGTACATACATGATAACTATTATCATTATGTGATACATTTTGACTAAAAAAATGATAGTGAATGATAATGTGTATCAAATCCAAATATCTTTGTCGATGTGAAATCCTTATTTTGGAATTCTACCATGAGGCCATTAACAATGGACGTTTTCTTTCAAAAAGAAGCTAAACATAACCAGGGAATAGCAAAAAGTTGTGGCATGTGACTAAGAAGGTGATTCCTAGAGCTATCTTTAGTGTAGGAAAAAATCGTCTATATGTTTTCAGGTCAACAGTCGTGATGAATAACGCGTGCACAAAGTACTCAGGATATAGAGTGAAAGTGCATATCCGATTAATAAAGTGGATATTAATATAAATTGTTATTATTAATATCTCATCGAGAATATTTTTATGAGATAAAAGGGGTAGGGAGCTAGTCAAAAGTACATCGATAGATCAACATTGGAGGTTGATAACTCCTTGATGAAATGATGTGACGTTAATTTGTCTTGCAAAGGTGTTAGAAATGAAAAAAACTAGACACATGGCATGCTTTTAGTGGTAAATACTCACCAAACCTTTTTTTTATAAAATCTCCAATCCATTGGGAGTTATGGTTTGTCCAAAACCACGTCGTTTAAACGAAACCGCTAAACCCACCAAAACAATCATCGATCTATTTTTAGATCAACAAACAACATGAATAGTGTGCAGTGAAGCAAGCAAGAGATAGAGTGAAAGTGCATATCAGATAAGTAAAGTGAATATGAATATCAATGATTATTATTAATATCTCATAGCTGGGAAGATATTCATGAGATAAAAAGGGGTAGCAAGCTATTCAAAAAGTGCATCGATAGTGAAATGGTGGAGGTTGATAGCTCAACAAAATGACGTGACGTTAATTTGTCTCGCCAAGGAGTTAGAAATGACAAAACTAGACATATGGCATATTTTTAGTGGTAACTCCTTCCCGCCCCTTTTGTATAAAAACAAACAAGCCATTGGGAGTTGTGGTTTGGCCAAAACCATGTCAATTAGCTAAAACTATCGGACCCACGTAAAAAACCCTCGAAAGTATATGCTTAGAAGAAAAAGGATCTAACTATTACATGTGGAAAAGGGATCTAGATTCCTTATCCATTTTATTCAGCTTTTACAAAATAAAGAAAATTACAAATGTATGAGACCCTAGGTCTCCTTAAGAGTTCCCTTGACCTTGTGAAGTCATGAATGACTTCGTCCTCTTGAGCCTATGCTCCTACATCAGACTCCCCATCTTGGAATTCTTCATGGGATCCTGTCCATGAGCTTCCTCTCTGCTGGTTTTCTGTAGGATTTCAGCAAATACCTAAAGTGTAAATTTGGGTAGTGTTCTCATTTTTAATAGTCCCTTCAACCATGTCTTCCAGCACTGTGTTTGCAACTGGTCCTTTTCTTCTTCCAACATATGTTCAAAATTATTTGAACATTCAAGTTCCTCTTTCCTTAATTTGACTTGCAAATAAGCCTGTCAAGTGGTTCTCCTTCATCTGCACATAGATTAATCAAATTTCCTGTCACATAAGAAAACAAAAAATATATTAACATAAATACATCTTTCATCCAAGAATTATGTGCATGAATTTCTTGGCTCTTCTTCCCTTTGCATGTTTCTATCACATCACCATCCTTAGTAATTTCGTTAGTCATATACCTATCACCGCCCTTTATGACTTCAGATTGTGCTTCCTCCATCAATTCCATGCTTGCATTTGACATTTCCTGTCGGTCTATTCTTTCCTTCAGCCAATCAGTGCACACCTTATTAGTCATTTCAATTTGAAAATAATTTACTTGTGAAATTACTTTTACCTCATGTTCATCTTTCCAATCATTCACAATCCTCTTGTTAGTCATCATCAACAATTGACTACTGAATTCCTATTGATTACCTCTGAATGGATGAAGACTATGTTTCTTTCCATTCATTTCAAAATAATAGACATTCATCTTTCCCTCGTGCACTTCTTCACAGTCAAACTGCCAAGGCCTTCCTAATAGTGACTTTCTCTGGATCTGTTAGTAATATATGAGTAAAAATAACATTTCCTTTCATACAGGAAAATTACTCAAACCTGATAACTAACAATTCACAATCTTTTAGAAACAAGAACTATTGTGACCACACTCTCATACCTTCACACATAATCCCTTTTCTACTCTGATACCACTATGATGGCACTGATCATTTACAGGCCTCAAAACTAAGAGTACTAAAAAATAATAGGCCTTAAATTTTTGTTAAACAACTTGGAGAACTATGTAACCTCCTTTCCACACTTCCGCACTTTTCCACCTTTTTGGTTCGGGTTGCGGAAGTCGGCTTGTCGACTTTCGAAATTGTGGTTTCCACACTTTTCCACCTTTCCGGTTTAGGTTGCGGAAGTCGGTTTGTCGACTTTCAAACCTATGGTTTCCGCACTTTTCCATTTTTTCGATTTCCACACTTCACTTCTTCCACATCGTCGATCCTTGCGGATTTGCCCTCGATTATTGATCTGTCTCTAGATGCGGATCACGATCTAACTCTGCGGATCTACCTTCCTTTGATGCGGAAATTAACTACGATCATTGATATTCCTTTAAACATCCAGTGATTGTCGATTGACTTTGTGATAACCCTTCTCATATCATATGCACAAATTATACCTATAAGTTATGGATTCCTGTACAGAGTAATAATTTCAACCGATAAGATTTCAATCTTCTCAATTATACACAAAAAATCAACTTCAAAATATCAAAAAGCTTCCTTGAGCTTGAATTTCCTCAATAGATCAATATAATCAAAGATTCTCAATCTTTGTATTGAATTCTGAGCTCCTTCCCCTTTGATCTAGGTTTCAATCTTCTTCGAGCTATCCCAACTCTATGGGCTAACCTAAGTTGTCTAAGAAAATAACTCAAACTGATTTAAATGTAAGAGAATTTGTTTCCAAATCCTTTAACAAAGGAGTACAGTCCTTATTGATCTCTGATAACCCTATGACTCACTAATAGATTTATGAATTCATTCAACTAAACAACTAACTCAATCCTAACTATTACATGTGGAAAAAGGATCTAGATTCCTTATCCATTTTATTCAGTTTTTACAAAATAAAGAAAATTACGAATGTACAAGACCCTAGGTCTCCTTAATAATTCCCTTAACCTTGTGAATTCATGAGTGACTTCACCCTCTTGAGCCTATGCTCCTGCATCAAGGTGGAAATTTTCTCAGAGAAAGAGCGGCCACTCTTTCCTCAAGTTGCTTTGTTTTGGGGTGTTGAAAGTAGATACTGAGGAGATTCAATAGGGTCTAATCCTTCTTCTAGGGGTTCTATTGTTGGGGTGGGGAATATAAATATCGACACTTAAACCACCAATTTTATAGAAACTTTGTTTCAAACAACTTGTTGGCAAGTGGAAACTTTCTCAGAGAAAGAGTGGTCACTCTTTCCTCAATAAATCCTAATTAGGGGAGTTGAATGTAGATTTCGAGGAGAAAGAGAAACTGCTCCTTCTTCGAGGGGTTCTTTTTAGGGGTAAGGAAAGTATATATCAACACTTTAACCACAAATATCATAAGAAATTTTCTTCATACAAATTCCCATAAAGTACAAATTTTCTCAAAGAATGAGCGGTTGATCTTTGATCAAGTTGTTATATTTTGGAGTGTTGAATGTAGATGATTAGGAGAAAGAGAAAGATCTCCTTCTTCAAGGGATTTTTTTAGGGGTTTGAAAATTAGATCTAGAAAATTTAACCACAAATTTCATAGGAAATTTGCTTCATACAGTTTTCCCTAAAGTACGAATTTTCTCATAAAACAAGAGGTCGTTCTTTCCTCAGGTTGCTTTAATTTGGGGTGTCGAAAGTACATGTTGAGGAGAAAGAGAAGTTGCTCCTTCTTTAAGGGGTTATATTCAGGGGTATGGAAGGTAGATATCACCACTTTAACCACAAATTTCAAAATAAATTTGCTTCATACATGTTCCCATAAAGTACAATTTTTTCTCGGAGAACAAGTGATCTCTCTTTTCTCAAGTTGTTCTATTTTGGGTTGTTGAAAGTAGATGGCAAGGAGAAAGGAAAGTAGAAATTTTATCATACAAGGATACCACTCCTTCCTTAAGTTGTTCTATTTTTTGGTGGTGAAAGTAGATGCTGAAGAGAAAGAGCTTCCACTTTATCCCCAAGTAGGTCGATTGTGGATTTTTGGGAATTTAAAATATCATATATAATTTAGGTGAATATGGAAATCATTTAAAGGGAATCCACCTCTACAAGTAGCATGGGGACTAGACGGAAAAGGAATGACTAATCCATATATTCGTGTACCCTTTTAGAAAATATTCTTATCTAAGAAAGAGCAATTGATTCTTTGTCAAGGGTTTCCATTTTGGCGTTAGGGACAATAGATGGTAAGAATAAAGAGCAGACTCCTTTTCATGAAGTAGGTCCATTTTGGAGTTCTGGGAGTTGAACATATTGTATATGATTTAGGTGAAGGTTTCAAGAGAATCTACACACCCAAGGAATATTGTGACTGGACAGAGAAAGAGATCATGTACTTTCCTAATACAATGGAATATAATTTCTATTTCATAGACAAACAAATTAATATAATATACGTAATTCTCAGATATTATTAATATAAATATTCCCAACTTTATTCTACAAGATTCAATTTTAGGAAGGAACGATCACTCCTTCCTCAAATAGACATCTCTTTGCGTTTGTGGACGATGTGTTCCATTTTTATGGATAACCACAACCTACATGTAAGGAAGAAAGCAACCTCAACAAGCATGTCATCCACCTTTCTAGGATTTAAATAGAAAGATGTCAAATTTACTTACCATGATAATCTTCATACCACCTCTTATGTCACTCCTTTAAGACTATGTACCTATCATATCACTACCCATTGGCTCCCTTGATTTTCCATCTCCAATACTCATCAATTCTCCTATGGCCATTTGTTCTCCTATAAAATATTTAAAGCATACTAATAATATATTATCTCAATACTTATTTCCAACTTTTATGGTCCAAGAGACCCTTTTAGGAAGGAACGACTGCTCCTTCCTCAAAGAATTAGTCACTCATCCAACCATCATCACATTGAGCACCTTCCAATGAAAACAATAGAGTACCATTTGAGAATTCAATGATGCCTCCTTATCTCATGGATGCATTATAAGAAACAATTGCATTGGATCCAATTAGGAAGGATCACCGGCTCCGTCCAAAATTGATTCCTTCTCAAAATACAATATCATGGTAAATTTACAAGAGATTGTTGTTACTAGAAATTTGAACATTTTCTTCATAGTGAGGAACATATGTTTTCATTTGAGTATTGATTAGTCATTCCATTTCCAATTGCTACTATCTCTTTTAGGAAATATTTATTTATGTTCTCTCATTTTTTAACCTGTAGAGCATAGATATAATTGATAATATATACTGGTGGGAAATATTATTATATGTTTAACAAAAATATTATTTTTACTGTGCTCCTGTTATTTTGTATTTTAGAAATAACTTCTTAAATGGATCTTGGTTCTCAACAGTGTGTGGAACTCCTTTTGAATGGACTAAAAGTTGTTGAAGGAATCTCTTTTCCAAAAAAAAAATATTGCATATTATCAACATTCATGATGGATGTACTATTATAAACATTGCCAAGATTTTAAATGCGGATCTTCAATTTTTCTGTCCATCAGAAGGTGCATATGCACTATCAAAGGTAGTTGGTCATTATATTCAATGGCATGCATATGATATCGTTAACCACATTGGATATTCTCTTCAGGAGAATGATGTGAATGATATACATGATTCCACTTCAACGAGTGTATAACATATCATGATAAGTGACGATAAATATTCTTTTATTATGAGAAAAGTTAAGTTGTTACATAAATTTTCAAAATGCAAGGATTGCATTTCTATAGGTTATGTAACAAATGTCAATGAGACTGGTCTTTTGGGGGGGAATGTTTTTGGGTTCTTTATGCATTTGTATTCAGGTGGATGAAGTGATGCTTTATTATATGGCATGTTGTCCATGGTTAAGTTGTGTAGGTTTTGTTGTATGGCCAATTAAAAGAGTCATATATTATATTACATGAACAATTCTATCTATTGAAAACAATTTCAACAATAATCAAATTGAAACTACTTTGAAAGTATAATTTAAGACAAAATTGCAATATTTTTTCTTTTGAGCAAGAAAGAGCTAACTATTATATTAAAAACAAAAGAATAAATTTACATAGAGTACAAAAAGACCCTACTCATAGGTGCTCCCCTGAGGGAAACACAACATTCTACGAGTAAGAGCTAAGTTTTGCTTGAGATTGACATTTAAGATTTAAACAAGATTCTTGAAGAACTAAGAAAAGAGACTAAATGTGTCGAACTAAACAAAGCATAGATCTATGGATTTTCCAAAAGCGATTATCTTGAATAGAAAGATTAAAAAAAAAAGTTTTCTATTAAAGACGAACAAAGGAAAGGAGACAAAGTCATAGCTGACAAACATAGTCCAGGCCATACAAATCCAATGCCAAAAGTAAACAGGGGGGAGTGACTAGAGTCAGCTTTGTTGATAGAGGGGGCCTATTGGAGTGTCCTGCTCATTGTCGAGGATGATGAGCTACCGAAAGTTGGGGTTCATATTCTTCTTTATCAAACTGACCTCTTCCTTGGCCACATTGGTGATTTCAAACCTGTAGCCTAAAATTTTGGCTATGATGTCTTGCTTGGATTCAATGATATTCATATATAGGGGGTGTTTCTAAAGGGTCTTCATCCTATCAATGATTTCCTCAATATTTTTTCTCTGATTATTAAATAAACCCCCTATTTTGTCCATTTATTTGGACATGAGAGTTTTCATGGAAAAATATAGGTCGAGTGAGTGCTTGAAGAGATTAATACAACTTCTAGAATGTTCAGAGTACATAATCTAGTTCACAAATGCTTCCAATTTGTGTTGGTCATCAATGGTATTTTTGGTGGCATGGAATTCTGCTTCCATTTTCTCAAAATCATCCTGCACCCTCTCCTTGATATTGTTTCTATAAAAGTTGGCAGTGTGATAAGCCCTTTTAATTTCTTGGTACTTGTCTATGCCATAAGCGTCCCCTCCTTGCTTGTGAATATGCTTGGTTCTCAGATTTGGCAAGTGGTGAGAGGTGCCTTCCTTTTTTCGGTAAACATGCATTCATTGTCATCGGAAGTCCTAGAACCTCTCTTGCCTTCCATGAATATAGAAGGAAAATCATTTTTCAAGGATAGTCGATCAAGGGGTCACGAGTAAGGATGGTTTAAAGAAAGCAAAGGCAAAGATTAGATACAAATAAGCTTGAGAAAGGAGGGGGGAAGAATTTAAGGAGGAGAAAAGGAGGCTATTCGTCATGAGGATGATCCTACACTCGGGAAGTGTCTAGGGATGTAATATGTTCAGATTGTATAGGAATAAATGAGTAGTTAAATCTATGATGGGAAAGCATGAGGAGGGAAGATGCAAAATGCAGAACTAGAAGGGCATGCACACATGAGCTTTAAATAGAATGATATGGAGGAAAAGGGAAAGGGAAGAACAAAGATAAAAATATTCTATAGGATTTGAATATTTTTTGATGAACAATATTCAACCTGCTACATCCGATTTAATGCGACGATAGTAGGCATGTTTCTCGTTGGATCTCATGAAGATTGAGATCCAATAGGACGTAGACATGTTGCCACCACATTAAATCGCTTTCAACACGCTTTTCCTACATTGGATGGCATCGATTCCTTCGATGGGGTTGTCATTCAAGGAAGCAGTCGTGTCAGCCACATGTTCTTGAATGGGGCCATCGTCATTCCTCTACCCTTGATTTGTGGTCACCTTACAACCAACTCTACTAGCGAATTATACTTAGAATAAGTGGTATGAGCCATCATATATTGGGTAAATAGTAGTCATTTTCTATTTTACACATCAAAATAATTCCACTTCATAATATTAACCGTTATTGATGAAGTGTGAATTTTAATTTTAGTCGTCATTTTGAAGTGCATTTTTATTTGTACACGTCATTAACATACATACACACATATATATTTGTGTGTGTGTGTGAGTAATTATTAATAACTAATTTCTATTATAATAGATATATCAATGTTATCTATTATTATTATTAATTAGTATATATAAATTTTGATTTTTGTCATGGTCTTGTTGTCTTCCCTTGTTAGGTTAGTTTGACTAGTTTATGGTTTTTTGGGCCCATGGTATTTGGTGTCCCATCGTAATGGATTATTATATTGCTTATGAAGAATCCTATTTAAAAGGTTTCCATGATAAGTCTTCTTTGTCTTTAATATGTGTGTGCTTGGTTCAATCATTATGTTTATTATATTTTTTAATTATAGTTTTATAAACTTTGTATTTGTGCATTATATGAGGAAATATATCAAAATCTAATGACTTAATATATATATATATATATATATATATATATATATATATATATATTGTGAAAAGGAAAATTAAAATTTAAACGTCAAATAAAAGGCAATGTTAAAAATAAAACGTCATATAAAAATTTCTTGACATGCAAGGTAGGATGTCAAATTTCAAACTTGCCTTGGAGGATTGTGGAGATCTTTGTTGGCGATGATGCAATAGTCATGTCCCCATGGATTCTGGATCAAATCATATTCATCCAGTTTTATCTCAACATAGTCATTGTCAATGCCAACGCTCACTAGCCTGTCATCCAATTGATTGCCATTTATTTTGACGTGGGAGGGAATGACAATGTTGACGCGGGGGAGCAGGTAAGCCAATTCCTCCAACCCGTAGGTTAATCTCTAACTGTTGGTGATTTTCTCAAATTTCGATCCATGCATGATTTTTCTAAGGGTTGATATCATAATTTGTGAGTCTCCCTCTATGATAAGCTTATTGTGATTATTATCAAGGGTCATATATATACCTGACAATAGGTCTTGCATCTCCACTACATTCACTACAACAAAATTGACTTTTTACACTTTTGGGGGCGTTTTTTGCTTTGGAGGCGGTCTTTACAAAACCGCCCCTAATAGCACCGATGCTAAAAGTTTTGACTTTTAGGGGCAGTTTTGGAAGAGATCAAAATCGCCCCTCAGAAGTGACTTTTGGGGGCAGTTCTAAACAGATGAAGAAGAAGCCCCGGATCTAGAGTATAGGTACGACATACCTACGACCCCACATACATCCCTGAAGGTAAGATCTAGAAACTCATCACCCAGTGGTTTTTTTAATCAAAGTAACAATAATAGTGGGAATAAAAGACAAGGGACTCCCACTAGCCCAACCTTTAATCCATCAGTACCAAGAATAAATATAATCGTCAGAAATGATATAAAGTTGCCAATATTTGATGGAAACGGGTTAGAAGAGCTTGAACAACATTGGTTTCTATGTGAAGCCATGTGACTGTACGACAGGTCCAAGATGAAGCCATCAAGAAATCCAAAATGATCACAACACTAAGGAGTTGTGCATTGGATTGGTACATGAAATTCTCTATGGTTCTGACAGGAGTCCCACAGAAAACATTAGATCAAATATGGGTACGATTAATAAATGAGTTCAAAAAACCCAAATCTGAGTTGCAATGTAGTATGAAGATAAAATAAATTAAGAAATTGCCCAAGGAGACTGTTTGGGACTTCGACCAAAGATTCAAGACGTTGATGGCCAAAGTAGGCTTTCAAATGTCGAAAGTTCAACACAAAGAATGGTTTATTGTGGCGTTGTTACCGCACATACAGATTCCTTTGATGCAACAGAAGATTGTGTCACAGAGCGAGGGCCTTGAGCTCTCCATGGATTTGGAATCCTCGTCAGTTGAATAAATTGGTGCAGGAATGATGCAAATCCAATCACAACTTGCCAACCCGACATTGCAACTTCAGGATATTAAGAAAGGGAAGGAAGTGCAAGAATAACTATGGTGTACTAGATGAAAAACTGAAGGACATCTTAAAGACAACTTCCTGGAATTTATGAATTATGTCGCATCGGGAGCACAAAACCTAATAAATACACAAGGGATTCCTTGGTGTAGAATTTTTCAAACTAGAGGGAATCGGTCGAAAGAATGTTTATACTTACAAAATATTGTAAGTGCACCGACCAGTTTATATTGTAAATTCTACAAATCAGTAGGCCATGATGAGAAAGACTGTAGAGCATATAAGTTGTTGCAGGAGAAAACAATGGATACCTATTTGCTGAAGAACATCGAACAAATGCAAGCTGAGAGAGATCAGGCTCAATATCCATAGACTCAGTATATTCATTCCTAATATCCATAGAACCAGTACCTGTAACACCAAGAATTTTTAGAAGTCGAGGACAAGGAGGAGGACTTGGTCACAGAAGAGGCCAAATTATATGTTATAATTGTGGGAAGCCTGGACATTTTGCCAAGGAGTGCACGATTCCTACTAAAACATGTTCGTACTATAAACATTTTAATTATACTGTCAAGGAATGTCCTCAGTTGATTGCGAGATGGCATGCTAAGAATGTGTGAAACTAGAATCCACTACAAAATCCCAATATGAACCCCAATCAGAATATCCAGAAGATATCTGCTAAGCTAAGAGAGACACATATTATTGTTGTGACAAGAGGAGGTGTTACAACTGGGACATATCAAGAAACACCGTAAGGAAAACCGCAGGTGCGCCCAATAACATAAAAGAAATCATCATTCGATGTCCAAAAAGAAAAGGAAGTATTCTTGGACGCACAACAAGAATTTTTTGAAAGGAATCAAGCGTCAACTTCTGCTGCTACACCACATGAAAGACCAATGTTGGGAATTACTAAGAGATTTGACCAGCTGTTTCAAAAGCAACTGACGAAAAATGTTAGTAAACTAAAAGAATTATTTAAAAGTTTCTTAGCACTAATACAAGATAAAGATGTTGTTGCAAAATTGAGATCTTTAATAGAAGAACCTCAAGAAGATGTGTGTCCAGAAAAAAAGGGTTAATCATATTGGGAAAATATTGAAGACTGGTAGAGAACTAAGAATGACTACCCAAATAGGAGATTACGACATGGACTATATTATTCTAGACTTAGGCTTCGATGTAAACATTCTGAATAGACAAACTTGGGAGAGTATAGGGAATCCAAGACTTGTATGGACTCTTGTCCAACTCATATTAGCAAATCCATAAATGGACTCGGGTTCCTGTCGAGATAGAGGGACTCAAAACTTGTGTCGAATTCAAATTAATTGACATTGCCGATGATATAAATATGTATCCCTCACTTATGGGGATCATCTAGGAAATTTATAATCAGACCATTATCAACTTTAAGAAAAGAATCTTAACGTTTGAAGACTCAGAGTTAAGGGTGGTCGTACCAATTGATTAGTTGGAAGGTCAGAGATACGTCGAGCAAGTGAACAATGAAGGGCAAGTCGGATATATCGACAATATATATAACATTACTTCTACAATATATGATTGTGTGAATCCAATGACTGACGAAAAGCTTATTTGGTGCAACATTAGTTCTGGTGCATCAGATTCTAGAGAAGCTTCGTAGAACCGACTGCATGAAATATCGTTAAGAAGATGCGCAAGAATTACACAATCTATTCGACAGATAGGCATCAAGGTAAGTGATATACCCACATATGAAGGTTTACCTAAACTGATATCTTTTCTTACAGAATTTGAAGAAAAGGTTACAAAACATTAGCATGTGTCCACCCCGGACTTTGCACTAAAAGATACACCTTCCAGATGGTGGGTCGCACATAAACAATCTATCTCAAAAGGACCTCAATGCCAAAGATTAATGGATATCCGATTTGGAGAGAAGATCAACTATAATGGTTAGAATTACACAGGATTGAAAAATTCTGTCGAGTACATTGAATATTTTCACGCAATATGGGAGGCATGCCCGCGATAGGAATGGGTCCATTAGTTTATACATACATTGGACATGATACCAAGTAAGTGGTACATGCGGTTGAGTTGCGACGAGGGATAATTGAATGGGAAGAAATAGCTTCCATATTTACACACACGTTTGAGTTTACTGATGACCATCCCTTGATTGATGTTGCATTACAAGTAATCAAGAAGAAGATATTTGAATACATCCTAGTGTCGATGATAAACTTTAATCAGAGAAGTGCTCCAATCCATCATTAAATGGATTGATATGATGCAACGGGTGAGCCTAATGATGATGACCCATGAGACATAAACATCCCAGAGTCGAAAGGTATTCCTGTGGTGCAAGTATTTGGTATTCCAAGTAACTAGTTTTCGAATCTGTTGAAAGTCAATAAAGTAAATATTACATCTCCAAAGAATCCAAAGTTCATCAATATTGGCGATTATTGGGATGATGAAACTGTATGAAAGATCACATACCTACTGCATGAATTTCAATATATTTTCCCTACAAAACTTTCAGAGATGAAGGGGATTGTTGGTGACCATGGAGAGATGAAGATGCCATTAACACCTGAACCAAAGCCTGTGAAGTAGCAAATATAATGGTTGAATCTGCAGTACAAAGAAAAAGTTAAGATAGAGCTAGATTGAATGTTGGATGCAGGTATCATAGAACCAGTTAAAAAATCAGAGTGGATCAACCCGATGGTAGCGAAGGATAAGAAAACTGCTAGTGAAGTACATATTTGCATCGACCTAAGGAAGTTGAAACATTATTGCTTGCATGACCCATTTATGACTCCATTTACAGATGAAGTATTGGAGAGTGTCGGGGTTCAAGAAGTCTATTCATTCATTGGTGGGTTCTTTGAATACCATCAAATCAGGATCGCGAAGGAAGATCGACACAAGACAACCTTTGCAACAAAGTGGGGGTGTTTCCAATATATAATAATTCCCTTTGGACTCAAGAATTCTCCTATTATATTTTCCAAAACAGTAGTAGTTTCTTTCAAAGACTTTATTCATAAATTTCTTAAGGTGTATTTCGACGATTGAACAATGTTTGGGCTCATAAAAGATCATATTGAGAGCCTCAGACTGATGTCAAAAATATCGGATTTTGCTGGACCTAAAGAAATGTGTTTTTTGTGCCTTGTTTGGAATTCTGTTGGGCCATGTGGTTTTGTGTGTTGGAATCATGGTCGATCCTGCTAAAATTGTGATCATCGTTGACTTACCACCACCCTCGATAGTAAAGCAGCTAAGAACAACATTGGGACATACAAGATACTATCGAAAATTTATCAAGGGATATGCAAAGGTGATTGCTACAATGGAGAAATTGTTGAAGAAGGATTTTACGTTTCAATGGAGAGAACACTACCAAGAGAGTCTAGACACCCTAAAGAATAAGATGGTCGTAATGCCCATACTAGTTTTCTAGACTGGAAGAAGGAATTTCACGTACATGTCAATGCATCGTCTATCGCGCTCGACGTTGTACTAGCATAGCCTGACGAAGCGTATATCAATCATCCTATTTCCTTCTCTAGTAGAAAATTATAAACAACATAGAAAAAATATACCATGATTGAAAGAGAAGGCTTAGCTATGGTGTACGTGCTTCAAAAATTTTGACACTATTTGTTGGGTGGGAATTTCAAAATGTACACAGATCATTCTACGCTGAAATACCTGGCCAATAAGCCAGTGTTAGGGGGGAAATATTTTTCGGTCGCTTCACCTTTTCCAAGAATTTGAGTTTGAAGTCATTGTTAAGTCGAGTTGACTGAACTCAAGACCATACCATCTGTTGAGGCTTGAAAGTGGAGAAGAACCCGGTAATCTCGACGATCATCTTCCTAATGCGCAATTATTTGCGATCACGATGTTTGATGATTATTATAGAGAAATTATACAATTCTTGAGTATGGGATATGCACTAGCTGGATTCACTAGTGCATAAAAGAAGCAATTACTTGTGTGAGCTGTATATTTCCAATTGATAGCTGGACATTTGTATAAAATGGGACCTGACAAAATTCTTCGTCGATGTGTATTAGAACATTAACGACCAATGATATTGAATGAAGTGCATGTTGGTGTCACAGGAGGCCATTATGATAGAAAAGATACAATATAAAATATATTACAAGTATGATTGTGGTGTCCTACCTTGCACGTGGATGCTAGAGAATATTTTCGCAATTTTGATATTTGTCGGAGAATCGGAAAGCCACCGCGATGAGATGAAATGCCACTAGTACCTTAGGTAACTTTACAAGCATTTGAAAAATGGTATGTTGATTTTGTGGGTCCTATCAACACACCAGGAAAAATAACAGGTGCACGATACATTATTATGATGATACATTGCTTAAATATATGGGTTGAAACAAGGCCAGTAAAGGATTATACTGTTGCGACTGCTGCAAAATTTTTGTTCGACAATGTTGTGAATAGATTCAGATGCCCGAGTATTTTGATAAGCGATCAGGGCACACACTTTGTCAATCATTTGATCGACGAATTAATTACAGAATTCCATATCCATCACAAGAAGATGACACCATATCACCCACAAGCGAATGGTGTTGTCGAGGCATTCAATAACATCCTAGAGAACGCATTAATGAAGATATGCAAAATTCAAAGACATTATTGGGAAACAAATTTTCTACGCTACTAGGGAATATCACATGACCTATAATAAAATGACAGACCAAACTCCATTTCGACTGGTGTATGGAAAATAGGTTGTTATGTCGATGGAATACATTGTATGTAGTCTACAACTAGTTGAAATTAATTAAATGATTGATGTTGGTGTTGTCGAAGAAAGATTGTCGTAGCTTGTCGCAGCTTGGATTCTAGCCGATACAGACATAGAGGGATCTCTCTTATCACAGAGGAAAGAAAAACATATGCATAAAGCTTTGGACAACACGCAGAAGGCTTTATTTCTGTAGGTAATGAGGCGTTGATAGATTAAAAATGGATGAACATACATACAAGAGAATCATTGGGAAATGGAGTCAAATCCTGAAGCAATCAAGGATATTATAGAAAACATAAGGAAGGGAATTTCCTTTGTATTCTGATACAAAGTAAGCACCGCATACAGTCAAATATCTTGAAAGAGTGGAGGTCGAAAAAAGAAAAAAAAGCCCAGTGAAGCAAGAGGAACCTATCTAAGGCCGAATCTCTTGCACCACCTTTAGTAGAATAAACATCAAGGCTAGTATCTGCAGTGGAACATAGGAGATGAATTCCAAACCATTTACCAGAACACAATAACAACTGGAGAGTCTAATACATGAGCGCTTAACTAAGAGTGAATTCCTTGTATACTAATCTAGAGTGCATTAGCAGAAATAACACATAAATGAAAGTGATAAACGGGAAACAAAAACTGAATGCAACCATCGTGATGAATCTCAAAAAAATAGGAGCATATTTCTCATTAATACTTCCAAGAGAGTTACAGAGACAAAACGAGAGAAGAATGATTTCTGAATGAAAATTCCAACCCATGCCTCATCAATTGAGGTCTTATTTATAATGTTGTGGCTCCCGGGACCAACCCCAAAATAGAGCCCAATTATGTTACAAAAATTGGGAATCAAATCCTGGATCATCATTCAAATCCTAACAGTTTTCTAAGGTGGGAGTCCTGCCATGATGTTTTACCCGAATCGTCCTTTCAGCATAGCACCCACTCCGGACTCAAAATAGCAACGCAGAGTGTAAGATACATGCTCGCTCATCGTGATGGTGATGCCCCATATTTTCCTAACTATTTAAGTTTCCCAGGCGTGACCTGCTTTGCCGAACCCTTCTAGCACTCCAACTGAGAGTTGCATTCATTCAAACTCCTAACCCTCGAACACCTTGAGTAGCGTGATGTCACTTTTTGGCTGTAGATCTCTTTTGTGCGGAGATCATTCGTCACTTGATGTGGCCACTCGCATAATTTTGTGGCCTTTAACTCAGTTGGCCTCCTTCCACCTTTCGTTGAAAAAGACGGCGTGCATCGCTAATCTGAACCGCATTAGATCTCAGTCGTTGATAGATGAGGAACCTTAGAGTGAGTTGCGTCGGCCTCCTTTGTTAACCGTTGTGCACCTTTGCCTTGCAAAACCTGTCGTCACCGTGCATCAAATGCGTCGTGAGATCTTGGTTGTCCATATGCGCAAGCCCTATTATCCCATCGCAACACTACATCCTGCTAATCAATGCGCATGTTGTCGCCGCAAGTTGTGTTGTCGTCGTAGATCGTGAGTGTCGAAGGATTGTGGACGTCGACAGTTTTGAAGGGAGGTATGAGTTTCACAATCCTTCATAGTTAAATAGGTCACACTTCTTTCCTATAATGAAATTTTCTCGTCGTTGATTTGATTTGGTCATGCGCTCGTGTCGTTGCTTTCCAGGATCCGTGGGGTTTCGACGCACCTGCAAGATTTCCTCTCTGATTCTTCCTATCCACCTTGTCGTCCTATCAACTTTCGATGGGGAAGCTCCCCCGTGCCAGTTTGCTTCAAAATATTAGCACTGGTGAGAGCTAGGTGCTAACAGGTCGTATACCTATCGTAGAAAGAAAAGTGTTGTCTCATGATGAAATTTGGTCGCAAAATGATAGCTAGTTGTAGTTAATTTAACAACATGGAATATTTCAATGGCATTATTTTTTGTCACTTTCGTCATTAATGCACAATAACTATCATTGAACTGACAAGAAAAGTGACGCTTTGAATGGCGGTTTCCTTGTAATGATTAGAAAGATTGCTCCATGTGACAGAAATTGCTGCCACCTTTCCATTTATTGCCCGCTTGTGTGAATGAAAGACTGATTGAATGGATGAATGTATATCATCTTCATGCAGAAGTTCCTTCATTCTATTGCATCTGACTGAGTACACTGAGTTTTTGTGCCTACAACTGTACGAGTCGAGGCAATTGTTCATAGAGTATGGTCATTTTTATCTCCAGTATAGGCACCGTAGTAGAATCAAGTTTTAAGACACCATTCCCTTCACCCATTATGGAAGACACTGTCGTATTTGTTCCACCATCGACCATGGTTGCAGAAGAAGTTGTACAGTCACCAGCGATTCCACCAATTCATTTATGACCGGACCCACCTAACATGTAAAAAATGAAACGATCTGGTACCCACAAGAAGGCAGTAACACTACCACCAGAAGAAGAAGAAACAGGGTCTGCATCCATGCTACCAAACTATGTCCCACCCAGACCAGTCGATGCTCCTAAGGTCATATTTGGAAAAAATACAGGGCATCAATTGGTATCACCAGCCGTAACATAAGGATTTCGGATAATGATGAATAACGACAAGAGCCTACGACTTTGTCTTCAACTTTACAAGAAGCTCAAGATATATTTGGTGATGTTGATGAACTTTTATTTCATTGAAATCAAGGTTTGCGAGCAAAGGGCTTGGATGGTGTCAAAAGAAGAAATTGTGAAGGATTCAAGAGACCAGAAGATGAGTTTGAGCCAAGTGTTCTGGTAGAGAAATACATCACAATGAAGGATGATATAATTCATGAAACGGATGTTCCGAAACGGTTTAAAAAAATCCAGTTTTGAGGTTATGTTAAAGTTATCCTAAAATCTTGGAGCAGTTGGATGCAGGAATAGGCTCGACACGACTATCACACTCACTTGCATCAATTTTATTGATGAAGACATCATGCCTAAGATGTTTGAAAAAACCAAAGTCTTTCGACTTAGCAAAATTGCAGAAAACCTCTGCAAGAGGGTCGTGAAAATGGAATTAGAAGTGAAACCTAGTACACCTCCATAGGTACTGAAAGAACCAAGAAAATAAGCAACGGAGGTTGTGACGAGGATAGAAGAAGCAGAGGTACTGTGCGCCACACGATTAAGCAAGTTTCTCAATCATGGGAAGCTTTGATTAACGATGAAGAGTTATAAAAAGTTACAGAGAAATTGCGCACTGCAGAAGCAAAGGTTAACTAGTTGAAAAATGAAGTGAAGAAGCTGGCAACAGTAGAAAAAAATGGCTAAGGTTGCTGACATGAAGAAGCTACACCAGAAAGTTGCAAAACTATGAACACATCAACAAAAGAGAACTGACAGGGTCCCAGAGTTACAAGCAGAGGAAGAGAAAGTTACATGCATCATTCACCCTGTACATGAAAAGGTGCGACAGGTTTTGGGGTTGGTAGGACTTATAACTTCATAACACATCCGTTTTGAACATTGGAAATTTTTAAGAAGACAGAAGCAGAAGTGAAACGGGAGACTGAACAGGTAGTGAAAATATTTCAAGATTTTTAAAGCAAGGTCACAATATTGGAGGTTTCAGACTAATGTGGCTCGAGACGAGCCACAAGTGAGTGTTTGGGGCCTGTTGGCCCTAGGAAAAGTTAGATAGAATTCAGCTAGAATTCTACTTGAGAATATAAATATTATGGTCACAAGACAAAAAAGAAGTTGCAACTAAAGAAGGGTTGTGAAGGAAGAAGAGCTACGACGAAAGAAGAGTTGAGAAGGAAGAAGAGCTGCAAATGAAGAAGAACCACAATGGAAGAAGATTTGCAACGAAAGGAGAACCACGACAGAAGGAGAGCCATGATGAAAGGAGAACCACGAAGGAAGGAATCGTGACAGAGGAAGAATAAATCATTTGAAAAGGAAAGTTCGATTGATCGTGGGTAAAGAGTTAGTTAGAATAAATATCACTTTTGTTGTTGATGTAATTGTAACTTCAGAATGTATTCACTTGTATATCTTATGTATTGTACCCCAATGTTTATTCTGGGAAGTGTTTGTAATGTAATTGAGCCATGTCATGCCCCGATGTTTAGATCGAGAGGTTCTATAATGTAAACAAGTCATGTCAAGTCATTGTGGGTAACCCTCCTATTGGTCAAGGGTTAAAGTCCTCGCAGTTGTGGGGCCCTAGGATTATTAGACTATCCTAGAGAAGTCGACATTAGGTGAGTTATTGTAAGTCAGGGAAACAGTCCCTACCATTGTGTTAATGATAACCCTCCTTGTTGGTTGGAGGGGCAAAGTCCCCACAAGTTGTGGGGCACTAGGGTTATTAGACTCTCCTAGAGATGTCGGCTATAGTAAGTAATTGTTAAGTGAGGTCGACATGTTGGAATGGACATTAAGTGAACCAAAGAATATAAATAGAGAGTGAGCCTCTCTATTTAACACACACACACACACACACACTCATTGGGGCGCATGAGTGAGAGAGAAGTCGTTGGGACAAGAGAGAGACTACTGTTGTCGGGAGATCATCTTTATGTTTTTGGGTTTTACTTTTGGTGTTGATTCTATCTCTGAGAAAGTTGCAAGGTTTTCTCCTTTATGGTTTCCCCAAGGAAAATTCTTTGTGTCTCTTATCTCTTGTGTTTTATTGCTGTGCATGTTATTCTCTCAGTTAAAGATCCTAAGATCATAATGCTAGCTTGAATGATAAAAATCTAACATGGTATCAGAGCTAACCTGAGAAGAAGACATTGTGCAGCTAAAGAAGCTAGGGATTCTTACTTTTTGGGTCTCTCTCCACAATCCATCAACAAAATTATGTTAGGATGACTCTCCATTGAAGGGCGCATCTTTTTGTCGAAGCAAAATTCGATTCTGAGCATTTTCAGTTTTTGGTGCAGGAAATTAGGGATTCTTACAAAAGAGGAATTTTTGAGTGAGCCCGATGTAGGATTGATATCCTCATCAAAATAGATGTTTAGAGACCTGGGTCAATATTTTTGGTTGGGTGAAACTCCAGGAAAGTCAAACCCTAGTTTGACCTCGAGTTGGAAAAACCCTAATACTAAAATTGATAATGTTTTATACATTTGCTATATCTCGAGATTGGAGAAGGATCAGGAGCTGAAACTTTCTTAGGCCGAAGATAAGATTATGATTTACAATGTGTCCAAAATTCAGCCTCATATTCTCTATATCCTAGGAGATATGATCCCTCCAAGTTAGGGTTCCCCTCTTCCAGGATTCATCCCTAAATAGGACACCTGAGGAGAATTGCTATATCTCGGGCTACAAAGGTCCAAATGAAATTTCTGAAGCTGTTCCAGAAAGGGCATGAACATTAATTTCTGCGGTCCAATTTTCAGACCCTGAAGATGAAACAATGACACATGGAAGTCCGTACAACTTCGCTATGCTAGACAGTCCTCAAATAGGTCACCTTGGGAAAATGATCATAAGTCCCAATTGGTGAAACCAATTCTGATGAAACCTATTGTTAAATTTTCATATGCTTAGCTAATACATCAGTATTTCATTTCATTTTCATAACAAAAGCATATAAACAGGATCACTGAAAGAAACAACATCACAAGAACAACACAAATTTATCCTGGGAAAAACCCAGCAAAAGCTTCCTCAATATAGATGCCCCAAAAAGGTGAAAGATAAAACTAGCAAGGAGATCAAAGCCTGATCCTCCTCCTTCTCCTGCTACTCTTCTCTTCTCCACTAATGCGCTATACAAGTGAGAGTGTGTGTGTCTCAAATGAGGAACACTACACCTCTATTTATATTCATCCGTTCACTTAAGTTAACTCATTCAACATGTAGGCCCGAGTTAAATCATGTAGGCTCAAGTAACCACACTGGGGTGCTGATGACCGACCTTTACAATTAGAGGGGACTACCTCATGAATCTTATTAGTTCTTCCGATTAGGAGCATCGGGGTACAATGTAATACAAGTGGTTCTCCCGGTAGGACCATCGGGGACCACAAAAAGATACATATAGAATATTCTTCGAAGTTACAATATTTCAACATTGATGACCCACCTTTACAATTAGAGGGGACTACCTCATGACTCTTATTAGTTCTTCCAATTAGGAGCATCGGGGTACAATGTAATACAAGTGGTTGTCTTGGTAGGACCATCGGGGACCACAAAAAGATACATATAGAATATTCTTCTAAGTTACAATATTTCAACACTCCCCCTTAACGAGAAGGGTATTCTACAACAACATCAACAATAACAAGAGTAGAGATAGCGGACATCATCAACATCAACAGGGTAACACATCTATAAATCATTGGAAGCTTTTCAACATCATGTAGTCTTCATCTTAAATCTTCAGTCTTCATCATCATTAATTCTTTGACTGCTTTGATCAACAACATCTTCAGCATTTTGATCTTTCAATCAGCAACGACATCTTCAACACTTGGACCTTTCGATCAGCAACATCTTCAGCACTTTGACTATTCGATCAGCAACAACATCTTCAACATTTTTGACCTTTCGATCAGCAACATCTTCAGCACTTTGATTGTTCGATCAGGACCAACATCTTCAACATTTTTGACCTTTCGATCAGCAACATCTTCAGCACTTTGACTTTTTTATCAGCAACAACATCTTCAGCACTTTGATTGTTCGATCAGCAACAACATCTTCAGCATTTTTGACCTTTCGATCAGTAGCAACATCATCATCATCATATTCTGATCTGTCGATCATAATCATCATCACATTCTGATCTTTCGATCAAAAACATCATCATCATACTCTGATCTTTCGATTAGAAACATCATCATCATATTCTGATCTGTCGATCATAATCATCATCACATTCTGATCTTTCGATCAAAAACATCATCATCATACTCTGATCTTTCGATCAGAAACATCATCAACATACTCTGATCTTTCGATTAGAAACATCATCATCATATTCTGATCTTTCGATCAGAAACATCATCAACATATTCTGATCTTTAGATCAGTACGTCATCATCATCATACTCTGATCTTTCGATCAGTATGTCATCATCATCATACTCTGATCTTTCGATCAATACATCATCATCATACTTTGATCTTTCGATCAGTACATCATCATACTCTGATCTTTCGATCAGTACATCATCATCATCATACTCTGATCTTTCGATTAGTACAGCATCATCATCATCAGCAACAACCTGCAATCCACAACTCAAAGACAAAAAGTCTTTGGATCACTTTTGGACTTAAAGTCCAGGGATGATACAATCCCACCACATTCTCGACAACTGAAGTTACTGGATTGATTATGGGAGAATCAGTCCCTATCACTTTAGGACTGAGTCCAAGGATGATGCAATCCTACCACATTCTCGAGGACCGAAGCCACCGGATTGATTACGGGAGAATCAGTCCCTATCACTTTAGGACTACGTCCAAGGATGATGCAATCCTACCACATTCTTGAGGACCGAAGCCATCGGATTGATTACGAGAGAATCGGTCCCTATCACTTTAGGACTATGTCCAAGGATGATGCAATCCTACCACATTCTCGAGGACCGAAGCCACCAGATTGATTACGGGAGAATCAGTCCCTATCACTTTAGGACTATGTCCAAGGATGATGCAATCCTACCACATTCTCGAGGATCGAATCCACCAGATATATTATGGACAGATGTCCCGGGATGATACAATCCCTCTTCATTCTCGAAGACCGAGGTCTCCGGATCACTTTAGGGTAAGTGCCCAGGGATGATACAATCCCACCACATTCTCGAGGACCGAGGTCACTGAATCTATTGTTTACAGATGTCCTGGGATGATACAATCCCTCTTCATTCTCGAGGACCGAGCTCTCCGGATCACTTTAGGGAAAATGTCCAGGGATGATACAATCCCACTGCAACATCACTACTCCCCCTTTCAAGGAAGGTCTTTCCGAACAACACCAAGCTTGTCTCGAAAGTGTTTGAACTCTACTCAAGGCAGGGGCTTTGTCAGTACATCATCATCCAAACCATCATCATCTACATCTTCAGTATGTGAATACTAAACTATCACCATCTATATCTCCAGTATGTGAATACTGAAAGCATCATCATCTATATCTTCAGTATAGAAATACTGAAAGCATCATCATCTCTATATTCAGTATAGAAATACGAAATCACCATCATCTGTATCTACAATATGTAAATACTGAAATATCATCTATATCTTCAGTATGGGAATATTGGAATCATCATCATCTATATCTTCAGTATGGGAATACTGAAACATCATCATCTCTATATTCAGTATAGAAATACTGAATCACCATCATCTTCATCTACAGTATCATCATTTGCATCTTATCTTGTATGTAGAAATATCGGATTTCTACGTGTTACATCGGAACACAGGGTTCTTTGTCATCACAACTATGGTTATCACATAGAATCATTGTAGTGTCCATCTTCAGGTCAAAGAGACCTAATATCAGCTTCTGAATCCATATGGCTTCACAACTTAGTAGAGCAATCTGCTATGTATTCTGCTTCAACCGTGCTAAGAGAAACACTGGACTGTTTCCTGCTAAACCATGAACTCATAGCAGACCTCAAACAAAAGCATCTACCTGATGTGCTTTTCCTGTTTGAGATAGTTCCAGCCCAATCTGCATCTGTGTAGCCATACAATCTATACTCATGGCTACCATCATAGTATAGACCAAAGTCTATAGTCCCTTTCAGATATCTCATCACATGTTTTGTAGCTACTAGGTGAACCCATCTTGGTTGAACAAGATATTGACTTAAGGTGTTCACAGCAAAAAAAATGTCTGGTCTGGTATTTGTTAAGTACATCAATGACCCAATGATCTGTCTGTAGTGAATCACATCCACTAACTCTAATCATTCATTAGCTAACAGCTTCAGGTTGGAGTCCATGGGTGTGGCCATGAATTTGCATTCCAACATATTGAATCTCTTCAATATCTCTACCGCATACTTTCCCTGGTTGAGAAAGATTCCTTCTGAACTTTGCCATGCTTCCAGACCTAGGAAATAATGCATTAACCCAAGGTCTTTCATCTCAAATTCTTCTGCTAGTTTCTTCTTGCTTTTCATGATCTGTTTCTCATTCCTTGTCAAGAATAAATCATCCACATATAGTAATAGAATGACAGGTTCATCTTCTACAACCTTGTAGGAAAGGTTAGGATCGACTTTAATCTTGGAAAAGCCCATGCTCATCAGGAAACTATCTATTCTTCCATACCAAGCTCTGGGAGCTTGCTTCAGGCCATAGAGGGCCTTCTTCAACTTGCATACTTGATTCCATCTGTCTTCAACTTGAAATCCTCGTGACTATTTGATGTAAAACTCTTCCTCAATCATACCATTAAGGAAGGCTTGTTTTTACTTCATCATGCAAGAAAGTACCATGATAGTTTTGAAGGAAGTGTACCTTACTTCCTGGAGTAAGTGTCTCTTTAGAATTAATTCCCTCTTTCTGATAGAAACCTGTAGCCACAAGTCTTACCTTACTTCTATCAGCAACATATCTTATCTTGCAAATCCATTTGGAAGATACCACATTCTTGCTTTCTAGTTTGAGTACTATATCCCAAACATCATTCTAGTATCATAACATCTTCTTTGAGTTTGTCTTCTCAGGTCATCAACATATCCTAGTCTTCTGCATTCAACCTTGAAGGTTGGAACCCACTTTACTCTTGGTAAAGTCTCGATCCATCACGAAGCTATCCATCATGTCGTACCATGTCGAACTCATATATAATTTTCTGTAGTCACTCCCCCTGAAGTGGAATATCATCTTCCCTCTTCATTCTATACAGGTGGTTCTATGATTGATATATACTGGTCAATAGAGTATGTCATGTCATAGTCTATTCTTTCTGAGGAAAATCATGAACCTTTCTTTGTACACTTGTTCTTGTAGATCCATGTGGAAGATACTACGTACTTCCCTTTATGTCTCAAAATCATATCGTATACATCATTCCCCATGATCAACTGTTATTCTTTGATCATAGCTTCTTTCATAGCATTCTTTTCTTCATCTTGAGTTATCTCTTGTACCCATGGTGGTCTTCATCCCTCAAGGTGGATCTACCACTCTCTGAAGCTCTTTCTTCCGTCATGGTGTCTCTGACCCTGGGAGCTTCGGATTCATGTTTATTGGAGTGAATCTTGAATTGTCATCACTTGTTCTTCAGAACAAGTCTCATCCTTCTTTTCTTGTAGGAGATTGTACAGGACCTTTCCTACAATTCAAATGCACCAGTTGCATGGTTAGAACTATATCATAAAACATATGCATAACGACAAATTCTTATGCATCATGCAATTGTTTAGTCAATACAACATTCATCCATATCTGACATAAAATTTCTAGATGCCTTCCATCTCTACCATGACATCATTGAGATTGTGCACTAATCCAATATGTCAGCAAAGAGGTTTGATAAGTAGCAATGGAGAGTTGTATAGCACCATGAGCTACTTACCCATCACATGCATATTAGTAGTATACAGTCATTAATGCAAACAATCTATCATGTATAACACATCAACTGAATATAATCAAATGTATAACAAAACAATATCATGAAATGACAATTGAATACTTATCTTTTATTTGTTTCGTGGGTAGACTCCATCTTGATCATTCTGCTTTATCATCTTCTTCATTCATGAAATCATCATTTCTTATCCAAATGATAAGATGAATAAGAGGTTCTTCAAGAATTGAGTTCTTCATATTCCTCATCGCTTGAGGGATATTCTTTGAATGGTGAGAGCTTGATCTTCAATTGCTCCCATATTATTCTTCTCTTCTTATGAGTCGAGCTGAAACAAATTACTTCCTTCTGGCATACATTCTTTACATGAATGAATCCCATGATCCTGTGAGGCCATTCAAGGTGGCTATCACCACTTCTGGATTCTTCACTTCTTCTTCTACCGCTTCAAGTTGTTATGCATTCTAGATCTTCACATTCTTCAACTGTTTTCTCAAAACCATCTTCTGATTTAAGTTCTTATCTTCAAATAGCTTAATCAAGGAATCAAACATCTTCGGTGTCTTTAGGGAAGACACTTGTGGTACAAGTTGATCCGTGATTGAATCAACAATGATCTTCTTGGCCTTGATCAAGTTCTTCTTGTGTAAGGCTTTGAGCCTCATCTCCGTATGGAACTGGAACCTCTCTACTCATGTAGGTGTCCAATTCATTTTCTTCAGAGAGATCAAATACTTCCATGCTTGGAAGTTGTCAACTTCACCAAGCTTATCAACAAGCTGATGTGATAGATCACTTTGAAATGAGAACCTCAAATTCAAATAGCAAAAGATTAGATCTTACTGATTTGAGGTGTTCGTCCTGCTTCCGGAGCTGGCTGATCTAGGGTTTGTCAGAGAAACCCTAATTTTAAAAACTTGGAATATTTCAGATCTAATTGTATAGAAATATATATCTCTTCAAATGGAGCTGTCCAATGTACTCCTTTTCTGAAAACAGTGGAGGAAAGCTCTCGGAACAGGAAGCCCTAGTTTTCCAATTTCTTCTGCAGAAATGTCTGTCACTGTTTCTGTGATATCTCCGAAATTGCTGCTCCTCTGTGTCTAAAGTTTCGCATTGAGGTAACCGTGAATGTCCCTGATCCAACACCATAGTTTTCATCAGAATTTGTTTCACCAATTGGGATTTATGATCCCTTTCCCAAGGTGACCTGTTACAGGACTGTTCAGAATAGTGAAGTTGTATAGCATTCCACATGTCACTGTTTCATCTTTTAGTTCTGAAATTAGGACCACAGAAAGTACAGTCCATGCTATTTCTGTAACATCTTTACGAATTTAATTTGGACCTCTATAGCCCACGCTATAGCAATTTTCCCCAGGTGTCCTGTTTAGGGATGAATTCTGGAGGAGGCTGGAACCCTAACTTTGGAGGGATCATATCTCCCATAACATAGAAAACATGAGGCTAAATTTTGGACACAATGTACATCAGGATTTTATCTTCAGCCTCTGCAATTTTCAGCTCCTGATCATTCTCCAATCTTGGGATATATCGAATGTACCAAAACGTAGCAGTTTTAGTATTTAGGGTTTTTCTAGCTCTGGGTCAAACTAGGGTTTGACTTTCCCGGAGTTTCACCCAACCAAAAATTTTGATCCAGGTCTCTAAACTTCGATTTTGATGAGGAGAGAAATCCTATGCCAGGCTCACTCAAAAATCCCTCTTCAGTAAGAAGCCGTAATTTCCCACACCGAAAACTGAAAATGCTCGGAATCGAATTCCGCTTCAACAGAAAGATGCACCCTTCAATGGAGAGTAATCCTAGCCTTCTTTTTTTGATCTATTGTGGAGAGAGAACCAAAAAGTAAGAAGCCCTAGATTCTGTAGCTTATGAAAGCTGTCCTATTCAGGTTAGCTCTGATACCATGTTAAATTTTCATATGCTTAGCTAAGACATCAGTATTTCATTTCATTTTCATAACAAAAGCATATAAACAGGATCACTGAAAGAAACAACATCACAAGAACAACACAGATTTATCCTGGGAAAACCCTAAAGGGAAAAACCCAGCAAAAGCTTCCTCAATATAGATGCCCCAAAAAGGTAAAAGATAAAACTAGCAAGGAGATCAAAGCCTGATCCTCCTCCTTCTCCTGCTACTCTTCTCTTCTCCACTAATGCGCTATACAAGTGAGAGTGTGTGTGTCTCAAATGAGGAACACTACACCTCTATTTATATTCATTCGTTCACTTAAGTTAACTCATTCAAAATGTAGGCTTGAGTTAAATCATGTAGGCTCGAGTTACACATGTAGGCTCAAGTAACCACACTGGGGTGCCGATGACCCACCTTTACAATTAGAGGGGACTACCTCATGACTCTTATTAGTTCTTTCGATTAGGAGCATCGGGGTACAATGTAATACAAGTGGTTCTCCCGGTAGGACCATCGGGGACCACAAAAAGATACATATAGAATATTCTTTGAAGTTACAATATTTCAACACTGATGACCCACCTTTACAATTAGAGGGGACTACCTCATGACTCTTATTAGTTCTTTCGATTAGGAGCATCGAGGTACAATGTAATACAAGTGGTTCTCCTAGTAGGACCATCGGGGACCACAAAAAGATACATATAGAATATTCTTCGAAGTTACAATATTTCAACACCTATGGTGTTGGAATAGGGATAGGCGAGGCTACCTTAGTATGTAGTTTCAAACATAGAGGAGTAGTACTTTCAAAGATACCATAGAAACAGTAGCAGGCATTTCTGCAGAAGAAGTTGGTAAATTAGGGCTTCCTGTTTCGGGAGCTTCCCTCCACTGTTTTAAAAAAAGGAGTACATTGGACAGCTCACCTTGAAGAGGTCTATCTTGCTAGACAATCATATCTGAAAGATTCCGAGTTTTCAAAATTAGGGTTTCTCTGAAAAACCCTAGATCAGCCAGCTTCGGAACCAGGACGAACACCTCAAATCGGTAAGATCTAATCTTTTGCTATTTTCATTTGAGGTTCTAATTTCAAAGTGATCTATCACATCAGCTTGATGATAAGCATGGTGAAGTTGACAACTTCCAAGCATGGAAGTATATGATCTCTCTAAAGAAAATGAATTGGACACCTACATGAGTAAATAGGTTCCAGTTCTAGAAGGAGATGAGGCTAAAAGCCTTACACCAGAAGAAATTGGTCAAGGCCAAGAAGATCATTGCTGATTCAATCACGAATCACCTTATACCACAAGTGTCTTCCCTAAAGAAACCGAAAGAGATGTTTTATTCCTTAACCAAGCTATTTGAAGGAAAGAACATAAATCGGAAGATAACCTTAAGAAACCAGTTGAAGAATGTGAAGATCCAGAATGCAGAGACCATACAGTCATACTTTACGAGGGTCTATCAAATCAAAGAACAACTTGAAGCGGTAGAAGAAGAAGTGGAGAATCCAGAAGTGGTGATAGCCACCTTGAATGGCCTCCTAGGATCATGGGATTTATTCATGCGAGGAATGTGTGCCAGAAGGAAGTGATTACCTTCAGTAGACTCTGGGAAGAGCACACACAAGAAGAAGCTCGACTAATAATAAATGAAAAGAAGTTGCTAGGACAAGAGAGAGACTATTGCTGTCGGAAGATCATCTTTATGTTTTCGGGTTTTACTTTTGGTGCTAATTCTATCTCTGAGGAAGTTGCGAGGTTTTCTCCTTTATGGTTTCCCCGAGGAAAATTCTTTGTGTCTCTTGTCTCTTGTGTTTTATTGCTGTGCATGTTATTCTCTCAGTTAAAGATCCTAAGATCATAATGCTAGCTTGAATGATAAAAATCTAACAGTTGTAATAAAGCATAATTGTATTTTGGGTCGATAGAGCTTAATTTTAGTTGTAACAATATGTACGAAAAAACAAATGAAATATTGTTGACTAACACAAAAGAGTGAGTCGATTAAGATGTGTAAAATATTATAAAAGCAAGAACCCAAGTGTTGTGGGGGGGTTGGTTATCGGGTTGTTGATTGTCAGGTTGTTCATTGTCGTTATTGTCGGTCTAGGTTGCGAGAGAAGAGAGATTATTAACTCAAGAATCGATCTAGGCTGTGTGTGAATCAATAGTTGAGAGAAGAAGAGAGATGCTTAGCTTGAGAATCAATCTAGGCTGTGTGCGGATCAACAGTTGAGAGAAGAAGAGGGTTGATTAGATAAAGAATCGATCTAGCTTGTGTGTGGATTAATAGTTGAGAGAATAAGATGATAAATACATAGACCCAAAACCAGAGAGCATGAGAGGAGAGAGATCTGTATGAATTGTAAATGATATCTAAAGAAGTGTCTGCAAGTTGAGTGCATAGACAAAAGGTGCTAACCTATTTCTCATGCCATATGAGGAGCACCTTTGTGGTTTTTCATTTATGGGTTTCGATGTTAAATGTTTTCTCTATGTGTATTTGATAATTATGTTTATGTTGAATGCATTTATGTTGTGAATTAGTGGATATGAATAGGTCGTACAACGTCTTTTTATGAGTAAACCCATATATATGTGTGTGTGTGTATGTGTTGCACCACTAATAGATTAAATCTTTGATAAGGATTTATGTTAAATACTGCAATATGTGTCAGTGGATAATTAGACTGCTACCTTGAATGAATAAGCAAGAACAAGAAGTATAAATTCTCGGTTTTGGTTGAGTGATTTAAGAAGTACTGTAAGAGTGAAAATCCCCACATAAATGTAGAAACCTGGTTTTGGTATTTCCCAATATATATCTCGAGTGAGACTACATCTGCGTCACAAGTACTGCCGATGAGGTCCTGCTTTGTCGGGTCGATATCTTGGGCTTTATTGACAAATGAGGGATCTGAACCTGGGTCGCCAAAAGCATGCCAACACTCACTTGATTTGAAATCAAGTTATTACCATATTAGAATATGAAAAGAGGATAGTCCTAAAACCTCTTTTTGTACCCATAAAAGGCCTATATTAATTTTGTGTCATGTCCTTCGATTTATCCAATGCCCTAGCTACCTTCCAAGTAGTGATGAATGAACTATTTAATCCATACTTGCAAAATTTTGTACTTGTGTTTTTTGATGGTATCCTTGTTTACAACAAGAACTGGAGCCAACACGTCAAGCACATTGAGACACTATTAAAACTATTAGAAGAAAATAAGTTCTATGCGAACAAGTGAAAATGTAGTTTTGGAAAAGAAGAGATAGAATTCCCAGGCCACAAACTAAATTAAGGTAGACCTAAAAAAATTGTCGAAATTACTAACTAGCCTAGCTCTAGACCAATCACATCCTGAAAAGGATTTATGTGTTTGACGGGTTATTATTGAAAATTTGTAAAAGTCTACATAGATATTGTTGTTCCACTATCAACACTTTTGAAAAAATACACCTTTTGATGGGATGGTGAATTTGAGGCTTGTTTTAAGAAGATGAAGATCTTAATGACTTACACTCTTGTTCTGGTTGTCCCGGATTTCAAAAAAACATGTGTACTTGAATGCAAAGAATCAAGCAGAATAATAAGAGTTGTGATTTTGCAGGATGATCACCTAGGATGATTAAGCACAATAATAAGAGTTAATTAAAAGATCTAGATGATGAAAACCATTACAAACAATGTTTGGGAGATTTCCATAAGGAATATAATGTTTGGTAAGTTTTATGGATACAAGATTGGAGAACTTTGTAGAGTTCGTTAAAGAGGCACATGAACAAAGTGAAGGATATGTTACAACATAACAGCTACAAACATAAGGATAAAGATGATGAGAAGAGAAAGAAGAGGTTCCCAAGGAAAACATATACTATGTTGAAGTTTAAGAATATTATAAACAAAATTACAAAACATATACAAAGTGATCCGAATTTCAGGGGGCATATGGCTAAATTTGGATGTGTAAGACATAAAAACATTAAATGGAGAGGCCACCCTCTCCCATTCATCATAAAAGTATTAAATGGATAGGCCATTCTCTCCCATCCATGGTATTTGACAACCCATTGTTTTATTCAATGGTATGGCTTCAAGGCACATTGTACCTCTCTCATCCATGGTATGGCCCCACGACACATTGTAATAATGTTATAAAAAGGATATACGTCTTCTCAATAAAGAATTCAAGTATTTTTGGCATCCTAACTTGTTGTTATTATATTATTATTGGGTTTTGGTTTTGAGTGTCTTTCTTAGTATGGTTTGAGAGGTGAGGCTCAAAGAACCCTCGTTGAGCCTCACCTCTCCATGTGGCATATTTACTCTATGGTTCTCTATGTTCCTTTATGCATCAAATGTTAACAATTTTGCAGCTTTAATCTCCCCATATTTTGGCATTCAAGCCTCCTAGGTCTCATCCCCTAAGATCCGGATTAGTGGTATCAGAGCAGGTATGCTCTCCATGGGAATGAGGGTTTGAGCATAGTTTGAGTTCAAAGATCTGCAGGAATTTCCAGCCTCCTTTTGGCACACTCAGAGTCCATTTGTTGGGCCATACACTGTCAGCATGACAAGTGGTTCTCATGCACTAGAGGCTATCTAAGTTACATCAGGAAGTTCCATGATCTCTACAACATCCCATGTTGCTCTACAAACCCTTGCAGTCATTTGTGTCTCTTTACACTCTAAGAACAAGCATTATTTCATCCTCATATAGCCATGGAACGGATTAAAATACTTTTTGCATGCTTATCAGGGCTTGGGATACCTCATTCCAACCCCATTTCATCCCAGCCATAGAGGTACGACCATCATATAAACACCATGATAGAAGAACTCAAGGTCAACATGTCTCTACAAAATTCAAAATGATGCTGCAACTTGCATAGAGATTTTCAGAGTCTCCTCTGTATCTCGTTGGAATTAAATTTTTTTCATCTAAAATGGGTATTTTTTGGTTTCTCATTTACCTTCCTAGTTTGTGAGATACACTTGTTTGAAGTAGCACATGTATGTACATAGTGCAGCCGCACATAAATCAACTTCAAATATGTGTCGTGGGCTCTGCAAAACGTTCTAGATCCTCTACTATATCTCATTGGAAATTTATTTATGTGATCTGAAATGGGTATTTCACGATTTTAATTTTACTTCTTTGTTTGTTAGATATGCTTGTTTGAAGTAACATATGTTTGTGCACAATGCGAGCTCAGATATAGAAATTTCAAACAAGTACCATAGACTCCATAGAACATATCAGAGCCTCTATCATATCTCATTGGAAAGATATTTTCGTTAGCTAAAATGGGTATTTGAAGGTTTTTAATTTGGCTTCTTGGTTTGAGAGATAGCGTTGATTGAAGGAACATATGTTTGAAAAATAGTGCATGCACGTCCCCCAAGATTCAACAAATATTTTTTTCTCCTTAGGCCACGACAGAGAAAGTATCTTATATGTATGGAAATCTCTCTTCAAGAACTCAAATTGGTCTTCAACGCAAATCAATTTCATCACCTGCATCAGAAGTTATGAAAGGATTTGCTGCGAGACATCAACTGCACCAAAGTCCAATTTTGGACTTTTATTAAGTCCAATTGTAATCATGGTTATGGGTTAACCACACAAAATCCATGGTTATGCGTGAACCACATAAAACTCATGGTTATGGGTCAACCACACAAAACCCATGGTTATGGTTCTGGATCAACCACACAAAACCCACAATTGTGTATTGTAATAATGGTTAGGGGTCAACCACACAAAACCCACAGTCATGGTCACAGTTATGGGTCAACCACACAAAACCCACGGTTATGGGTTAACCTTACAAAACCCGTCTCTTCATTGGCAATTAGCACATCATAATCATGGATCTCTTTTTAGCATGAAATGATGGGGACCATCATTTCCTAAGGGGGGAAGAATGATCCGAATTTCAGGGGGCATATGGTCTAGATTCGGATGTGTAAGACATAAAAGCATTAAATGGAAAGGCCACCCTCTCACATCCATGGTTTTTGACAACCCATGGTTTTAAGCCACTTATACTATGAAACGAGAACTTTATACTAAGAACTAGAACTCTAGC
>LPNX010355129.1:11227-114646 GCA_001517045.1 Pseudotsuga menziesii | reverse complement strand
GCCATCTAATAGTTCCCCGACCCCATCGCCAACGCCGTCTTCTTGCTGGGCCTGCTTAACGAGAATATAATGCAAACTCTGTTCCATCGATTCCATGACAAGATAAATGTCTTGTTAACCTAAATCATATTGTCATGTTAATATATACTAAAATGTCATGTTAATATATACATATCATATTTTTAATGTCAATATTGTACATTTAAATGTCATATACATTGTCATAATATGTTTTTTAATTTCATATCATTAATAATATTGTCATGTTAATATATACTAAAATAACCTATATCATAGCACTGAACATAATCGACTGTGAAGGGAAACACACTCCCAAGTCTATAAATCAATGTGATCTAATACCTAAAATGGAATTAAGGAGGAGAGGGAGTGTAACCAATTACCAAACCACATGCATAACTTAGATAACCCAAGCTAGGCCATGTCATTGAGCCATCAAATGAGAAAATAAATGCCACAACAAGCAGTCACTTTATGTTACTTGCACCTCACACTCCAGCACCCATGTTAGAGATGAAACTTGCATCGCGACAGTCATACCCAAGGTTCCACGAATTTCCTCTCTCCCAAGTCAAACCATACAAACACACGAGCACCACATGTGCATATATGAGAGCCACATGCCACACACATCAATAGTTCTATTTCCACGATGCAATTGATCACCATCATATCCTATAATATAAAACAAAAAGAAATCCCACAGGATTTCCCAAAGATGCATTACCTCTTTTTTACACCCCCAAATTTTCCAACATATATTCATCATCCATAGACCTATATTTACACCTAGAGGATGAAATCCTAATAAGGTTTGATACAATGATGATATAAAACAAATAGGGGAGAGTGCCTCGCCAACTAGTTCCATCCTCTCTAGTTTCCAAGTAGTATTATGCAACGAATTAAAATGTTCATGATACAAAATTCATTATATAAACAATATTAATTGTCTATCAGGGGCAATACAGTTTTATTAAAGAAATCAAGAAAATCAAACTCAACATTGTTTAACATGCCAATTTTATATTTGAACGTACTGGAAATGAAGACTACTTAAGTATATGTTAATGTATATGTTTTTTAATTTCTATATTGTACATAAAAGTTATGTTAGAGTTTATATTACATTAATGTTAGATATGTCTTCTTCAATTTTACTTTGTTTTAAGTTTTAAAGGTTCATTCAAATAATTATGGGTTTTAACTTAATAATAAATCTTAGAATATTTTGAGTCTTTTCAATTTGTTGAAGAACATATATCCTTGAATCAATATAAAATATTGATTTCAAATAAACCTTATCATACCATATAATCCCATGATTTCCAACAAAGATTTCTAAGTTTCTCTGATGGTAACATGGTGACTTATGAAATATACCAATCTTTAGGACTTTCTCTTCAGGAATAACACGACATTCTATTGTATCATAAAGGCTTGCAATCTTTATGAAATTTGTAACAGAAAATGGATAGTATTAATTTCAATGTGCCAGTGTGATCCCCTTTCATAACGATATGTCTCTTCTTTTATTCGGTAACTTGAAAATTGTGTGGTTATTAATTCTGCAACACAATTTGAAAAGAGGAGGAAACACGTGGAATGTACTATTAATACATATGTGCCTCATCCTTCCTCTTGTTGGTCTCTTCTTGAAAATTCCCGAAGCAGTTTGATGATGATTGGATACTGGGGTAGCTTGCATGCAATCGATATGGTAAAAAAAATTCCAAAATTTACATCCATTCACATCTACACCATCTATAAAAATTAATAAATGTGTTATTAAAAATAAAAAGTAAAAAAAACTCTAAATATGAATTAAAATAAAATTCTCCTTGGACATTTAATTCTGATTTATTATTTTATGAGGGCTTTACTAATATTTTCTTCCCTGTACACCCCATATGTCAAACAGAATGGAATATTTGTTGGATCTTTACAATCAAGTGAGGGCTTCCTTTTAATCTATATGAAACACTTCATATGATCACATATATTAGTAATGTTTTGAGTTCACATTTTATTTTAGAAATAAAATTTCTATATGTAATATTTTTAATATGTTACTTATAAATATATGGTATAGTTTTTCTTTAATTTATGTGAATTGTCACTTTTTGGAAATTAATATGAAATGGTAGCACTTTTATACAAAAAAAACTCTGAAAATCCATTGAAAATGGTTTTACATGTCTTTATTTTCTGGATTTTTTTGCAATTTTGTCAATAAAAATGTCTTATTTTGTCCATAAAATGTCTTATTTTAAAGAAAAAATTGCAAAATGTATATGTTTTTCATTATAAATTTCTTCTAAATATATGTTATTTTATTAAATCTCTAAAAATACACTTGAAAATAGGAATTAAAAATATTTTATGACAAAGATGATTCAAAGGCCCAAAAAACTGCCTCAAATTGAAAATGTGTGATACTGGTATCAACCATTTTTTAAATGGAGGTAAAAACAACTACTAAAATTAGGAGAGAGAAAAACGAGAACTGTGTCGAGTTCTCATTTCATAGTATAAGTGGTTTTTATTCTATGGTATGGCTTCAAGGCACATTGTACCTCTCTCATCCATGGTATTTCACAACCCATGGTATGGACTCGAGGCACATTGTAATAATGTTATAAAAATGCTATATGCCTTCTCAAAAAAACATTCAATGAATTTTGACATCTTAACTTGTTGTTATTATATTATTATTGGGTTTTGGTTTTGAGTGTCTTTCTTAGCCTTGGTTTGAGAGGTGAAGCTCAAAGAACCCTCTTTGAGCCTCACCCCTCCATGTGGCATATTTATTCTATGATTCTCTATGTTACTCTATGCATCAAATGTTAACAATTTGCAGCTTTAATCTCCCCATATTTTGGCATTCAAGCCTCTTAGGTCTCAGCCCCAAGATCCAGATCACTAAGAGTTTAAGAATATCATAAAAAAAATTACACATAATGCATACAATATTGAGTTGAGAGAGGGCTTGGATATTTCATGAATTCTAAAGAGAGAGAAAAAGATGAAATAGAAGAGATTTGGTAAGGATAAGCTAGCAAAAAGGATGAAGTTGAAGTACTTGGCTGGAAAGGACAAAGTTCAAGACACGGAACATGGATTTCAAAAAATATATCCTTGACAATTTGGGATTCTATCAAATGGATTCGCAACATCCATCCTTTAAGTAGGATGCTCAGATTTCAATTACCATGGGAGAATCATCTTTGGTTCCAAAGAATACACCATCCAAAAATATGCTTTCATTTCCATTTCCATTTTTTCTTTCATCACGTTTTAGTTTGTTTGGTCCTATGAAGTTTCAATTTACAACAAACTTAAGCTAAGTTGATAAGGTTGTGGTCAGAGATTACATCACATTCCCACTAGAGATTACATCACATTCCCACTGGTGGTCATTCTCAATAGAGTTAGTCACAATGACAATTCTAAGGAGTCTTCCCATCATTTTGATGGGCCCTCATTTCATATCGAGACTTCATGGAGCTTCTAGGATAGACCAAATTAAGAACTTTATTTTCATGTGAGCAACGATAAATTGATGGAGTTGGCTATTCATTCTACGTTGTGGATTTTTCAGGTGTTTTTTTTGCTAAAATTTGGTGATGATTTTTTGTTGGAGTTTTGTGTCGAGAAAGCACATTTCTATAGCCTGAGTACAACTTGAGTGGAGGTGACCCATAAAAATAAAAATTAAAAAATAAGAATGGATGCATCAATATGTTGTAGAATAGTGGAGCTCGGGTAAGGTGAAGTGTCTGTTTATCCCATAAAAAAAATGTGTCAATGTGATGTAGCAGAATGGATCCGGGGTGGGGGAAAGTGTCTATCTATCCCATAAAAAAAGGGAAAAAAAGCATGCATCAGTGTGTTGTAACATAGTGGTGAGAGGGATGTGTGTTGTAGTTTAGTGGTGAAAGGTTTAGGAATTTGATCGCTCACGAGGCTTTATAGAACCAGAGTGAGATAGGTTGATATTGGTGTAGTGTTCAAATTGCATTTTTATTGTAAAAATGGATTCAGCGCCCAAAGACATTGGATACCTCATTTTACAATTCCAACAACATATATTTCAACAATTTCAATTGAAGTTCAACCGAAAAAATCGTGAAAGAAAACCTTCCCACAACATAGAATGTTTAGGATATACTTAAATCAACAAACATGGTGGTCCTATCTTGAGGTTGTGAGGAGGTATGAGCATGAGAATGTGCCAACCTCCGATATCCACTAGATCGCTTCGAGATTAATGGTGGAGACATCTAAACATTCAACGATTTGGCTTGGATAGGGGATTTTTGCCAGAATCTTGCATTTTTTATTTTGGAAGTCTGAATTTAAGTTTGTTTTGATAGCGATTTTGAAGGTAGAAATGGACTTTGCACCATCAAAAACCTCGAGGCACTCAAAATTTAAGAGTTTGAAAGTTTTTATTTTCAAATTAAAACAACATTGACTCTGAGGGAGTCATGTTGAGAGAGTCTAGGGGTTGGACCTCGGGTGGGGATGGCCATAGTCGACCGCCTCTACCACCAACTCTATACGAGCCCCTTCATAGTTTGAAAGTTGTAACCAAGATTTTTAAAAATTTACATCGATCAAATTTTTCCGCTCGGGAGACTATTTAATCGATTTCGTGACATTTGAGAGAAAATTCTCGTTGACTGTCGGCTGCACAAAGATGCACCATGCCTCATAATATACTCATATATATATATAACTAGCACAACCACAAGTAAAGTGTTCGGTGAATGTCTATAGACACAACCAATCACTTAGTTTTGCGAAGATAGCTAATTGTTCATTAAAGACTAAAATATATAATTTTATATCCATTATTCACACCTTATAGTTAGAGTTAATATAAGCATAAAACAAATACTATTTAATAAACAAAACAAAAAACCGATATAAAAACTCAAAAACAAATTACTTGTTTTTAACCACCCTTTAACTAAAACTTATTTAAATCTTTTAACTAAAACTTATTTAAATCTTAATCAAAATACATTTAAGCATAACAAAATACAAGGATAATGAAATGAATACTTGTTATACTTAGGTTAATTGAGTTAATCTATTTAACCAAATCTAAAATCTAACATAATATCTAAATGTCTGTCCTAACAATGGAGTAAAGCATAAATCCACCTCTCTCGATTAAAGCATAACTGCATTACCCAGTGCAGCATTTAGTGGCCAGATGGTTCACGATGGGTTAGTGGGCCCTGAATAACAGGCTGGCAGCATATTTTGAGATGCGTAGTGGAATCGTAATAATAGAATACAGGGAATGGATCGCCTTAGGGGGTTCGATACAGAAGCTGCTCTTCTTTCATATTTCCCTGTTTCTTGTGTTTTCTGATTAGGTTTTCATCTGTTTGCAACCTTTTTCTGATTTTCTTGAACAACTGATCAAGATTGTAGATCTGCCTTTTCTTGACATTCAACGTGCTTAAATCGGACAATTTGCAGCGTCATTTTGTGTGCTTCTTACGCAGATCCACTTAAGTTTTATCCAGATGGAAGACGTTCTTTTTGCCCATTCGAAAGCCTAAAATGCGATGGCAATTTTCCCTTCGAAGAGTTAGAGTATGTTTTTGGTTTGTTTTATGATATTTTTTTTGTTTATTATGTGCATATAAAGATCTAGAAACAATAGTTCATTTTCTAACCCTTGTTACCCCGATTGAATATGTTTGGTTTTTATTATAGATCCGTTCACGGAGTTCATTTTCTTACCCTTGTTTTCCGTATTGAATATGTTTAGTTTTATCAGAGATCTGTTCACGGATTGAGGATTTAACATGTTTAGTTTTATCATAGATCTGGTCTCTGCGGAAATTTTCATTTTTTTTCAAGCAAAAGCAGAAGGAATATTGTTTTCTAGGTTCTGTGTTCTCATTAGAGATCTTGCTTTTAAATTTGTGACTTGGATTTACTCGATTATTCGGTAGATTTTGCGTAGAGATTTTACTTTTAAATTTGTAATTTAGATTCACTCGATTATTTGGTGGATTTTGCTTGAAGAAATCAGTTATTTTCGGCATTCTGCAGGTTCTTGGTTCGTTTATTTTCATTAATTAAAGTTTTTCCACAAGGATAACGTTGCTGGTTTCCTTTCCATTCTTTGTTGAACATAGAACTTGGGAAGAAACTTTTATGAGCATTTTACCAATTAAAAAATCAAGTGAATATTTGTAAATCTAAATCACTAATTACACATTCTAATACTTGAATAGAAACGGCGCTGTATATTTTGATTCGCGGATACAATAAAGTTTTAGACAAAATATTTGAAAAATGCCTATGGCGAATTCTAGTTTCAGATTTCTGTGTAAGGTGATTTAAAATCTTAGAATTTAGTTGGATCTTGAACCATAAATATTCAGACTTATTTGCAAGACCTTTTGTATAGCTTTCTTGAAAATCCAATTTTCATGGTAAGATTGGAACAGTAATAATTGGAGGCTATGAGGAGAGAAATTTCCCGAAGATGAGGTACAATTTGCCTTTGAAAAGAGAATTTTTTCTGAGCCTCAATGAATTTAGAAGCAATTTTTACTGTTCAAGGATGATAAACAGAAGTTAAAAAAGAACAGCATCCGAGATCTGTTCATATGTGGGAGGGGCAAGGTAATGTGGTCGTTTTGTATATCCTTTGATAACATTTGCATCTTTATTATATAAAACAATATATGGATTCCATCAGAGGTAAATATTGGACTATTTTACTTGTTACCAGATTTGATTGAATAACAAGCATTTGGAGTGTTACTCTGAATCATGGTATTCAGGAAGTGAGCTGATTTTGTGTGACCAGAAAATCTACTTTCTACAGTTTTTATAGAATGATATTAGAATCTGATCTCTAATATTTATTTTCTCTACAGATATTTAGAATCAGATTAGCATGGCTCATACTACCCAGTTTAAAAAACTTATAATTAAAATAACAAGTCTGCGTGTTGTCAGAGCGCACAGCCTTTCAAACACACAGATTCAAACATTTACAGGTTCAGGAATTGGATAAAACTAATTACAATGCCCACAAGCTCGAAGTCCTTACACTAGAAATAAAATGATAATACCACCCCCTGGACTAAGTCTCAGGCAGATTTACAAGAGGATTCACAATTGATTACAAAGTAAAAATCAATGAACTCCTTTCTCTCCGGTTCTCTCCTTAATCCCCCGTCTTCAAAATCCCCTCTTGAATAAATGAAAAGTTAATGGGTGATTAATGAAGTTTTACGGGTCTGTGTTAAAGTCGGCTACAGAGAACCCAACCTGGGTGTGAATCGTGGCCATTCACGGCCTTGGTGTTAGATCTTGGATATTAGTGGCCACTTCAATAAATCTGGGCCATCCTGGCCATTTCACACTTTGGCCACAAATCTACGCCTTTCGCGGCGACCTCCCTTCTGACACACATTACGACATGACCCCGTCCTTCCTCCACCGGTCTTTCTGCCAACGGTTGTGATTTCATTGTGACGATCTTTTTCTGTTAATCAACTGATAGTGAATTCGTTGTTCATACATACAATCCAATGTCGGCATCAGTCTCCTTGGGCAAGAAGAAAAAGAGTGACCCTCTGCTTCCAGGGTTGCTATGAACCTAAAGTAGGGTAGATTAATGATTGTTACCGAAGGTTTATTGTTGATTGTTGGATCTCAATGTGTTGTGTGAGGCAGCCATTATTGCTTTGCCACAAACTAATTAATTTTAATCCTCCAATATTCTCTCAAAAATCCATATAACATCTTCAATTTCTTTATCTTTTTACCTCAAAAATCCATATTCAATTCCTTCATCTTTTTACCTCAAAAATCCATTTTCAATTCCTTCATCTTTTTACCTGACCAAGAGCTCCTTCTTCTAACTGTCAAGTCCTTCGGCTGGTCAAGCATCTGCTATTCACACCCTCCCATTACACTTTTGATATCGTTAATGGCATATACAATCCAATATTCTGACTCCTACCTTTACATGTTAACAAATTATACAATGTTCAACCCACTTGTTAACATCCTTAGCCATTCTTGGCCAATAGTATTACTCCTTAACTAGTGCCTTGGTCTGGTCAACTACTCTTTACATGTTACTTTACATGTTAACAAGGTATACAATGTTCAACCTCACTTGTTAACATCCTTAGCCATTCCTGGCCAATAGTATTACTCCTTAAATAGTGCCTTGGTCTTGTCAACATCAAAGTGTTTGCATCAGCCTACACTATGCAACTTTTTAATCAAATTGAATTGTACACTATGAAACTTTTTAATCAAATTGAATTGTCTCTCGTAAATCCTCTTGGTAATATACAATTAATAATTCTTTGAAAAAACAAATATCCAAATATGGAGTTTTGTCACTACTTCATGGTTTTGTGCTCACTTTTAGCAAAATTCCAGTCTTATTCATATAACTTCATCTCCTCCGATCCTAGTACTTCCATTGTCGTGATAAACATTAAAGTTGACCTTTTATTCAAAGTAACTGCTACTTTGCTTGCATTCCCTTACCTATGCTTTAATATAAAGTAGAGCTTTACAAAAATTAAAATGTCTTTGATTTAATCTTGATTCATTATTCAAATATTTTAATGCTTAAGATCAATATACAGAACAAACTCTTTAAGCAAATATTTTAATGCTTAAGATCAATATACAGAACAAACTCTTCACTTATTCATCTTCAATGTTTGAACAATTGTATAAATTCTTTTATCATAAACTAAATATTTTTTATTGGTCCCATTTAGCTTCTTACTAAAAGAAGCTGTGGGTTTCTCGCTTGACTCATCAATGCTCCTATGGCTGTACCACTAGAGTCACAATCAACGTGAAAAACATTGTTAAGATTTGGTAAGGCTAACAATGGATTTTCAATTACTTTATATTTCAACAACTCAAACCCTCCTTGAGTGGCAACAATCCTCCTAAAATCTCCTTTCTTTATGCATACAATCAATGGTGCACGAATCCCATTAACATTCCTTATAAATTTCCTGTTAAAATAAGCACTCTTAGGAATTGGTCATTCTATGATTGCCTTCACCTTGTAGAGATCCATTTTTAGGGCTTGTTGAGAAATAATAAGTTCCATATATATTAACTCCTTTTTCATGAAAGTACATTTCTGCAAATTTGTAAGCAATTTTTCTTGTTTCAACTACTCTATCACTTGCCTTAAATGTATGAGATGCTCTTCATTTATCTAGCTCTAAATCAGAAATATCATTTCAATAAACCACCACAAACTTACCAAAATAAAGTCTCAACACCTCATTCATCAACTTGATAAAAGTACTTGTAGCATTTATTAAACCAAATTGCACTAACTACAATTCAAAAGGCCATTCTTTTGTTTTCAATGAGCCTTCCACTTTTGCCCTTCACAAATTTTTATTTGATGATAACCACTTTTCAAATCAATTTTAGTGAAAAATCCAGCTCCACTCAAACACACTTTCCAACTATTCATGAACTTGCCTGTTTAACTCCTCGTTTTTGAAGCCTAGTATCCACTTATGTGGGAATATCATCTCTCTTTACATCTCAACAATGACCATTCACGGTCATTTGGCACATGGGTAACAAATCTATGCCATTTGCAGCTACCTCTCTCGTGACACACATTACACAGGGCCTTGCATGATTGTGATCCAACCTTGGTGATTGACCTTGGTCTCTTATGCATCAATTTGATATGAATCCTTAAGTGACAAACAATACCTACTATAATGTCATAAATGCTATAAAATCTAGAATATACAACTTCGAATTTGAAATACTTTAAATCCAACAATATATATACAACTTATACAACATTTATTACTCTATTAAAAATAGATATATCTTTTAATAAACATATATCGATCTTTGCTTAATCTGAGAGTGCAAGTGATTATGTTTAATTGAAACCTCGCCCTAAACGATGGAATAATAGCAAACTATTATATTTTATGGATGAAAAGTTCTATGGAGCCACTAAATAGCTCCATTTTTTTACTGCTTTGGATTGAAACGAGTAAACAAAAATCAATATTCTTTGATCTGACAGCCATTAAATAGCTCAATTTTTACTTCTTTGGAGGGAAACGAGGAAACAAAAATCAATATCGTTTGTGCTTTGGATAGAAACGAGTAAACAAAAATCAATATCCTTTGATCTTAGAGCCATTAAATAGCTCAATTTTTACTGCTGTGGATGGAAACGAGAAAACAAAATCAATATCCTTTGATCTTTGATTTGATCAAGCTACAATTCAGAAATTCTGAAAATTGTTTATGATTTAATGGTTTAAATCCTAATATAGAATTATTAATAAAATTGTGATTCCAATAATTTTAGTTAAATTTTGATAAAAAAGATTTAAGTTTATTTTGACAATTTTGCTTGAATTTTAAGTTTTAATTATTTTTGAAATTGCAATTTTGATTTTATAAATAGATTTAATGCTCTCCATTACTATATTTTGATTTTGCAATTCTAACGATATAAAAGTGCCATTTCAACAATTCCTACTAAATTATAACCAAAAATACAATAAATATTCAAAACAAACATTTTAGAATTCAGCTTATTTCAAAAAGAAATATAGAAAAAGTACTTGCAAATGGTCTGATATTTAACTTATTCCAAGAGAAGTAAAAAATGTAAAAAGAACAAGATTCCACGCCATACACGACTAGTAAATAAATGATACCATATTAATGGTATTATTTGTTATTTGCTGCAGACTTGCAGTGGATTCTCTGATTTCTGATGTTCTCTTCAAAGCGCAGTCTGCCATCTGAAAAGCTAAATCAAAGCAAGATGGGTAGAAGTTAGAACTGTGAATGGATCCATCAATTATTGATAAGAGAGCCAGTCTGTCACACATGCAGACACATTAGCTAATTATGGTGATATAGACATGCTTTTAATTTATGCAGAGACTCGAGAGTCGTTGAATACTTTGTAAGCTGTCTTATATCAGAAGAGTACGAACTTTAACTTTAATGAATGCAGCGGTACTTTTGGTAGGTTGGTGAGTGGAAAACCAAGCGTTTAGCATTATATGAAGGCCTCCGGAAAACCCAATGTGTTTAGCATTATGATTTAATATTTAATGCAAGTCGTTCAGGTTAAGCCTTGACTTTCAACTTTGAAGTAGGTAAGCAAACTAAAATGTTGGTGGGAATATAGGGAGAGGCAATGAGGCATGATACCAGTGTAGAAAGGAAAAGGCAAGACCGGTGTGGTGAGGAATAAAAGTAATTTTTTTTGGCAAGAGCTATCTATTGAGCTGCAAAGCATTTAATGTAGCTGTAGCAAGCTTGATGATCGTTAGATCTTGACTGGTTCGAGATCCAATGGTCAGCAAGCCTACTGCAACAGCATTAAATGCTCTGCAGCTCAATGGATAGCTCTTGCCATTTTTTTTAATAGTGGTTTTTTTGGTTAGAGGGTTAGTTTTTTTTTTTTCAGTCGAAAAAATCATTCCTTGGTATTCAATGGTATTCAATGAAACAAAGGAACCTTTTACATTGTTAGAGGGTTAGTTACAAGTAAATGTGTAAATATTTCAGTTTCCAAGTTTATGCGGTGAGGTTATTCAATAGTAGGGTTTTTCAGTGAGATAAATAAATAATAGAGTTTATAGTAGGGTTTTTCAGTGAGATAAATAAATAATAGAGTTTTTTTGAAGAATTCATAATGGTTATTGTTCATACATACATTATATTTCAAAAAGGGTCTTTAAATTATTAAGATAAAAAGTGTTTATTAATAAAAGAAAATGTCAAAGTACTCAACTTTACAACACTATATTTAAATATCATAAATTTGTTTTGCTTTTATTGTAGAAGAAAATGTCAAAGTACTCAACTTTACAACACCATATTTAAATATCATAAATTTGTTTTGCTTTTATCCCTAGACAGTAGTAAAAAGAACTTCACAATAATTTATTAAAAAAATTATTAAACAAAAAGCAAGAACAATGAAAAAAAAACCTAAAAAGAGTTTATTTTATTTAGCATTTATGTCTTTAATTTAAAAAATTTTAATATCATAAATTTGTTTTGCTTTTATCCCTGGACACTAGTAAAAAAAATTCACAATAATTTATTAAAAGAATTATTAAACAAAAAGCAAGAACAATTAAAAAGAAAAACCTAAAAAGAGTTTATTTTATTTAGCATTTATGTCTTTAATTTAAAAATTAAATGTGAAAAATGTATGGAAACTTTTTCAATTAATGGAAGCTCATGCAAATTAAGTAATGCTTTTCCATGTGGATAATGTTAAATTTATTTTATGTAGATAATGTTAATTTCGGGGTTTGAAATCCTATGTCTAGTTTAGAAAATATTATCTTTTAAGAGTTAAATAAAATTTAAAAGTTTAAAAGTTATAACCTTATCTACATAATTTACTCATTAATTATTTAATAAAATTTGGGCCTGTAAAGACATATTCTCTGAGTACACATAATTGACCCATTAATTATTTAATAAAGTTTGGGTGTGTCAAAGATATGTTCCACCCATTAATTATTTAATAAAGTTTGGGTGTGTCAAAGATATGTTCCACCTATTATTTATTTAATAAAGTTTGGAGATTTGTGTGGCATATATATAAGTTTGGGTGTGTCAAAGATATGTTCCACCTATTATTTATTTAATAAAGTTTGGAGATTTGTGTGGCATATATAGTGGACCCATCTATTTAATAAAGTTTGGATGAGTGTAGCCAAAAAACGGTTATGATGTGAATCCTTCATTGAGAGATGGAGGGTTTGGAGGGTTTGGTTCTCTGTGAGGCCGCTCTGTATGTGCTGTGGCCGCAGTCATGGCAACCTTCACCTTAACCTACCTCCTCTTCGGCTGGACTGGGGCTTCGCTGGGTTCCTCTTGTTCTTTTGGCTGGTTCGTTTTATTGGTTTCTGTTGACCCCCTTCCTTGTCACCTTGTGTGCTCCGTTGATATTGGGCTTCTTTGGGTTTCTTGTCCCACAAATGGCGGTTATCATGGAGTTCCTCCCCCCACGAGGGGGACTAGTACCAACCAGGTGAAAAAGTGGGAAGGACATCGAGCATTTGTAGCCGTTGTGTATGGGTTTCTGTATTTGGTTGTTTTCGCCACCCTGCATGGGCTCATATGTTGTATAGTCCATGTCCCTTCATTTTGGCCCTCGTTAGCTGTGTCATGGTTGACTTTTATAGGTTCCCGGTTCTCCCGTGACTCTAGGGTTTGGTCGCTGCTCCACGGGGTTTATTGGTTTCTCCTGTGGGTACCTCTTCTGTACCCTCCGGTCTACTCGGTGGTATTTTAACCGTTTGTCGGTCCTCACCTTACTGCTGGTGGTTTTTCTCTTGTGTGGTTTCGTCTGGGGGAAGCCGTGGTGCACGGTTTTCGATCACCCTCTGTGGTTTTTGCCTTGGCTTGTTTCCAGTGCTCGGTTTCCAGTGGTTTTTGGGGGTTTCCGTTGTTTTTATTCCTTTGTGGTCTGGAGTCTTTTTCGGTGGGTTGTTTTTGGGTGCACGCTCTGGGTTGACTTTTGTTGCCACCTCATGGTAGACAAGGTCTCTTCTCGCTTTTGTAATAAGAGACGTGCTAAGAACATCAAAACCCATGAGGGGAGGTTCCGCTACGTCCTCGGCCATGACGTTTTCTTAGACCGTGTGTCCTCCTTGTGCTCTCGTGCTCTTGTGGGGCATTTAGAATACTATAAGCAGGGTAAGCAGGAATGGGTTGATTAGGCCTGTGAGCACTAGAAGTCGTTAATTACATATATCCCTACCATCAGCCTCTTGTCTAACGGCTGGATTGTCTTCGTATTCCTTGAAGAGGCGCACGCAAATCTTGTTCTGGACTGGACTTGGCGTGTCAGCATGGGGTCACTGGTTCACCACTGGTTTTGGGTCGCTGGCACTCATGTTTTGATCCCCTCCGTGAAAGGGTTACTAAGCGCCACCTCTGGGTTTTGCTTCCTTCTCTCCCCTTTCCCCTCTGGAATCTAAATATCCTTGAGGGTATAGCGAACACGATTGGTCGATTCGTGGCTGTGGATGAAGACTTTCACCTTTCCTTCGACAAAAGGATGGCTCGGGTGTTAGTCGAGTTGGACATCTCTCATGGTATTCCTGCTGAAGTGGAGATTCTTTGCAAGGACAGGCTCCTGGTTCAGAAGCTAGACTATTTGCACGTGCCTTTTCACTGTAGTCGTTGCCGCGATATGGGGCATCTTTGGAGGACTTGCTCCCTGCTCTTGGTCGACCACTCAAGTTCCAGCCTGGAAGGTTCTCCGGTGGCCAGGGAGCCCTCTGTTTCCTATGCTCCGGTGCATCCAAAATTTGGTATTTACTCTCATTCTTTATCTCTTGTTGATGATGTTTCTGATTCTATGTTGGATGCTTTAGATGGTATGGTTAATGCCCCTCCACCAGTTGATTTGGTTAGCTCGGCCAGTGCTCCAATGGATGCCCCTGCTTTACTGCCTTCTCCTGTTTTAGTCTCCTCCAACTTGCTCTCTTCCCCCTCTGTTGTAACCTCCTTTGAGTTGGGGCCATCACTGTCGTCTCCTGTCACTTCGAATCCACACCCTTCACCCACTGTGCCTTCATTCTCATCGTTGGTCGATTTCCATCCACTTCCCACATCCACCACTTCACACCCGCCTTCCCCCCTCCATCACAACCCTACTACTTCCCCCTCTTTCACTGATCCTTCTCTTCAAAAATCCTTGTCTATTTTTATAGCCACTACACCTTCCTCCCCTTCCACTCTGCACCTAAACTCCATTCGTTTCGAGAATGTGACCGTCTTGAAAAAGAAGAAGGACAAGAAAAATTTGACGGGGGAACTTTCCTCAATCTCTCCTCCTCATATTCCCCTTTCGGTATGCATCAAAGAGGCTACTAGAGGGCACTCCACCTGGGGACTTAGAGCATCGATCCCCCCCCCATTGTTCCTTAATGTTGATCCTCTCTCTTAATGTCAGGGGCCTGGGAGGTAAGGCCAAACAAAGTAGCCTTTGTTCTCTGTTTCGTTCTGTCCGTCCCGATATGATCCTCTTGCAGGAGACAATGTGTAGCTCCTTCCCTGCACTCCATGCTTTCTCAAAGCTCTTACCTAGCTGGGAATTTTGTGCCATTAGTGCTTTAGGGCTCTCGGGAGGGTTATTGTCAGCTTGGAATCCTCATCAAGTCAAATGTCATGCTTTCAAAATGGTTGCAGGTATCCTCATCAAGGCAACTTTCAGGGGTATGAATGTCCCCTTGGACATTCTGAACTGCTACGGTCCTTACAGACATCAGGATATATTCTAGGAGAATGTGCATAGGGGGGGTCTTCTCAACTCTCCAAATCTAATCCTGGGGGGTGACCTGAACCTTACCCTGAAAGCCTCTGAGAGTTGGGGAAAAAAGGATGCTATTGACCCTCTCTCTTCGCACTTTCATCTCTTTTTTGACTCACTGGGGCTTGTGGACATTGCTTCTCCCAGCGTTGGCCCCACTTGGAGGAATGGTAGGGTGGGCTCAGAAGGGATCATCAAGAGAATTGACCGCTTCCTCATTGCATCCTCTTTGATCCCCTCTATCTAGTTCCACCGGGTGTGGACTCTTCATTCTGATATATCCGATCACTTTCCTATCTGCCTCGAGTGGAATAAGTCAGTTGGGTCCTATAATTACCCTTTCAAGTTTAATAGATCCTGGTTGAATGATCCTGACTTCACCTCTTGGGTCACCAAGCGTTGGTCCGAATTGTTTGCCCCTTCATCTAGCACTGACTGTGAACTTCTCTCCCACAAACTCCGTTCTCTTAAGAAGGAGGTCAAAGGTTGGATTAAAGATCATGACTCTATTTTGGAGTCTGAAACTCAAAGGATAAACTTGGATATTAGTGCTATCCTCTCGGGCTCGGCCTTTGGCATCGTTTCCCTGGATGAACAGTCAGCTCTATCACAGCTCCGCCACAAGAAAAAGAAACTGTCAGACCATTTCCTTCTTACCTGGCAGCTTAAAAGCCGTACTAAATGGGCTCTCCAAGGAGATTCAAATACTAAGTTTTTCCATGCTTTGGAGTATGGCAGAAGAAATCAGAACACTATTTGGTCTCTTTTGGATGAGGAGGGTGGTATAGTAGAGGAAGAGAGTGCTCTTAAGGAGTTGGGTCTTAGGCATTTTGCACAAATATTTTGTGATGACAAGCAAACTGATTTGCTCGATCAGCTCAGGGTTGTCATGCTGTACCCCAATATGATATCCCATGTGGATGCACCCGGTCTCACACAATCTGTTACACTTGCTGAAGTTGAAAGTGCCCTTCACTCCTTCAAGAAGGACAGGAGCCCCGAACCTGATGGATGGCCTGCGGAATTTTATCTTCACTGTTTTTACTTACTGGGTAAAGATTTACTTTTTGCTGTTGATTATGTTAGGGTTTCGGGATGTGTCCCTCCCTCACTGAATTCTACTTTTCTCGCCCTGATCCCTAAGAAGGAAAAGCCTTATACCTTCGCTGATTTCAGGCCTATTTCCTTGTGTAATCTATTATATAAACTGATTTCGAAGGTGATTGCTGTTAGATTGAAGCCCCACTTGGACTCACATATTTCCAGAGAACAGTATGGTTTTCTTAAAGACAGGCAGATTGTCGAACCTATTGGTATTGTTCAGGAGACCCTCCATACCGTGAAAACCAAAAATATGTGTGCTCTCATCTTGAAGCTGGACTTGGTAAAGGCTTTTAATAGAGTCAACTGGTCTTACATTCATCTCATCCTTATCCAAATTGGGGTTCCACTTCTGGAGGTTAACTGGATTATGGCATGTCTCACATCAGCAAATTTTGTTGTCCTTGTCAATGGCACTCCCTCGAAGTTCTTTCAAGCCTCTCGTGGTATCATACAAGGCTGTCCTGTCTCTCCCCTAATCTTCATTCTTGTCATTGAAGGGCTCAGTGTCTTGATTGCAAATGCCAGGGAACATGGTCTCATCAAAGGTACTAAGATTTCAAGTTCTCTTGCCCTTACGCACCTCCTCTTTGTTGATGATGTTATACTATTGGGCACTGGTACTTTAGCTGAGTGGATGGCTTTCAAACTCATCTTGAGTACTTTTTGCAAGGCATCGGGGATGTGCATCAGCTTGGAAAAATCGTGCTTTCTCTTCAACAACTTGGATGTAAATGTTGGTATTGACATTGCTTGGCTTATGCCCTATAAAATGGGTCCTATTGCATCAGGTTTCAAGTATCTCGGCTATCAACTCAAACCTCTGGGGTATAAAACCAATGATTGGCATTGGCTTATTCAGAAATTTGAAACAAGAATTCTTCATTGGTCGCACAGGTTACTCTCTCTCGGAGGCCGTTTGATCCTTGTACAAGCAATTCTGTCTAGAATTCCTGTCTGCTGGTTGGGACTAGCCCCCATTCCTGTTTCTATCATCAACAAACTCAGGAGTATTACTTTTGCTTTTTTATGGGGCTCTTCAGGTAATAAACACAGATACCATCTGTCTAATTGGCAACAACTCTCTTGGACAAAAAAGAATGGGGGATGGGGTATCAAGAATTTGCACTGGTTCAGTATTGCTTTAAGACTTAAAAACTTTTGGTTGGTCCTCCAAAATGATGGTTTATGGAATCAGGTACTAATTAACAAATATTTGAAGAATATCTCTGTTGTTGAATGGATTCGAGGTAAGAATTTCATTTCCCGCGGAGGTTCTGTTATTTGGAGGGGTTTCTTACAAACCCTACCTTGGTTGGGTTGTGGACTTGCTTGGCAAGTGGGCAATGGAAACAACATCATGTTGGGCATTGACCCTATCGTGGGTGCCTCCAACTCATTGTCACTGCTTACGCGACTTCTTACTTACCTTGCAGATCTGGAAATCACCACCCTTTCCAGTGCTCGCAACATCCTATCGGGGCTTCACAACTACTGGTATACTGTCGAGGATCTCTGCATCGGTGGAGAATGGAAAATAGGTTGGGAATCTTTCACCCATTATCTAGATCAGGGTGGAATCCGTCTGTATGCACAATCAGACTCTCTTGTCTGGGCACATAATCTGTAGAATGGCACCGTTATTGCAAACTTGGTTTATGATTCCATTGTCCAATCTTCGAGTCCCCCTATTGGTAGCAGCCTTATTGATCTCATCTGGAATGGCACTTTGCCTAAAAATATCAGTTGTTTTGTTTGGCTGGCTTTATCGAACAAACTGCTCACATGGTATAATCTTCAGAAGAGGGGCTGGATCGGGCCTTCTATATGTGCCCTCTGTTGTGCAAATGTTGACAGCGCACAACATTTATTTGTTTATTGCTTGATCTAGAATAAATGCTCTCTTATCTTAGTGATTAGCATCACATTGCACCTTACACTTAGACTGATGATCTCGTGGTGTTTTTGGAGAACTGGATTGCTCGATTTTCAAAGCACTCCATCTGTTGTTACCTTCCCTTCCACACTATGTGGGTGTTATGGAAAGCAAGGAATTACTATTTATTTGAAGGGAAAAAGCTATCTGTGCTCAATATGATTCAACAGGTGGTATACTTCTCTCAGATGTATGGCCCTATAGCAGAAAAAGGAAAAAAACCAAGAGTTCTGGGACTTGGACCAAAACTTGATTATCCTGTTGGTTATTTTGATGGTGCATCAGCAAAAAATTGTGGAGGCATTGGATTTACTCTGCACCTGAGTGAGTCACATACCTTCGAGTTCGCTGTGGGGATTGGTCTGTGCACCAATACAAAAGCAGAACTGGTTGGGCTTTGGGCCCTTCTGCTTACCACCCAAATGATGGGGATTCCCTCACTCCAGGTATATGGTGACTCCTCAGTCATCATCGACTGGGCAATGGATAAGTCTACCCTTTCTCAACCTGAGGTCCATTGCTGGTGTAGGGAGACTAGAAAGCTTTGCACACACTTTCTAGCACTGTCTTTCGACCATATCTACCGTGAACATAATCAGCAAGCTGACCGTCTCTCTAAAGTTGCTCTTACTTTGGCTCTGGGAATTGGCACATACTCTGAATTTTTCGATGGTCTTATGACCTCACATGACAATATTAAACTCTTTTGAGTTGGTGCAGGAGCTTGCTTCCCTTTACTTTTTTTGCACCCTTTTATATAGGTATGGAGCTGGCTCCTTTAGTTAGCTGATCATTGCTCATTTTGTACACGGTAGATATGGGATGGCCTGACAGAACTGACTGATGGGTATTATTTGTCATATTATATTAGCACTGGACCCTCCCCCACAACACATGTTGAGTTGTGTCTCCTCGGGATGTTTGGCGGTATGCCACATTATTGTACTCATCTTTGATTGTAGCCCACTTCATGGGCGGGCTTAGTAGATGCCCTTTGATTCAAATGAATATCAAGGACATGCTTTTTTCTTTCTGAAAAAAAAAAAAAATGTTTGGATGAGTGTATTGAATATATGTTTGACACATTATTTATTTAATAAAGTTTAGATGTTTGTGTCACACTTATATTCAATCCATTAATTATTAAATAAAGTTTAAATGTTTGTGTAGAAGATATGTTTGGCACATTAATTATTTAATAAAGTTTAGATGTTTATGTATAAGATATGCTCGACACATTATGCCTAAGGGGTAAATTAAAAATCGGTCGATTTGGTTATTTAAAACCACATGTTGTGGTTTCATAAAAAACAAAGGTTGGTTTGGGTTATTTAAGAAAAATAATGTTTGTGTAGAAGCTAGAATTTAGAATAAAAGACAATGTTCTAATTTGTTTATCAAATAATTATAAACCATACTTTGTGCCAAGGCACATTTTTAGGTATTTTTCATTTAGAGGTGTTGTGGTTTTGGAAAACCATGGGCCTTAATTGTTAAGTTAAAATATTTTGAGTGTTCTTATCCAAGTTCATGTTTTGGGCCAAATTAATGAAAGATTTTGTATAATAGGGTTTGAATGTTAAATTCCATGGGTGGAATTGTTTAAATTATGTCTTGTTTTACATGAATTTGGAAAAGTATATATATATATATATGATTTTGGAAACCCCACCTGTGGAAGGGTAAATTTTAAGGGTGAATTCATTGTCTTAATGAACATTTGACTTAATAAAAAGAATAATGTTTATTTGAGAATTGTATAGCATGTTTTTTATATGCTTGTGTGGCAGGGGTTCACTTATTAATTTTTTCTTGTCTTAAGGCTCACTCCTCGTAGCTCATGATGAAGTGTCATAGGTCCGGAAATTCGTAATAAGAATAAAATAAAAGGGGTGTGTCCACTTATTGTCTTAACAATAAAGCTAAGGTTAACTTATGTTTAGTAAGTGCATACAAACATACTCGCACGAGTATTTATGAATCTCAAGATTTTGCTATTATTGATTTTGTTTATTATACATTTGTATAAGAGTATGTGGGTCTTACGAATTTGTTAAGCTTATGATTATTTACTTATGGTAATCATGCATATTATTATGCACTTGTCAAGTTTATGCATATAATATTCATATAAAAAAAATTGTGAGATTAGTGTGACAAGGGGTGTGTTACAACTTGGTATCAGAGCTAAGGATTCAACCCTTAGCCTATGAGATATGTTTGCATATTAAGAGAATTGGATTATATAATTTAATTAAATTTATATTATGATTGAATTAATACAGTTTTTCCAAGCCTTGGAATTGCCAGTTGCTAGATTAATGGGTAGGAAGAATTGCAAGATGGTCGAGAGCCCTAAAATATCACAATTTACAGAAGAAATGAGACTGGGTGATGACCAAAGGACATAGTCCAATGACCATCGGTCTGAAATGGAACCCAAGGAAGTAATCAAGACATTGAACAATATTCAATTAGGAAATGAAAAAAATCTACAATATATAGAGCACAATCAAATTGACCAACAATTGATGCATAATTTAATGCAGGTGCATGATAAAGTGTAGCAACTACATTCGGTGATAGTAAGGGAAGGAGAAGACTCCCTGAACAAAGAAATTTCAGATAGGTATCGACATTCCAATGACTGGGATGTGCATTCCGAACACCATTTAGTGGGTAGCCATCATGGAAATGAGAAATCTGAAATTCATCACAAGCATAGCCCTAAAAGACAACAAAAAAGAAAAAAGAGATTAAAATATATTACAAGGTGAACTAAGAAAACTTAAACCTTTTACCTTTGATGGAGGAAATTTTGAGGAAGTTGCACAGATGTGGATTCAATAGGTGAAAAAGTATTTGCAATTACATTACTATTCAGACAATCAAGAAACCAAGATTTCCATATTTAACCTTCAGGGAAAAGCCTATTGTTGGTGGGAACAATTGAAGCAACTAGAATGTCTGGAAGAGAAGACGATTTCCTGGAAAATATTTCAAAAATAATTCAAGCAAGAATATTCATCACAACAGTATTATGATAAAAAGATGCTTGAGCTCCTTGAACTTTGGTTGGGTAACATGACCATGGACGAGTATGGAAAGATATTTTTGGAGTTGTTAAGCTATGTGGACTTTATTCAAGAGGATAAAGTAAAAATCCAATGTTTCCTTAGTGTCCTACCAACATTCTATAAAGAACGGATTAATTATGATGAGCCACTGAAAGAGTGCATAAGGAAGGTCAAGTGCCCACATAAACAAGGAAAGAACGAGAAAGACCTTCACAAGAGCTGAAAAAGTAATCTGAAGACAAAATAAGAACAAAGGAAAAATGGATTCAAGCCCTTTGGTGGTAAGCAAGAATGATTCATTTATTTCAAAGAACCACATCAGAAATTAGAACCAAGGATAAATGAATCCATATGATAAGGGCAGTCTGCACCGATTAAATGCTGGAGGTGTGGAGGTGACCATTATCTCAGTAGTTGTCACGAGAAAAAGAACAAGGATGTCATAGTTTACAATTTGAAGGAAGCATCTGCAGTGGGGGATGTAGCTTGTAACATTCTGTGTATCTATGCACCTTTGGAAAATCTCCAAGCAGATCATCAATCATCAATAATTGAAATTGAAGATGCAAGCTAGTGGGAAAAAAACTACATTAGCACAGATTGGTGCAATTAGCTACAATTAGCTACAGGGATGAAAATGAAATTTACAGTAGTGGTTGAAGAGTGTAAATTTACCATGAATGGGTTACAGACCAAATCTACTTTAGACATAATTCCTCTGGGATCTTATGACATTTTGTTGGGAATGGATTGGCTTGAGTCGCATCATGCGATTCTATATTGCCACAACAATCGTGTGACTTTCCTGGATGAGGATGTAAATTATGTACAATTAAAAGGCATACCTATACTGATTATAGTAAGGGAAATATAGTCCATACAATTGAAACAACACATTTGTAAAGGGTGCCAATTATACAATATTCATGCAAAAGAATTGCCAGTTGAGATAAAGCCATGCACATAGGTAATGACCATTCTCATTGAATTTGAAGACATATTCCAATATGTGTATGGTTTGCCTCCCAAAAGAGACATCGATTTCACCATCAAGTTGGTACCTGGGACAGTGCCTGCATCTAAATCACCATACAGGATAAGCACCCCATAGTTTCAAGAATTACAGATGTAGTTGGAAGAATTGTTGAAGAAAAGGTACATCCACCCTAGTAGTTCACCTTGGAGAGCTCTATCACTATTTGCAAATAAGAAAGACAGTACGTTGAGGCTTTGTGTATACTAAAGCCAGTTGAATAAAGCCACAATAAAAAAATAAATATCCTTTGTCGAGGATTGATGATATTTTTTATCATTTGATAGAGGAAAAGGTGTTATCCAAGATCGATATTAGATTTGGGTATCATTAGGTGCACATTAAGGATGAAGACATCAGTAATGAGTCTCACCTCAAGGGTGGATTTTTGTTGAGAGAAAAATTAGCAAAATTTCCTAAGTTCGGGTGGAGCATGGCTACCACAAACCAGTTTCCCATTTCAATTATTTCATAGATATGTGTATTTTCTTGGAAATTGTGTGTGTGTGGTTTTTTTTTGTTAAGGGGAATCGACAACTAGTTGGTTTCATACTCACGTGACACGGGGTCGATTCATGCCACTACCTTTATAACCCATTGGACAACCTACTTGACCCCCTAACACATGGGAGGCCACCTTTCTGCAACAGAAGGTTTGAACCTCTGACCTGCTTAACAACCTCCTCACCTTAACTGAACGTGGAGTGACCAATAAACCAAACCCATGGGGGCTCCTAAAAATTGTGTTTTAATTTCTGAAATGGTAATTAATTAATGACTGATAAAAGTTTTGAACTATTTCCTTGTTAAATTTCCTAAGTTGGATGCAAGGTATACATTCATGTTTTATTTTGATCAATTCATGGGCATGAAATATGTGCGAGTTTAATTATGGAGTAATTATTCAAAATTTTACGAATGCCACTTTTTTATTCAAGTCGGGGTTAAATTCATTCCATGTGGATAATGTTAATTCCCAGGCTTGAAATAGTATGCCAAAGTTGTTTCATTTGGAAAATATTATCTCCTAAGAGTTAAATAAAATATTTGAATTAATTATTTAATAAAGCTTAAATGTGTGTGTCGCAGATATGTTCAACCCATTAATTATTTAATAAAGTTTGGATGTTTGTGTTGCATATATACTTGACCGAGTAATTATTTAATAAAGTTTAGTTGTTTGTGCCGCACATATATTCGGCCCATTAACTATTTGTGTCGAAAATATGTTCGACCCATTATATATTTAATAAAGTTTAGATGTTTGTGTCGAAGATATGCTCTACGCATTATGCGTAACGGGTAAATTAAAAACCATGGGCTGATTTGGTTATTTAAAAACACATGTTGTTTTGGTTTAATAAAAACCACGTGTTGGTTTGGGTTATTTAAAGAAAATTAATGTTTGTGTCGAAGCTTGAATTTAGAATAAAAGACAATGTTCTATTTTGTTTATTAAATAATTATAAACGATACTTTGTGCCAAGACACATTTTTAGGTATTTTGCATTTATAGGTATTGTGATTTTGGAAAACCATGCGCCATATTTTAAGAGTGATCATGTCTGAAGTTCAAGTTTTGGGCCAAATTAATGAAATGTTTTGTATGGTAGGGTTTGCATGTTAAATTCCATGGGTGGAATTGTTTAAATTATATGTCTTTTGTCTTACATGAATTTGGAATTTTATTTTTTAGTTTTTAGTTTTTTTAATAATGGAACATCGCTCGGGAAACCCTTAGGTATGGTACCCGAGGTAAACCCTCAGCCATGATTACGAGGCCTAACCCAGTGGGGACATCGACTGAGGCCCTTGCATAGCCACCCGAGGATTTGACCCCGAGACTTTTTGCTAGCGTAAATAGCTCTCAACCACTTGAGCTAACCCACCAAGCTATGAATTTGGAATATATATATATATATATATATATATATATATATATATATATATTCATTTTTATATTTTAGAAACCATACCTATAAGTTTTAAGGGTGAATTCATTGTCTTAATGAACATTTTTTACTTAATAAAAGTAATAATGTTTATTTGAGAATTGTTTAGCATAATTTTTATATGCTTGTGTCCAAGTTCACTTGTTGGAGTTCACTTATTAAATTTTCTTTTCCTTAAGGAAAAGTTTGGCATAATTTTATATGCTTAAGTTGTACTCCACTCTATCTTGGTTCACTATGTCACAGCTCACTATGTTTGTCGCAACTCACTCCATGGAAGCTAACTTTGTCGCAACTCACTCCATCGTAGCTCACTCCATTGCAGGTCACTCCGTCGCAGCTCTCTCTATCGCATCACATGATAAAGTGTATGAGTTCCCAGGAATAAAGTCTTATACATAAAAGTTTGAGTTCCCAGGAATAAAGTCTTATACATGAAAGTTTGAGTTCCGAGGAATAAAGTCTTATACATAAAAGTTTGGAAATATTACTTTATAAACCATAATTTAATATGGTCTGGAAATTATTTCTTAGTTAAAAATATTATAACATTTACATTAAAAGGAGTGAATTTATTCACATGTTTTAACCTAATGATTTTTAGGTAAGTTAAACTTTTTTTCCTTGGAAAAAAAACATAATTTTATTTCATTTGTCGAGAACAAATTACATTCTGTAGATACAGATAGATGTGTATTTCAAAATAGTTAAGAGATCATATGATAAAGACTCTAAAGGTCTTCACAAAAAACCAAAAAAGAAGCATTGAAGTATTGCTGCCCAGTTTCATCAGGTAGACATGTATAAAGAAAAAGATCTTTTAACCACCTTTTCATGTGATTTTTCAGCGTTGTTCAAGTAAACAGTCCTTTCTCAAAATAAAAAAAAGTTTCTGATAATATTAAATAGCATATCATAGAGTGTATAAGAACGTGCAAAAAAGAATAGAATGTCGATTATTCTTTAAAAGGCCCGTGGTAGTATTCAAGAATACTATCCTCTTTTAGTTCCTTTATCTTCCAATGCCTCGGGGCCATTTGTAGCCCCTCCTTTGAGGCTTTGTCCACTTTTTGGTTGTTTTTCCTGTAAACATGTTTGCATGAAAAAGTAGCAAAAGTGTTGATAATCTCTTTAATGGAAGATAAAATGTTGTTAAGTCTTAAATTTCTGCAATGTTGTGTTCCATTTGTCCAATTGATAACATTCATCGAATCTCCCCAAACATTTAAGTTCCACAGCCTTTCTCTGCTGCAAAAATGAGGAAAATTTTAAGGCTCAAGAGTTCTGCAAAATTATTGCTACCTTCCTCTAGACCCACTGTCATTTCAAAGAAGTGTGTATCTGAGAGAAAAAACAGTGCTCCTCCCCCATTAGAATTATTTTGTGTTGCCCCGTCAAAAAAACCCCATGGGACCATCTTATCAATTTCCACATCCAACACTTCCCTCTGTCTAGCAACTTTGATATGTTGTGGAAAAGTAGTAAGAATGCCACAAGAAAGACTTGCTGTGAGTCCAAGAATGCAAGATTTATCATAAAAAATGAAATTGTTTAGGGCAAGCCATACTCCCCAAATTACTAGTAGAGGAAGGGCTCTCACAAAATCCCGAGAGTCCGCTACCCTCTAATTCTCCCAAGATTGGAGGACAGTGCTGCCCCTCCATCTACATGGCAGGCCGAGAACCTTCGAACATTCTCTCCAAACTTCATTGATATAAGAACAGTGGAGAAAAAGATGGGAGATAGACTCACCATTTGACTTACAAAGAGTGCACCAACCTGGTCCCTAAAAGATCCTTTTCTAAAAATTATCCCAAGTTGGCACCTTATTCTCCAGGACACACCACATGAATATCTTGGTTTTTGGGGGACTTTTGATTTTCCATAGTTTATTCCACCACCAAACTATTTCCCTTTGCATACTATCAGCACTAAGATTAATATAACCCATCTTGAGGGTGTATACGCCTCGTGGATCAACATCCCAAATAAGATCATCCTCCCTATCCCGAAGTTGAATCTGTGCTCTATTAAAAGCACCAAGAAAACTCTCCAAAGTCCTTTCATTAGGTTCTGATAACCCAAAGTCCAATGTCGATATCCAAGACTGAGACCAAGGATTATCCTGAACAGGGGAAGCAAATTGAGAGAGATAAACAAAGAATCTCTGCCTCATGGCCTCCACAGTTTGTCCTGAGAGTCTATGTTGTTGTGAGCAGGAAACCCACCTGTCCTCACCTACCCTAAGTTTCCTGCCATTTCCTACATTCCAAGCCATATTTGATTCATTGACCCCAAAGGACAACACCACTGCTTTCCAAATTACTGAGCCACCTGCATGAGGTTTCCTAGGGATCCTTATCCAATCTTCAATAGAATCAAGGGCTATGTTTTTTTGGATGATCACTTTAGACCACATGCTAACCGTCTTTAGAATTCTCCACCCCCCGTTGGATGCAAGATATTTTGCGAACAAAAAGATTTTTTTGAGACCCCATCCCCCCAATCCTTTAGGAATATCAATATTCTCCCAACGAACCCAAGGGGTCACATGTGCTTCCTGCTTACCACTCTAAAGAAACCTAAGTTAGATTTTTCTTGCTTCTTCCATCATGCCTTTTGGTATCCAAGCAAGTGACATCCAGTAAATTAGGATTGCTTCTAACACAGCTTTTACAAGCACCAGTCTCCCTGCTCTAGAAATCCATTTATGACTCCATACTTTCAGTCGCTTTTCTTGCTTGTCTAAGAGACACTTCCAGTCCTGGTTTTGATAGGCATTGGGATTTAAGAAAAAACCAAGGTATTTCATTCCCTCATCCAGACCCTCCAAATCAAAAGGAAAAAACCTTATGAATACCTATACCTCTTATGCCCTGAGAAGATGCAATGTTAAAGTTGATTTCCTTGAATTTATCTCCATCCACGTGGCTTCGGAGAAGAGATCCAAAATGCCTCGAATGGTATTTGAGTCTCTCACGGATCCTGAGCAAAAAATGAGGGCATCATCAACAAAAAAAAGGTGGGTTATTTGCAGAAATTGATAGATTTGTATGCCCTTCAAGGTTCCATGGCTCTTTGCATCCCTTATCGCCCTACTTGGAACTTCACCAATCAATAGGAAGAGTAGAGGGGATGATGGGAAGCCCTGTCGAATCCCTCTCTCAGCGTGGAAAAAATGGGAGGAATCCCCATTAATCAGTAATGAAAAAGAGACTATAATGATACATCTCATGATCCATCTGATAAAATCAATTCCAAAGCCAAGATGAGTCAACAACATGCAAATGTAAAGCCAGCTAAATTTGTCAAAGGCTTTGGGAAAATCAATTTTAAGTATTTCCCCTCTGAGATTTTTTGTTTTTAGGATGTGAAGCCGTTCCTAAGCAACTCCTATGGATTCGTGGATCTGCATCCCCTCTAGAAAACCAAATTGTTCTTATGTGATGTTTATAGATAAGATTTCCTTAAGTCTTCTTGCAATCACCTTAGAGACCACCTTGTAGATACAATTGCAGAGCGAGATGGGTCTAAAATAATTCAGAGAAACATGATTGTCAACTTTGGGAATTAAAGTGATGAATGTTGAATTGAAACTGGCCAGGATACTTTCGAAGATTCTTGTATCCTCCACAACTTTCAGTAAATCTCCTCCCAAGAGATCATACAGTTACAGAAAGAATTCAATCATCCAACCATCGGGACCTGGACTTTTATCCTTCTGAAAGCTATGAAGACCTTCCTTCAGTTCTTCTTCGGAGACTTCCTCCATCAAGGTCCTGTTGTCTTATTCCTCAACAAACCTTGGAAATAGTTGAGAAATTCTGATGACTTATTTGTATCTACTTGGCTCTTTGCATCCCTTATCGCCCTACTTGGATCATTTCTTGAAATGATCCAACCCAGTCCTGGGCATTCCATCGAAGGTGGTATTTGTATCTCCATGTTAATCCAGTAAACTCCAGATTGTATTTGAATCTTTCCTTCCTCTTGCATAAGCATGGAAGAAGTTGGTATTTTCATCCCCACATTCCATCTAGGTGGCCCTGCTCTTCAATATCCACGTCTCCTCCTTCTCTAACAGCAGTGTGTTCCTTCTGCCTTCCATCCTGATAAGTGTGTCGTTATCCATCTATGTCAACATACCCCCTCCACCCTTCTCAAGTAATTCAGAAAGGTCCTTTTCAACTTATTTCAATTCCCTATCCTCCCTACGCCTCTTATCCATAGACAAAACTTTGATAGCTTCCTTTAAAATTTTGAGGTTTGTTGCAAACTAGAAGGCCGCAGATCTCTCAAGACTTGGATCATAGGGGAGCCAGTTGGAAGAGATCAATAATTTAAAAGTCATCTTTTAACCAGGTTTTATTGAACTTTAATGGACTTGGGGGTTTTGATGGTCCATTTTTTAATTCAAGAAAGATAGGTAGATGATCTGACTTCCCACCCCACCCCACCCATTGCCTAATTTGATGATGCATATCCATCACCTGTTCAGCCACTAGGAAACGATCCAACCTCTTCGCCACTCTCCCATCTCCAGATCTCTTGTTTTTCCAAGTCGACTTAAGAATGTTGGGTTCAATATCAATCCAATTCCTTTCTACCAACTTCTGTGTGAAAAAATACGTTAGTAGATCAGCACGGCCATGAGGTCCCCATACCTCAGACTGCCCCAAGGAGAAATTAAAATGTAATGAACAAAAATATATATAATAAATAATCGCTAATTAACTATTATATAGTTAATAATAACTATTAAATATCAATATTAATTATTAATATTAATATATATTGATATTAATAATTAATAAATAGATATTAGTAAACTATTCTAAAATGATGCATCCTTTCATGGATAGTATCCAAAGTGCCTTTACGATTAATATATATATGGCACTCACTTTGTAATCTTTCATCATCATATCTATTTTATCAATCTTTATATATATTCATGGATTATTTGTATTTTAGAAAGTGGAAGTTCGAGAATTTACAGTAAAACGGTCTTTTACCATAACAGTGGTATCAGAGCTAGTTTGTGATCCAGGTCATTGGCCATATCATGATATTTAATCATAAGCATAGGGAGTCCATAAATTTATGGTCTTTGACCAAGTAAAAAAAGAAAATAAAGTCAAAAGAAAAAATAAAAAGGAAAGAGAGTTAAAAAAAGTGAAAAAAAAGAAAAACTAAAAACTAGAAGTGTTAGAATAATTAACCCATAGTTACCTACCTTAGACATTAATTAAATCATTTTTGTCTTATTACATAGTCTCCTAGATTCCACTCTATGCTAGTTGCCTTCTACATGTCGTAGAAGTCAACACATGCCAAAACTGAGTCATGGAGTGCTTGGGAAACTTCCTGGAGACCCATTTTAGCATGTCTGCTTTATTCCAGATCCTCCAAAGTGCATATCTATTTTTTCTGAAAAGTTGCCTGTTTTATTGAGAATTAAGGAAAAAGGAAAATCTATACTACGTGTAGTTGACTTGTTTTTTGTCCACATCACCCTCCCTCCTTTTCTCCTAATAAAAGCATGTATGAGTTTCCTTTCCATCCCTCATTAGCTTTCCTACTTGACTTAGCCAATTCGTGAGCATCTTGGTGGATTTGGAAACTACTTTATGCACCTATGGGGAAGTTGACTAGATTTAGTAAGCCTACTTTTTGACCTTTTCGAATGGCATCGTTATGCATTCGAATATCTCATGTAATTATATATTGCAGCAGCTTATTACTTCACAAGGTTGGCTATTGTACACTTATTGAATACAGATTAGTGTTATGCTCCAATTTCAGTCTCCTTTGATGTTAATTTTGCATGTTTGATTAGCAATTTTGTGAGTGTAATTGTTATATCTCTTGGGTTCAATTTCCACATGGTATTAGAGTCTTTGTAGATCAATTTCTCTCTTTCCATATTGCTATTGCAGGTTCGACATCTTGACTGGGAGCATATTCTGCTAACTGAAGGGCACCGTTTCTGAGCTATGGACCAATCTCAGAAGATCATCTTGACTCCATTCAATTTCTTTGAGTGGAAAGCTGAGATGGAGATATTGTTTAGAGTGAAAGGTCTCTACAGGGTTACTATGGCAGCTGAGGCAGATCCCAATGCAGCTGCAAAGAAAATCAAATGGCACAACAGGAGGGATGAGGCCTATGGTCTTTTGTGTCTAAGCATTTCAAGGGACCTCATCTTACATCTTGATGGATTGACATCACCTAATGAAGTGTGGGAGAAGCTTGTATATATTTTTGGTATAAGACAGATGAGATGAGAGGACATCAAATCGAGAATGAGTTGATATCCTTGAGTCCCAGTAGCTTCGAATCCTTGCAACTCTATTTTTTAAATTTTAAAGCCCTTGTTTTGTAGCTAAAACAGTGTGGGATCGAAAAGAAGGAAGAGCAACTAGTTTTGGCCATACTCTCAAAGCTTGGCCCAGACTATTCAGTGTTTGTTTCGACCTTCCATGCCACCAAGTTGACAGCTCAAGCATGGAAGATGCCTAAGCTTGCAGAGTTCATGGAATCCCTCACACAGGAATAAGATAAGTTGGTGATGTTGGGCACCATCAAACCTTCCAAAGAACAAGCTTTGGTTGCTGGAGATTCAAGGGTGGATTCAAAAAGCAAGAAAAAATCTAAAAATCCACCTAAGCAAAAGAGAGACAAGAACAAGTCTCAAGAGGAGCCCCAAGGTTCCAAGAAGAACTTCCAGAAGAAGAAGAGCAAAGGAGAAATGAGCAAGTGTGCATACTGCAGTAAGGGATATCATCCTGAGAGCTCTTGTATGAAGAAGAAAATTGACATGTTGACCCAACTCCTGGAGAAGAATAGCATCTCCCTTCCTGATTGCTCAAAGAAGAGGGAAGGCAGATCAAATTCAGAGGACAGAGAGAGAGTACATGCCTTGGTTGTTGGCACATCAAGCTCACCTAGCTTCATCATAGACTCTGGAGCTTCTAGACATATGGTTTCGACAAAAGAGGCATTCTCCTCTCTTGACATGTCGAAAGGTACACCAATAGTTTTGGGAGATGAATCTCTCAATGATAGTTTGGGGAAAGGAAGGATTGATATTGACCATGGTAAGTTCAATAATATGTTGTATGTTCCAGGTCTTACCTTTAATCTCTTGTCAATGTATTAGATGACTCACACTGGGTCTCCAAAGAAGGTCATCTTCTCCCCTGATGATGTTGAAATCAATGAGATTTCGAATGTAAAGTCATAGCAAAAGGTGTTGTTGATCACACTTTGAAGGTATACATGTTTTCCCATTTTCTACCCTACTCAAACCCCTCTGCTCTTCTGATTCATGCTAATGAGGCAAGTAAGCTTTGGCATGAAATATTTGGCAATCTTAACTACAAGTATCTTTATGATTTGAGCGAAAAAGATATGGTCATAGGGTTACCAAAGATCAAGTTTTCCAAGGGAGTCTATCAAGGTTGTATCCTAAGAAAACACCCAGAGCACAAATTTGAGAGAGCTTGTCATGAGAGAACCTCTGCACCTCTTGAGTTGATCGACAGTGACATTGTTGGTCCATTTCCTCATATGTCCATGATTTAAGACAAATATGCACTGACCTTCATAGATGAATTTTCTAGGTATTGTTGGGTTTACTTCCTAAATCATAAGTCTGAAGTTTTTGACCTATTCAAAGTCTTTAAAGCCTTGGTTGAAAACCAGTCTGGGAGGAAACTCAAGATCCTCAGATTTGAAAATGGTGGTGAGTATGTCAAGTATGATTTCATTCAGTATTGTAAAGATGTAGGTATTTAGATGCAGCATTTGATCCCTTACACACCACAACAAAATGGCTTTGCTGAGAGAAAGAACAGGTCACTGAAGGAGATGGCAACCTGCATGATGGAGGCTAAGACTTTGCCACCAAAGTTTTGGGCCGAGGCTATAAACTGTGCATCCTACATCCAGAATAGGGTGCCTCATAAGCATCTTGATGGTATGACTCCTTTCGAATCTTAGAGTGGGCACAAGCCAGATGTGACCCATTTCAGGATTTTTGGCTCAATGGCTTGGGCTAGAATTCCAACTGAAAAGAGAAAGGCTTTGCAGCCCCAAAGCCAAGAGTGCCTATTTGTTGGGTATTCTGAAGATTCAAAAGGGTACAAGCTGATCAACTTGAGCACTAACAAATCTTTCATTGAAAGAAGTGTTCAGTTCCAAGAAGAGCCTTCAGTAGCAGTTGAAGTTGGAGAGTCTTCTTCACCACTAGATCCATTGATTGTAAGTCGAGAGACTAATGAGTTTGCTGATTCTGATATGTCTGATAATGATGATTTGATTGCAGATCCTGACAGTCCTACAAGACCAAAATGGGCAGAAAATATCATTCATGTAGCTGGAAAACTAGTTGGAAATCATAGTGACACTAGGAGGACTAGATCTCAGTTTGAGAGTGCCCTTTGTATGAAAGATCATTTATTTGTTGAGAAGTGCTATCTGATGGTTGAATAAGATACATAGACATATGAATATGCAGCACATGATCCAATATGGCAAACATCCATGAAAGAAGAATTCAGCTCGCTCCAGAAGAACAACACTTGGGAACTGGTTGAACTTCCCCCAGGGAGGAAGCTAGTTCAATGTAAGTGGGTTTTCAAGACTAAGTTTGTTGATGATGGTTAACCTTTGAAATATAAGGCAAGATTGATAGCCAAGGGATACTCACAAGTACATGGTATTGACTACAATCAAACCTTTGCACCAGTGGCAAAGATGGACTCCATAAGGCTAGCATTAGCCATTGTAGCTTCAAAGCAGTGGGAGGTACATCACATGGATGTGAAGCGTGCTTTCCTAAATGGAGATCTCACTAAAGAGATTTACATGAAGCAACCTGAAGGGTTTGTTTCTAATCCATCTTTAGTGTGCAGGTTAAATAAATCATTGTATGGGATCAAGCAAGCCCCCAGGGCTTGGTATGCCAAGATTGATGGCTTTCTGCTGTCATTGAGTTTTGTTGGATGCAAGTCTGATCCTAATGTCTATTTGAAGCCGATTCATGGTTCTTTGATGATTATTGTCTTGTATGTGGGTGACCTTCTAATTACAAGAAGTTCAAAGAAATATATTGCCTCATTGAAGGATGCAATGAACCATGCATTTTCTATGTCAAATTTGGGATTGTTGAGCCAATTTTTGGGTCTCAAAATTGCTCAATTCCAATATGGAATCAAAGTACATCAGTCCAAGTATGAATTAGATTTGATGAACAAGTTCAACATGAAAGATTTCAAGCCAAGCAAGACTCCCTTCCTTTTAGGAGTTAAGCTTGAAGAAGCAAGTTCTTCTCCTATGGTAAATAATACACTGTATAGGTAGTTGATTGGGTGTTTGCTTTATCTTACACACACTCAACATGATATATCTTATGCAGTTAATGTGGATTAAAGATACATGGATTAGACTCATGAGATCCACTAGAGAGAAACGAAAAGGATCGTAAGCTTTGTTCAAGGAACAAGAACTCAGGGATCTTCTACAAAGCACAATCTAATCTTGATTTGATTGGATTTACTAACAGTGATTGGGTAGGTGACAACACAGATTGAAATTCAACATCAAGATATGTGTTCATGCTTGCAGAAGGACCAATCAGTTGGTCAAGCAAGAAGCAGAGTGCCATAGCACTCTCATCTATAGAAGCAGAGTATAGAGGAGTTGTAAATGTAGCAACTCAATGTGTGTGGTTGCAGGGAATACTTGGAGAATGTGGCTTCGAATAAGAGTTTTCAACTATTATCTACTGTGATAATCAAAGCACCATTCGAATCTGCAATGATCCAGTTCAAAGACATCAAACCAAGCACATTGAGATCCATATGCACTACATCAAATAGCTTGTGCATGATGGCGGCATTCATATACTCTTCTGTGCATCTTCAGAACAAGTGGCAGACATCTTCACCAAAGTTTTTTGTGACAAGACATTCAACAATCTCAAATCACTGCCGGGGATTGTTGATCATGCTGTGAAGCATGATTGATGACAAGATTTCCAAATTTTGTTTTTCTTGTCCATGTTTAAGGGAGGATTTTCCCACTAGGTTTTTGCCTCTTTCCTTGGTTGTATGGACAAGCAGTATGTAAAGGGTGACTAAGTCTTTTTGTTAGGCCCTATAGTTTTCTGATTTTTACTCATAAAGTCAGGCTTAAGGGGGGGTGTTAGAATAATCAACCCATTGTTACCTACCTTAGACATTAATTAAATCATTTTTGTCTTATTACCTAGTCTCCTAGATTTCACTCTATGCTTGTTGCCTTCTACATGTCCTATAATTCATCACATGCAAAAACTGAGTCATGGAGCGCTTGGGAAACTTCTTGGAAACCCATTTTAGCATGTCTGCTTTATTCTAGATCCTCCAAAGAACATATCTGCTTTTTCTGAAAAGTTGCCTGTTTTATTGAGAATTAAGGCAAAAGGAAAACCTAGACTAGGTGTAGTTGACTTGTTTTTTGCCCACATCATCCTCCCTCCTTTTCTCCTAATAAAAGCATGTATGATTTGTATTTCCATCCCTCATTAGCTTGTGTACTTGACTTAGCCAATTCGTGAGCATCTTGGTGGGTTTGGAAACTCCTTTATGCACCTATGGGGGATTTGACTAGATTTAGTAAGCCTACTTTTGACCTTTTCGAATGGAATCCTTATACATTCGAATCTTTCATGTAATTATATATTGCAGCATCCTATTACTTCACAAGGTTGGATTTTGTACACTTATCCAATACAAATTAGTGTTATGCTCCAATTCCAGTCTCCTTTGATGTTATTTTTGCATGTTTGATTAGCAATTTTGTGAGTGTAATTATTCTATCTCTTGGGTTCAATTTCCACAAAAAAAACAATAAAAAAGGGAAAGAAAAAAAAGTTAAAAAAAAACATAAAAGGAAAAGAAAAAAAAATGCAAAAGTAAAACCACACGTGGTTTCTTAAAGTGGTTTTGGGTTTGAATATAAAAGTGCATAATAATTACTAGTAAAGAGCAAGTGAGATTTGAAATTAGGTGGGGAATAAAACATTCATTCCTCCCAACCACCCAATCTACTCACATTTTACAAAACTTAATGGGAAAAAAAATCTAAAAGTGCATAATAATTGCTACTAAGAAGCAAGTGAGATTTGAATTTAGGTGGGGAAGGTAACACTCATTCTTCCCAACCACCTAATCTACTAACATTTTAAAAAACTATTGGAAAAAAAATAAAAGATAAGGACTAGAATTTGGAAGGTGAAAATTTTAAAGCATATAAAAAAGTAAAGGTCCAAAATAAATAAATAAAATTTTGACACAAATAAAAGAAAATGGAGACTTATGGAAAAAAACAAGGAAGATTTCCAAGCACTTTAAAAACTTATGTTTCAATGTTACTCCAAATAAAAGGAACAATTAGAGGGAAATACATTACTATTTCTATTGCTCCCGACGAATGTAATAATTATATTAGTGATGAATTTTCTAATGAGTTAGCGATTTTGAGGACAAATATAAGTGAAAGGTTAGACTTTTCAAATAACAAAGAATATGCAATAAGCGATTTACAATGGAACATTGGAGATTATACTGGTGTTTCACAATTTATAGTTAAATCCTTGTGGACTAGTAACGGTGACCTAGTTTTGGGATTACCATGGCTAAAAAAATTGGGGACTTTTATCTTAAATGATGAAAAAATGTTTTTGACATTCCCCTACAAAAAGAAAAAAATCACGTTGTTGAACATTAACATGAAGACAAAATCAGAGGGCGCATCATCTTAATACTTCAAAGAAATATCAAAGATGTTGTCGCAGGGAAATGAGAAATCAATACAGACGATACATAATGATTTCAACAAGGTTATTGCAGGTAAAGAAGAAGAGATCTCTCGTCTAAGAGATCATAACCAAAAATTACTTCTGCAAATCAAGAAGGCAAAGGATAAGTTTCAATGCAATCAATAGTTTGAAGAGGAGAATCGAGATCTTCAAAAAGAATTATCATGCAAAGACGAAGAAAGCTCTTCCTTAAAAAGGGTTAATCAGGGATTGTTAGAGCAAATAAAAAACTTAAAAGAAAGAGAACCCAAAAATCAAGGAAATCAATATGACGTCATCAAATCAAACTATAAAGAAGAACTCTTACACTCAAAGAAAATTAATTAGGACATGCTTATACAAGTTAGGAAGGTAAAGCAGGGGAATAAATATTTACAAGAAAAGATAGATTGCAAGCGATTAAGTGTCGACAAAAAAACGATGACTAACGCAATAGAGAAGTCATCAAAGGACCAAATTCAAACATCAGAAAACATAAGCAATGAAAATCGCATCAAAGTTCAAAAGAACAATCTTATTGTCACATCACTGCAAGCATCAATACATTATGGTTCCAAAAAATAATTACAAAAATCGTTAAAAGCACCAAAAGTTGAAGTTCCAGTAAACACTTCACAAGCAATTCGAGTTCTTTATCGCCATCCAAATCACAAGAGTCATCATGATAGACGAAAAAATCGAAAGGAAAATTACTAGTATTATTCCTACAAAGATCAAAGACAAAATCGACAACTCTCGACAATCGATCCACAAATAATTCCGTTAAGGGTATATCTCAAACGGACGACTTAAAAAATGACGCAAAATTTCCACACAATGTTTAAAAGAACGTATCGAGTTATTTCATCAAATGTTGCAACTACCAACACACAATGTCATGATAAAGTGTTACGAGCTAGAACAAGGGATAAAGTCTTCCATAATTGTGCTTTAGGACAAAGCAATTCTAAGGGAGAGGCAATGTAATGAACACATATATATATAATAAATAATCACTAAATAACTATTATATAATTAATAATCACTATTAAATATCAATATTAATTATTAATATTAATATATATTGATATTAATAATTAATAGTTAATAAATAGTTATTAGTAAACTATTCTAAAATGGCGCATCCTTTCATGGATAGTATCCAAAGTGCCTTTATGATTAATATATATAGGGCACTCACTTTGTAATCTTTCATCATCGTATCTATTTTATCAATCTTTATATATATTCATGGATTATTTGTATTTTAGAAAGTGGAAGTTCAAGAATTTACAGCAGTGTCCTCAAAATAAGATACCACTATTTGTATTTTCACCCAATCTACTGGCATTTTACAAAACTATTGGAAAAAAATAAAAGTTAAGGACTAGAATTTGGAAGGTGAAAATTTTAAAGCATATAAAGAAGTAAAGTCCAAAATAAATAAACAAAATTTCGACACAAACAAAATATAATGGAGTCTTATGGAAAAAAACAAGGAATATTTCCAAGCACTTTAAAAACTTATGTTTCAATGTTATTCCAAATAAAAGGAACAATTACAGGGAAATACATTACTATTTCTATTGACCCCCAGCGAACGCAATAATTATATTAGTGGCGAATTTGCTAATGAGTTAGCGATTCCGAGGACAAATATAACCTTTCCCAGCGAACGCAATAATTATATTAGTGGTGAATTTGCTAATGAGTTAGCGATTCCGAGGACAAATATAAGTGAAAGGTTAGACTTTTTGAATAACAAAGAATATGCAATAAGCGATTTGCAATGGAACATTGGAGATTATACTTGTGTTACACAATTTATAATTAAATCCTTGTGGAGTAGTAATGGTGACCTAGTTTTGGGATTGTCATGGCTAAAAACATTGGGGAATTTTATCTTAAATGCTGAAAAAAAGTTTTTGACATTCCCCTACAAAAAGGAAAAAATCACATTGTCGAACTTTAACATGAAGACAAAATCAGAGGTTGCATCATCTGAAGACTTCAAAGAAATATCAAAGATGTTGTCGCAGGGAAATAAGAAATCAATACAAACAATACATAACGATTTCAACAAGGTTATTGCAGGTAAAGAAGAAGAGATCTATCGATAATCGATCCACAAATAATTCCGTTAAGGGTATATCTCAGATGGACGACTTCACAAATGATGCAACATTTCCACACAATGTTTAAAAGAACGTATCATCTTATTTCGTCAAATGTTGCAACTACCAACACACAATGTCATGAGAAAGCGTTACAAGAGTTGTCGATTTTGTCTTTGCTCTTTGTAGGAATAATACTGGTAATTTTCCTTTTATTTTTTCGTCTATCATAATGACTCTTGTGATTTGGATGGCGATAAGGAACTCGAATTGCCTGTGAAGTGTTTACTGGAACTTCAACTTTTGGTGCTTCTAACTATTTTTGTAATTGTTTTTCGGAGCCATTTTCTATTGATGCTTGTAGCGATGTGACAATAAGATTGTTCTTTTGAACTTTGACGAGATTTGCATTGCTTCCCTTTTTTGATGTTTGAATTTAAGCCTTTGATGACTTCTCTATTGCGTTAGTCATTGTTTCTGTGTCGACACTTAATCTCTTGCAATCTAGATTTTCTTGTAAGGATTTATTCTCCTGCTTTAGCGTCCTAACTTGTATAAGCATGTCCTGATTAACTTTCTCTAAGTGTAAGAGTTATTCTTTATAGTTTGAGTTGACGACGTCATATTGATTTCCATTATTTTTGGGTTCTCTTTCTTTTAAGTTTTTTATTTGCTCTAACAATTCCTGATTAACCCTTTTTATGGAAGAGCTTTGTTCGTCTTTGCATGATAATTCTTTTTAAAGATCTCGATTCTCCCCTTCTAACTATTGATTGCATTGAAACTTATCCTTTGCCTTCTTCATTTGCAGAAGTAATTTTTGGTTATGATCTCTTAGACGAGAGATCTCTTCTTCTTTACCTGCAATAACCTTGTTGAAATCATTATGTATCATTTGTATTGATTTCTCATTTCCCTGCGACAACATCTTTGATATTTCTTTGAAGTCTTCAGATGATGCAACCTCTGATTCTGTCTTCATGTTAAAGTTCGACAATGTGTTTTTTTCCTTTTTTTAGGGGAATGTCAGAAACTTTTTTCAACATTTATGATAAAATTCCCCAATGTTTTTAGCCACGGTAATCCCAAAACTAGGTCACCATTACTACTCCACAAGGATTTAACTATAAATTGCGAAACACCAGTATAATCTCCAATGTTCCATTGCAAATCGTTTATTGCATGTTCTTTGTTATTCGAAAAGTCTAACCTTTCACTTATATTCGTCCTCGGAATCGCTAACTCTTTAGCAAATTCATCACTAATATAATTATTAAGTTCGCCAGGAGCAATGGAAATAGTAATGTCTTTCCCTCTAATTGTTCCTTTTATTTGGTGTAACATTGAAACATAAGTTTTTAAAGTGCTTGGAAATATTCCTTGTTTTTTGCCATAAGACTCCATTTTCTTTTGTTTTTGTCAAAATTTATTTATTTATTTTGGACTTTACTTATTTATATGATTTAAAATTTTCACCTCCCAAATTCTAGTCCTTAACTTTTATTTTTTCCAATAGTTTTCCAATAGTGGCATCAGAGCTATATGGCCATTGCATATTATTTACACTTTGTGTAGATTTGGGTTTCCCCAAAAAATAAGACATTGTCCTTAAAAATAAAAATAAAGAGGTAAAAGTAAACCCCCCCAAAAAAGAGGTAAAAAGTGAAACCACCAGTGGTTTCTTAAAGTGGGTTTGGGTTTGAATATAAAAGTGCATAATAATTACTAGTAAAGAGAAAGTGAGATTTGAACTTAGGTGGGGAATGTATCACTCATTCCTCCCAACCACCCAATCTACTCACATTTTACAAAACTTATTAAAAACAAAAAACAAAAAAAACTGCATAATAATTGCTACTAAAAAACAAGTGAGGAGATTTGAACTTAGGTGGGGAAGGTAACACTCATTCCTCCCAACCACTCAATCTACTGGCATTTTACAAAACTATTGGAAAAAAATAAAAGTTAAGGACTAGAATTTGGAAGGTGGAAATTTTAAAACATATAAAGAAGTAAAGTCCAAAATAAATAAATAAAATTTCAACACAAACAAAAGAGACTTGAGTCTTATGGCAAAAAACAAGCAAGATTTCCAAGCACTTTAAAAACTTATGTTTCAATGTTACTCCAAATAAAAGGAACAATTAGAGGAAAAGACATTATTATTTCTATTTCTCCCAACGAACGTAATAATTATATTATTGATGAATTTGCTAATGAGTTAGCGATTCCAAGGACAAATATAAGTGAAAGGTTAGACTTTTCGAATAACAAATAATATGCAATAAACGATTTTCAATGGAACATTGGAGATTATACTGGTGTTTCACAATTTATAGTTAAATCCTTGTGGAGTAGTAATGGTGACCTAGTTTTAGGATTGCCGTGGCTAAAAACATTGGGAACTTTTATCTTAAATGCTGAAAAAAAGTTTCTGACATTCCCCTACAAAAAGGAAAAAATCACATTGTCGAACTTTAACATGAAGACAGAATCAGAGGTTGCATCATCTGAAGACTTCAAAGAAATATCAAAGATGTTGTCGCAGGGAAATGAGAAATCAATACAGACGATACATAACGATTTCAACAAGGTTATTGTAGGTAAAGAAGAATAGATCTCACATCTAAGAGATCATAACCAGAAATCACTTCTGCAAATCAAGAAGGCAAAGGATAAGTTTCAATGCAATCAACAGTTTGAAGAGGAGAATCGAGATCTTCAAAAAGAATTATCATGTAAAGACGAAGAAAGCTCTTCCTTAAATAGTGTAATCATGAATTGTTAGAGAAATTGAAGAAACTTTAAAGAAAGAGAACCCAAAAATCAAGGAAATCAATATGACGTCGTCAAATCAAACTATAAAGAACTCTTATATTTAAAGAAAGTTAATCAGGACATGCTTATACAAGTTCCACGTCTCCTCCTTCTCTAACAGCAGTGTGTTCCTTCTGCCTTCCAGCTTGATAAGTGTGTATTTATCCATCTATGTCAACATACCCCCTCCATCCTTCTCAAGCAATTCAGAAAGGTCCTTTTCAACTTGATTCAATTCCTTGTCCTCCCGACGCCTCTTATCCACATACCAAACTTTGATAGCTTCCTTTAAATTTTTGAGTTTTGTTGCGAACTAGAAGGCCGCATATTTCTCAATACTTGGATCATAGGGGAGCCAGTTGGAAGAGATCACTAATTTAAAAGAGTCATACTTTAACCAGGTTTTATTGAACTTTAATGGACTTAGGGGTTTTGATGGTCCATTTTTTAAGTCCAGAAAGATAGGTAGGTGATCTGATTTCCCACCACACCCCACCCATTGCCTGATTTGATGATGCATATTCATCACCTATTCAGCCACTAGGAAACGATCCAACCTCTTCACCACTCTCCCATCTCCACATCTCTTATTTTTCCAAGTTGACTTAAGAATGTTGGGTTCAATATCAATCCAATTCATTTCTACCATTTTCTGTGAGAAAAAATCCGTCAGTAGATCAGCATGGCCATGACATCCCCATACCTCAGACTGCCCCAAGGAGAAATTAAAATCTCCCCCTAAAATGACCATATCTCCTCCCAACAGAGAGTTGTTAAAAAGAGTCCCAAAATGGGATCCTGTTTAAATACAGACCATAGATATTAAAAACAATGAAGGAGACCTCAAGATCCAAGGCCTTGAATTCCTAGCCAAGAATTGATTCCAGCCCCCAAATATTCAAAACCTTAACAAAACTATCATTCCAAGCGATAGCCAACCCTCCAGAGTGGCCTCTAGCATCCAGAGTCCCAAAATTCCACCCCGGGAACCAACTTCCCAACCTATCTTTGACCACTTCTCCTACTCCCAAACTTTCTTGTAGTAATGAAATATCAGGGTGCTCTAGGCCTACCACCTTCTTAAGTTCTGATCTTTTATGGGGACCAGCTAGACTCCAATAGTTAAAATACATAATCTTCATCTATGACCATTCTTCTGGGCACACACTACTCTAAGCGCCCTCTCAATTGACTGTTGTTTCCCTTCCAAGAGATCCTTCTTTCCTTTGTATTGTGCCTTAGCAATGAAATATTTCCTTCCTCTCCCCTTAGTGGTCAAGTTTGAAGTTTTACCCAGACCACCTGTGGCTAGCTTGGAGCATGATCTACGAAAATTTCCAAAATCTGTCGAGTCAGGGGGGGGGAAATGGGGACTTAACTTAGTCAATAACAGGTTCAGCTTCCGAAGGCAAAGGGGATTCCTCCACAATTACAACAGAGATAAGTAGAATAACCCGTTTAGGTGGAGATGTGATAGTCATATTTTTTATTCCTTCCCCCACTCTAAATCATAAAGATTAAGAGTATTTGCAATGAAATTAAAGGAAGGGGAGAGAGTAAAATTACCCGAAAAGGGGCTTCCCTTCATATTCTGAATATCAATGTGTATGTCCACCTCCACCACCAGCAAAGGCCATGTATCCTCCTCCTCTTGATCGTTGTCCTCTTTAACAATAATGGGAACCACAGGTGTCAGGGGCTGAGAAAAAGACATTCCAACAAGTCCTTCAGTCGCCCCTATCACTTCTGCAACAAACCTCTACCGACGTACATTGAGGGTTTGGACATGAAGTTTACAGTTTGATACCAGATGTCCATAAGCATGGCATCTTTAACAGTAGAAAGGAATATTTTCATAATCTAGTAATTTATTGATATGAAAAGGTCCCCAGCTTAACATCATATCCTCTGCTAACCCTTCATGGATATTGAGACTGACCAATATCCTGTCAACCTTCTCAATTTTGGTCTCAAGAAATGAGAGATCCACTTCAAGAAACGTACCCAGAATGTTACCAATGTTTTTTAGATGATCTTCGGTCCAGTATTGTAAAGGGAGCCTTGGAAGTATCACCCACAGAGGCACAATATCCACCCTCTCCCTTCTTGCATCGAAGAGAGTATGCCAAGTTTTGATCAACAGGGGTGAGTGATGGACCGACCAATTGCGTGCTAGTACCTACTACTGGTGTTTCTCCTGGTGGAAGTTGAATGCGAACCATCCTCTGGTGAGAACAACCACCTCCGGGATTGAACCCAGGGATGCAAGCCAGCTAGCATCTTCCCACTGCACCATTGTCTGCAGTGAAAAAATTCTCCCCAAGGCACACCCAACCAACGTCTGGTTAGTCATGTCCATAATCTGGTGCCAGCCAACATCTTCACCCAATGTGTAGGTATAGCCATCCCACCTGGATTTTACCCAGCTTTTGCTGTTTCTCTTATGAGATCCTCTTTTACCGACCTTGTCTTCAGATCCACTGCTTGAGACAGTGCCAAAAGCCCCTTCCAAAACTGGGCTAGGGAAACCCCTCTACTCGAGAGGCCCAATGAACCAGCTTAAAGACCCTTGTTCCACGACACATAGGGTTTCACTTCCTCAAGGGGGATATGTACCACCATAAGATGTCGTCGCTGGACCCAAACCCATTAATCCCTAATTAGCCTGAGAGCCTACAAAGGTTGTCGCCACCGAAAAATATGGGACTCCAAATGCTTGCTTTTAGGGAGAACCATTACCAACAGAACCTTCACCCGAAACAATCGGTGCAAATTCAGGAATCTGGAAAGGAGAGGGCGAAGATTTAGGTAAGTTAAACTGCCCATGAAACTTAAGCAATTTTTACTGCACATTAAGAATAAAATAAAAAGGGTATGTTGACTTATGGTCTTAACAATAAAACTAAGGTTAACTTATGTTTTGTCAGTGCATACAAACATAATCGCATGAGTATTTATGAATCTCATGATTTTGTTATTAGTGATTTTGTTTTTTATACATTTGTATAAGAGTATATGGGTCTTATGAATTAGTTAAGCTTCCACTCTTTCCTTATGATAATTATGCATTTTAATATGCACTTGTCAGCTTTATGCATGTAACAAATATGCATATAATATTCATATAAAAAAATTGGGAGGTCTAGTGTGACACAGGGTGTGTTACACAGTGTATACAGAAATGGATTGAAGGTTTTTGCTTGTTCTTTTGTAATGAGATTATATTTTCCATGAGGGTTTTCTTCATTTGTTGAAGGTTATGCATATGTTTAGAGGTTTTTCATTATTATACACTTTTGGGGTGACTGTTTAGGGTTATGTTTTGGGGTGGTTGTGTTCCTTGTCTGTATAGAAGCCAATACTTGGCACTCTGAGTCCAACCCCTTTTTTTAGGGGGTCCTAGTACCAACCGAGCAAGCAAAGTGGGAACTCTCTTTCATTTTATACTTTTGTGGCATGTTTTTCTATATGTTGGTTAGGGTCTATTCCTATATTTTTCTAGTTAATTCTTTGGCCTCCGTAGAGGGGGTATTCTTTTCTTTTTTGTAGGGTTATGGTTTTTCAGTGGTTGTCACTTTCATGTTTATTTTCCTTTTAGGAATTCTCGACAGGATGTTGGTGCGCCATCATCACTAAATTTTCTTTGTGGGGGATGTGGTGGTCTAAATGTATTTTGGTTATGCGGTGCTATAGGGAGATGGTATATTCTTCTCAGATGTTGATCTTAGGAACCATAACACTTGTCACATGACTTCGATGTGTGTGGACTTGGTTCCATTGGACACGGGGCCTAAGAATGAAACTAATCCAATGTATCCACTTGTTGGGGACAACACTTGGCCACATAAGTCTTCCCAACACGTCTCCCTTGGGAATATCATTGAGAATATTCTGCACCCTAAAAAGATGCAGTTTAGAAATGATTCGCCTAAGCTCTTAGACAGAGTGAGGGTTCCATTTGTCGAGGTTGTCCTTTGGGGTTGGTGAAAAATCCCTTGGCTTCTAATGACTGATCTAGAAGTATTAGGACTGCAACTGGTTTGGAGTGAGTTTCTACCAAAGTTTATGCATGCGAAATCTCTTCTAGGCCATATAAGTGTTTCTCTGGTAATTGATCCAAATCCTGGTGTTCACCGTAAGGCCTTTAATATTGCCGAGGAAAAATTATTTCTAATGGTGGGGGAAAAAGTCAGTATGAATCGCGTCGTTGATTTATCTCTGAGATTTTTGGTGGGTATATTGGAATATGCTTCAGTTAACCGACTTGAGTTATTAGAATGGATTCAGGTCAACTGACGTCCTATGGTTAATTATTCTCCAAATATTAGCATCCTCATTAACAACTGGTTTTGCTTCCATTTCTTAACTACTAAACATAGTGAGCGTATTTGATCCAAGCCATGCATTATTAGGAAGGGTTGGCTTGTTTTGGGCAGGTGGAATATGGAAAAATATATGCTCTATGGACAGGACAAATGAGTTGCATAGATTCTAGTTGAACTTGAAGTGACCATGGGTTTATCGGCTGAGATTGAAATCAACTAGGGTGAAGACTCTTTTATCCATAAACTTGTTTATAAAAACATTCCTTTTGACTGCTTCAAATGTGATGAGACTGGGCACCTAAAGTGGGATTGTCCAAGTCGCTTGACGAAATATACTTTTCCCGTGGAAGAGACTTTAGTGGATGGTCAAGTGACGGATCCGGCCTTAGTTTCTTCATGTGTTGGGACTTCATCTCATGGGAGTCATCACGAATCTAAGTCAGAAGTGGCGCTACCATGTCCATGATCTTCTTTCTTAGATAAGCTAAAAGACCTTCCCCCCTCACTTTTCTCTTCATTATCTCCTTTGGATATTGAGGTTTCTTATGCTATAGAATATTTATTATATGGTATCCTCCAGGTTTGGGTGTTGGTAACTTCCATTTGGATGGTTATCGGGGGAATGTTACAGATGCTGGTGACCTAGATGGGATGGGTTCCAGTGTTATTTTGTTTGGCCCTTCCTTGGTATTTGGGGTACCTATACTATCCAAACTAGTCTCATTGGAGGATTCTTCGAACGATTCAAGAGGTTTAGATTTATGCACTGTTGAGGGGTTAAAGGATCATATGGCAATTTCATCGGATGTTGGGAGTCTTATTTATGCATCATTTCATTCTGGTTCTGTATCTGAGAAGGATTCCCTGCACTTGTATGGTCTGGAACTTTCATGTCATACAAATCTTGTGGTGTACCCTAAGTGTCAGGCTTCCACTATTAGTACATATCACTCAAGGGTTTTGAATCTAGCGATGGTTATGATCCTTTTAGGTTAGGGGGTGGTTTCCCCTTATCTTTCCTTGGTTATTGGGGATAAAATTCCATTATGTGTTTTATCAAACAACCCATCCTCTGGTGGGGTTTCAACCATTAACTCCTTCAAATTTGAGAATGTTATTTGGAAAAAAAGGGATAGAAGCACTACAACCAAACCCCGTGATTAGCGTCTCTTTTAGCTTCCTTTTTAGCATCCACTATCACTTTTAGTGTACTTTCATAATTTTTTGGACAAAGTGGACGATTTTCCACAGGACGACGCTTTTAATGGTGTTTTTTATATCCCGTTTTAAAATATGGCACTATTTTGAATAATAATTAGCATCCCAATTAACGTCCCAATTATCGTCTCAATTAGCATCTCAGTTAACATCCCAATTAGCGTCCTAGTTAGCATCCCAATTAACGTCCCTTTTTAAAAGTTGGCACTATTTTGGACGCTAATTAGCATCCTAAATAACACCCCAGTTAGAGTCCCAATTAGCATCACAATTAGCATCCCAATTAGCATCCCAATTAACATACCAATTTGCGTCCAAAAAAGCATCCCATAACGCCTAGAATAGCCTCCAAAAAACATCTTGAATAGCATAGCACCATATATTAATCCAGGGTTAGCGACAGGAATTGTGCCATGAGTTTCGACAAGAAAAACATCCAACATAGCGCCAAGTATAGAGCCAGGAATTGTGCCTAGAAAACATCCATCATAGCGCCAGGTATAGATCCAGGTATCACACCTGGAATAATGCCATATAATTCAAAAGGAACCGTGCTAGGAATTGCATTAGGTTTAGAGATAGGAATTGTGTTAAAAAAACATCTGACATAATGTCAGATATATCAATTTCAATGGCAATGATCATGATTCAAGTGATAGTACTTTTGGATCTTGATTTACCATAGTGGCACCTAAATGATTATAATCATGACACTTTTGGATCTTGATTAATCCTAATGACGGGTAAATTTCCTTAATGCCAACTAAATTTCTATAATGGCATTTTAGTGTCCCCAACAACATTTGATAGCCCTAATGGCATATGATTGGCCCTAACAACATGACGATAATTATGATGGAGCGTATGGATATGATTTGATAAGTCTAAGACTATATCATCCATTATTGTGAGGTAGTATGGTTCCTTTCCCATTATTATCACAATTATATTGATGATGACTACGACGATGACAATGATGTTTATTTACTGTATGACGATGATGACGATGACAATGATGTTTATTTACTGTATGACGATGATGACGATGTGGAATTCAATGATTATTATGCATGTGGTAGCACTTTTGGATCCTAATTGATTCTAATGGCACCTAAATGTCTATAACGATGTCTAAATGATCCTATTATCATCGAAATGACTGTAACAACATATAAATGACCTTAACAATTACATGACATGAGTCCTAATGGCGATGAGTGATTAAGAACACTAATTGAATATGAGTGACCATAATGACAATGATGGCGATGATTTTGTTGATGATGTACCATATGGAATTGATGATGATGATGATGATGACAACGTTGATGTCCACGATGATGATACATGTCATAATACTTTTGGATACTGCATGACTTTAGGTATTGGAGTTAATAACAAGTAATAGAGGTTGTGAGGTGTTGACAAAAAAAAATTGATAGACATTGGGTTTTAGATTAATTGATATGGCCATGGGGTTTAGTAGTTCCCCCACCCGCAACCCCTCCAACCCCCCTACACCCCCCTTGCAGAAATGTAGTACAATAGCACCTATCATGATGCTACCAAAATATCACCCTATAAGGTTGTTTTGGACAACCCACCCATCCATACCCTCATTTTTACCAACTTACATCCCAGGAACAAGAAGTGGATATCAATCTTAACTATAAACTATAAATCTTAAATAATAATAAAATATACTTTGTGCCAAGACACATTTTTAGGTATTTTGCATTTATAGGTATTGTGATTTTGGAAAACCATGGGTCGTATTTTAAGAGTGATCGTGTCTGCAGTTCAAGTTTTGGGCCAAATTAATGAAATGTTTTGTATGGTAGGTTTTGCATGTTAAATTCCATGGGTGGCATTGTTTAAATTATATGTCTTTTGTCTTACATGAATTTAGAATTTTGTTTTTTAGTTTTTAGTTTTTTTAATGATGGAACATCGCTCGAGAAACCCTCAGGTATGGTACCCTAGGTAAACCCTCAGCCATGATTACGAGGCCTAACTCGGTGGGGACATCGAGTGAGGCCCCTGCATAGCCACCCGAGGATTTGACCCCGAGACCTTTTGCTAGCGTAAAAAGCTCTCAACCATTTGAGCTAACCCACCAGGCTATGAATTTGGAATATATATATATATCTATCTATCTATCTATCTATCTATCTATCTATCTATCTATCTATATATATATATATATATTCATTTTTATATATTGGAAACCACACCTGTAAGTTTGCAAGGTGAATTCATTGTCTTAATGAACATTTTTTACTTAATAAAAGTAATATTTGTTTATTTGAGAATTGTTTAGCATAATTTTTATATGCTTGTGTCCGAGTTCACTTGTTGGGGTTCACTTATTAAATTTTCTTTGCCTTAAGGAAAAGTTTGGCATAATTTTATATGCTTAAGTCGTACTCCACTCTATCTTGGCTCACCCTGTCGCAGCTCACTTTGTTGCAACTCACTCCATTGTATCTCACTCCATTGCAGCTCACTTCGTCGCAGCTCTCTCTATCGCATCTCATGATAAAGTGTATGAGTTCCCAGGAATAAAGTCTTATACATAAAAGTTTGGAAATATTCCTTTATAAGCCATAATTTAATATGGTCCGAAAATTCTTTCTTCGTTAAAATATTATAACATTTACATTAAAAGGAGTGAATTTATTCACATGTTTTAACCTAATGATTTTTAGGTAAGTTAAACTTTATTTCCTTGGAAAAAGAGCGTAATTTCATTTCATCTGCCGAGAACAAAATTACATTATGTAGATACACATAGATGCGTATTTCAATATAGCTAAGAGCTCATATGATAAAGACTCTAAAGGTCTTCACAAAAAACCAAAAAAGAAGCATTGGAGTATTGTTGCCCTGTTTCATCAAGTATACATGTATAAATAAGAAGATCTTTTAACCACCTGTTCATGTAATTTTTCAGCGCTATTCAAGTAAACAATCCTTTGTCAAAATAAAAAAAGTTTGTGATAATATTAAATAGCATATCATAGAGTGTATAAGAACCTGCAAAAAAAGAATATAATGTCGATTATTCTATAAAAGGCCCGTGGTAGTATTAAAGAATACTATCCTCTTTCAGTTCCTTTATCTTCCAATGCCCCGGGACCATCTACAACCCCTCCTTTGAGGCTTTGTCCACTTTTTGGTTGTTTTTCCTGTAAACATGTTTGCATGAAAAAGTATCAAAAGTGTTGATAATCTCTTTAATGGAAGATAAAATGTTGTCAAGTCTTAAATTTCTGCAATGTTGCGTTCCATTTGTCCAATTGATAACATTCATCGAATCTCCACAAACATTTAGAGTTCCACACCCTTTCTCTGCTGCAAAAATGAGGAGAGCTTTAAGGATCAAGAGTTCTGCAAAATTATTGCTGCCTTCCTCTAGACCAACTGTCATTTCAAATAAGTGTGTCTCTGAGAGAAAAAATAGTGCTCCTCCCCCACAAGAATTATTTTGTTGTGCCTCGTCAAAAAAACCCCATGGGACCATCTTATCAATTTCCACATCCAACACTTTCCTCTGTCTAGCAACTTTGATATGTTGTGGAAAAGTAGAAAGAATTCCACAAGAAAGACTTGCTGTGAGTCCAAGACTGCAAGATTTATCATAAAAAATGAAATTGTTTCGGGCAAGCCATGCTCCCCAAATTACTAGCAGAGGAAGGGATCTCACAAAATCCTGAGAGTTTGCTACCCTCCAATTCTCCCAAGATTGGAGGACAGTGTTGCCCCTGCATCTACATGGCAAGCCGAGAACCTTCGAACATTCTCTCCAAACTTCATTAATATAAGAACAATGGAGAAAAAGATGGGAGACAGACTCACCATCTGACTTACAAAGAGTGCACCAACCTGGTCCCTAAAAGATCCTTTTCTGAAAATTATCCCAAGTTGGCACCTTATTCTCCATGACACACCACATGAATATCTTCGATTTTGGGGAACTTTTGATTTTCCATAGTTTATTCCACCACCAAACTATTTCCCTTTGCATACTATCAGCACTAAGTTTAATATAACCCATCTTGAGGGTGTATATGCCTCGCAGATCAACATCCCAAATAAGATCATCCTCCCTATCCCGAAGTTGAATATGTGCTCTATTCAAAGCACCAAGAAGACTCTCCAAAGTCCTTTCATCAGGTTCTGATAACCCAAACTCCAGTGCCGGTATCCAAGACTGAGACCAAGGATTATCCTGAACAGGGGAAGCAACTTGAGAGCAATAAATAAAGAATCCCTGCCTCATGGCCTCCAGAGTTTGTCATGAGAGTCTATGTTGTTGTGAGAAGGAAACCCATCGGTCCTCACCTACCCTAAGTTTCCTACCATTTCCTACATTCCAAGCCATATTTGATTCAATAACCCCAAAGGAAAACACCACTACTTTCCAAATTACTGAGCCACCTGCATGAGGTTTCCTAGGGATCCTTATCCAATCTTCAATAGAATCAAGGGATATGTTTTTTTGGATTATCACTTTAGACCACATGCTAATAGTCTTTAGAATTCTGCACCCCCCCTTGGATGCAAGAGATTTTGCAAACAAAAAGATGTTTTTGAGACCCCATCCCCCCAGTCCTTTAGGAATATCAATCTTCTCCCAACGAACCCAAGGGGTCACATGTGCTTCCTGCTTACCACTCTAAAGAAACCTAAATCAGATTTTTCTTGCTTCTTCCATTGTGCCTTTTGGTATCCAAGCAAGTGGCATCCAGTAAATTGGGATTGCTTCTAACACAGCTTTTACAAGCACCAATCTCCTTGCTCTGGAGAGCCATTTATGACTCCATAATTTCAGTCGCTTTTCCAGCTTGTCTAAGAGCCACTTCTAGTCCCGGTTTTGATAGGCATTGGGCTTTAAGAAAAAACCAAGGTATTTCATTCCCTCATCCAGACCCTCCAAATCAAAAGGAAAAAACCTTATAAGTACCTATACCTCTTCTGCCCTAAGAAGATGCAATGTTAAAGTTAATTTCCTTAAATTTATCTCCATCCACATGGATTTGGAGAAGAGATACAAACTTTGCATCGAATGGTATTTGAGTCTCTCACAGATCCTGAGCAAAAAATGAGGACATCATCGATAAAAAAAAGTGGGTTATTTGCAGAAATTGAGATATTTGTATGCCCTTCAAGGTTCCATGGCTCTTTGCATCCCTTATCACCCTACTCAGAAATTCACCAATCAATAGGAAGAGCAGAGGGGATAATGGGAAGCCCTATCGAATCCCTCTCTCAGCGTAGAAAAAATGGGAGGAATCCCCATTAATTAGGAATGAAAAAGAGACTATAGTGATACATCTCATGATCCATCTGATAAAATCAATTCCAAATCCAAGATGAGTCAACAACATGCGAATGTAAAGCCAGCTAAATTTGTCAAAGGCTTTGGACAAATCAATTTTAAGTATTTCCCCTCTAATATTTTTTGTTTTTAGGATGTGAAGCCCTTCCTAAGAAACTCCAATGGCTTCGTGGATCTGTCTCCCCTATAGAAAACCAAATTGTTCTTCTGTGATGTTTATAGATAAGATTTCCTTCAGTCTTCTTGCAATCACCTTAGAGACCACCTTGTAGATACAATTGCAGAGCGATATGGGTCTAAAATCATTCAGAGAAACATGATTGTCAACTTTGGGAATTAAAGTGATGAATGTTGAATTGAAACTGGCCAGGATACTTTCGGAGATTCTTGTATCCTCCACAACTTTCAGTAAATCTCCTCCCAAGAGATCATACCATTACAGAAGAATTCAATCATCCAACCATCGGGACCTGGACTTTTATCCTTCTGAAATCTATGAAGAACTTCCTTCAGTTATTCTTCGGAGACTTCCTCTATCAAGGTCCTGTTGTTTTCTTCCTCAACAAACCTTGGAAAGAGTTGAGCAATTCTGATGACTTCTACAATAGATGCCTGAGTAGGTGCTTTAAATAGTTTCTTGAAATGATCCACCCCATTCCTCGCCATTCCATCGAAGGTGGTATGTGTATCTCCATGTTCATCCAGTAAACTCCAGATTGTATTTGAATCTTTCCTTCCTCTTGCATAAGCATGGAAGAACTTGGTATTTTCATCCCCACATTCCATCCAGGTGGCCCTGCTCTTCAATATCCACATCTCCTCCTTCTCTAACAGCAGTGTGTTCCTTCTACCTTCCATCATGGTAAGTGTGTCTTTATCCATCTGTGTCAACATACCCCCTCCACCTTTCTCAAGTAATTCATAAAGGTCCTTCTCAACTTGTTTCAATTCCCTATCCTCCCTACGCCTCTTATCCACAGACAAAACTTTGATAGCTTCCTTTAAATTTTTGAGGTTTGCTGCAAACTAGAAGGCCGCAGATCTCTCAAGACTTGGATCATAGGGGAGCCAGTTGGCAGAGATCAATAATTTAAAAGAGTAATCTTTTAACCAGGTTTTATTGAACTTTAATGGACTTGGGGGTTTTGATGGTCCATTTTTTTAATTCAAGAAAGATAGGTAGGTGATCTGAATTCCCACCACACCCCACCCATTGCCTAATTTGATGATGCATATCCATCACCTGTTTAGCCACCAGGAAACGATCCAACCTCTTTGCCACTCTCCCATCTCCAGATCTCTTGTTTTTCCAAGTCGACTTAAGAATGTTGGGTTCAATATCAATCAAATTCCTTTCTACCAGCTTCTATGTGAAAAAATACATCACTAGATCAGTACAACAATGAGGTCCCCATACCTCAGACTGCCCTAAGGAGAAATTAAAATGTAATGAACAAAAATATATATAATAAATAATCGCTAAATAACTATTATATAATTAATAATAACTATTAAATATCAATATTAATTATTAATATTAATATATATTGATATTAATAATTAATAATTAATAAATAGTTATTAGTAAACTATTCTAAAATGACGCATCCTTTCATGGATAGTATCCAAAGTGCCTTTATGATTAATATATATATATATGGCACTCACTTTGTAATATTTCATCATCATATCTATTTTATCAATATTTATATATATTCATGGTTGTATTTTAGAAAGTGGAAGTTCGAGAATTTACAGTAAAACATTTTTTCACCATAACAGTGGTATCAGAGCTAGTTTGTGATCCAGGCCTTTGGCCATATCGTGATATTTAATCATAATCATAGGGAATCCCTAAATTTATGGTCTTTGACCAAGTAAAAAAAGAAAAGAAAGCCAAAAGAAAAAATAAAAAGGAAAGAGAGTTAAAAAAAAAGTAAAAACTAAAAACTAAAAGGAGAAAAAACAATAAAAAAGGGAAAGAAAAAAAAAACTAAAAAAAAAGATAAAAGTAAAAGAAAAAATGCAAAAGTGAAACCACACGTGGTTTCTTAAAGTGGGTTTGGGTTTGAATATAAAAGTGCATAATAATTATTAGTAAAGAGCAAGTGAGATTTGAACTTAGGTGGGGAATAAAACATTCATTCCTCCCAACCACCCAATCTACTCACATTTTACAAAACTTAACGGGAAAAAAATATAAAAGTGCATAATAATTGCTACTAAGAAGCAAGTGAGATTTGAACTTGAATGGGGAAGGTAACACTCATTCTTCCCAACCACCTAATCTACGGACATTTTTAAAAACTATTGGGAAAAAAAAAAGATAAGGACTAGAATTTGGAAGCTGAAAATTTTAAAGCATATAAAAAAGTAAAGGTCCAAAATAAATAAATAAAATTTCGACACAAACAAAAGAAAATGGAGACTTATGGAAAAAAACAAGGAAGATTTCCAAGCACTTTAAAAACTTATGTTTCAATGTTACTCCAAATAAAGGAACAATTAGAGGGAAAGACATTACTATTTCCATTGCTCCCGACGAACGTAATAATTATATTAGTGATGAATTTGCTAATGAGTTAGCAATTATGAGGACGAATATAAGTGAAAGGTTAGACTTTTTGAATAACAAAGAATATGCAATAAGCAATTTGCAATGGAACATTGGAGATTATACTGGTGTTTCACAATTTATAGTTAAATCCTTGTGGACTAGTAACGATGACCTAGTTTTGGGATTACCATGGCTAAAAACATTGGGGGATTTTATCTTAAATGCTGAAAAAATGTTTTTGACATTCCCCTACAAAAATAAAAAAATATCATTGTCGAACATTAACATGAAGACAAAGTCAGAGGGTGCATCATCTGAAGACTTCAAAGAAATATCAAAGATGTTGTCGCAGGGAAATGAGAAATCAATACAGACGATACATAATGATTTCAACAAGGTTATTGCAAGTAAAGAAGAATAGATCCCTCGTCTAAGAGATCATAACCAAAAATTACTTCTGCAAACCAAGAAGGCAAAGGATAAGTTTCAACGCAATCAACAATTTGAAGAGGATAATCGAGATCTTCAAAAAGAATTATCATGCAAAGACGAAAAAATCTCTTCCTTAAAAAGGGTTAATCAGGAATTGTTAGAGCAAATAAAAAACTTAAAAGAAAGACAACCCAAAAATCAAGGAAATCAATATGACGTCATCAAATCAAACTATAAAGAATAACTCTTACACTCAAAGAAAGTTAATTAGGACATGATTATACAAGTTAGGAAGCTAAAGCAGGAGAATAAATCTTTACAAGAAAAGCTATATTGCAAGAGATTAAGTGTCGACAAAGAAACAATGACTAACGCAATAGAGAAGTCATCAAAGGCTCAAATTGAAACATCAGAAAACAGAAGCAATGAAAATCTCGTCAAAGTTCAAAAGAACAATCTTATTGTCACATTGCTACAAGCATCAATAGATAATGGTTCCGAAAAACAATTACAAAAATCGTTAGAAGCACCAAAAGTTGAAGTTCCAGTAAACACTTCACAGGAAATTCGAGTTCCTTATCGCCATCCAAATCACAAGAGTCATCATGATAGACGAAAAAATCAAAAGGAAAATTACCAGTATTATTCCTACAAAGAGTAAAGTCAAAATTGACAACTCTCGACAATCGATCCACAAATAATTTCGTTAAGGGTATATCTCGGACGAACGACTTCAAAAATGACGCAACATTTCCACACAATGTTTAAAAGAACATATCGACTTATTTCATCAAATGTTGCAACTACCAACACACAATGTCATGATAAAGCATTATGAGCTAGAACAAGGGATAAAGTCTTCCATAATTGTGCTTTGAGGACAAAGCAATTCTAAGGGAGAGTCAATGTAATGAAAAAAAATATATGTAATAAATAATCACTAAATAACTATTATATAATTAATAATCACTATTAAATATCACTATTAATTATTAATATTAATATATATTGATATTAATAATTAATAGTTAATAAATAGTTATTAGTAAACTATTCTAAAATGACGCATCCTTTCATGGATAGTATCCAAAGTGCCTTTATGATTAATATATATAGGGCACTCACTTTGTAATCTTTCATCATCGTATCTATTTTATCAATATTTATATATATTCATGGATTATTTGTATTTTAGAAAGTGGAAGTTCGAGAATTTACAGCAGTGTCCTCAAAATAAGATACCACTATTTGTATTTTCACCCAATCTACTGGCATTTTACAAAACTATTGGAAAAAAATAAAAGTTAAGGACTAGAATTTGGAAGGTGGAAATTTTAAAGCATATAAAGAAGTAAAGTCCAAAATAAATAAACAAAATTTCGACACAAACAAAAGAAAATGGAGTCTTATGGAAGAAAACAAGGAATATTTCCAAGCACTTTAAAAACTTATGTTTCAATGTTACTCCAAATAAAAGGAACAATTACAGGGAAAGAAATTACTATTTCTATTGCTCCCAGCGAACATAATAATTATATTAGTGATAAATTTGCTAATGAGTTAGCAATTCTGAGGACAAATATAAGTGAAAGTTTAGACTTTTCGAATAACAAAGAATATGCAATAAGCGATTTGCAATGGAACATTGGAGATTATACTTGTGTTACGCAATTTATAGTTAAATCATTGTGGAGTAGTAATGGTGACCTAGTTTTGGGATTGTCGTGGCTAAAAACATTGGGGACTTTATCTTAAATGCTGAAATTGTTTTTATGACATTCCCCTACAAAAAGGAAAAAATCACATTGTCAAACTTTAACATGAAGATAGAATCAGAGGTTGCATCATCTGAAGCCTTCAAAGAAATATCAAAGATGTTGTCGCAGGGAAATGAGAAATCGATACACACAACACATAACGATTTCAACAAGGTTATTGCTGGTAAACAAGAAGAGATCTATCGACAATCGATCCGCAAAGAATTATGTTAAGGGTATATCTCGGATGGACGACTTCACAAATGATGCAACATTTCCACACAATGTTTAAAAGAAAGTATCGTCTTATTTCGTCAAATGTTGCAACTACCAACACACAATGTCATGAGAAAGCGTTACAAGAGTTGTTGATTGTGTCTTTGCTCTTTGTAGGAATAATAATGGTAATTTTCCTTTTATTTTTTCCTCTATCATAATGACTCTTGTGATTTGGATGGCGATAAGGAACTCTAATCGCCTCTGAAGTGTTTACTGGAACTTCAACTTTTGGTGCTTCTAACTATTTTTGTAATTGTTTTTCAGAACCATTTTCTATCGATGCTTGTAGCGATGTGACAATAAGATTGTTCTTTTTAACTTTGACGAGATTTGCATTGCTTCCCTTTTTTATGTTTGAATTTGAGACTTTGATGACTTCTCTATTGCGTTAGTCATCGTTTCTGTGTCAACATTTTATATCTTGCAATCTAGATTTTCTTGTAAAGATGTATTCTCCTGCTTTAGCTTCCTAACTTGTATAAACATGTCCTGATTAAATTTCTCTAAGTGTAAGAGTTCTTCTTTATAGTTTGAGTTGACGACGTCAAATTGATTTCCTTGATTTTGGGTTCTCTTTCTTTTAAGTTTTTTATTTGCTCTAACAATTCATGATTAACCATTTTTAAGGGAGAGATTTCTTCGTCTTTGCATGATAATTATTTTTGAAGATCTCGATTCTCCTCTTCTAACTATTGATTGTGTTGAAACTTATCCTTTTCCTTCTTTATTTGCAGAAGTAATTTCTGTTTATGATCTCTTAGACGAGTGATCTCTTCTTCTTTACCTGCAATAACCCTGTTGAAATCGTTATGTATCATCTGTATTGATTTCTCATTTTCCTGCAACAACATCTTTGATATTTCTTTGAAGTCTTCAGATGATGCAACCTCTGATTCTGTCTTCATGTTAAAGTTCGACAATGTGTTTTTTTCCTTTTTGTAGGGGAATGTCATAAACTTTTTTTTACCATTTATGATAAAAGTCCCCAATGTTTTTAGCCACGGTAATCCCAAAACTAGGTCACCATTACTACTCCGAAAGGATTTAACTATAAATTGCAAAACACCAGTATAATCTCCAATGTTCCATTGCAAATTGCTTATTGCATATTCTTTGTTATTCAAAAAGTCTAACCTTTCACTTATATTCGTCCTCATAATTGCTAACTCATTAGCAAATTCATCACTAATATAATTATTACGTTCGTCGGGAGCAATGGAAATAGTAATGTCTTTCCCTCTAATTGTTCCTTTATTTGGAGTAACATTGAAACATAAGTTTTTAAAGTGCTTGGAAATATTCCTTGTTTTTTTCCATAAGACTCCATTTTCTTTTGTTTGTGTCGAAATTTATTTATTTATTTTGGACTTTACTTCTTTATATGATTTAAAATTTTCACCTTCCAAATTCTAGCCCTTAACTTTTATTTTTTCCAATAGTTTTCCAATAGTGGCATCAAAGCTATACGACCATTGGATATTATTTACAATTTGTGTAGATTTGGGCTTCCCCAAAAAATAGGACATTGTCCTTAAAAATAAAAATAAAGAGGTAAAAGTAAACCCCCCCAAAAAAGACATAAAAAGTGAAACCACCAGTGGTTTCTTAAAGTGGGTTTGGGTTTGAATATAAAAGTGCATAATAATTACTAGTAAAGAGCAAGTGAGATTTGAACTTAGGTGGGGAATGTATCAATCATTCCTCCCAACCACCCAATCTACTCACATTTTACAAAACTTAAGGGAATTTTTTTTTTTTAAACTGCATAATAATTGCTACTAAAAAACAAGTGAGGAGATTTGAACTTCGGTGGGGAATGTAACACTCATTCCTCCCAACCACCCAATCTACAGGAATTTTACAAAACTATTGGAAAAAAATAAACATTAAGGACTAGAATTTGGAAGGTGAAAATTTCAAAACATATAAAGAAGTAAAGTCCAAAATAAATAAATAAAATTTCGACATAAACAAAAGAGAATGGAGTCTTATGGAAAAAAACAAGCAAGATTTCCAAGCACTTTAAAAACTTATGTTTCAATGTTACTCCAAATAAAAGGAACAATTAGAGGGAAAGACATTACTATTTCTATTTCTCCCGACGAACGTACTAATTATATTAGTGATGAATTTGCTAATGAGTTAGTGATTCCAAGGACAAATATAAGTGAAAGGTTATACTTTTCGAATAACAAAGAATATGCAATCAGCAATTTGCAATGGAACATTGGAGATTATACTGGTGTTTCACAATTTATAGTTAAATCCTTGTGGAGTAGTAATGGTGACCTAGTTTTATGATTACCGTGGCTAAAAACATTGTGGACTTTTATCTTAAATGCTGAAAAAATGTTTATGACATTCCCCTACAAAAAGGAAAAAATCATTGTCGAACTTTAACATGAAGACAAAATCAAAGGTTGCATCATCTAAATACTTCAAAGAAATATCAAAGATTTTGTCGTAGGAAAATGAGAAATCAATACAGAAGATACATAACGATTTCAACAAGGTTATTGTAGGTAAAGAAGAATAGATCTCTCGTCTAAGAGATGATAACCATAAATTACTTATGCAAATCAAGAAGGAAAAGGATAAATTTCGATGCAATCAACTGTTTGAAGAGGATAATCGAGATCTTCAAAAATAATTATCATGCAAAGACGAAGAAATCTCTTCCTTAAAAGGGGTAATCAGGAATTTTTAGAGAAAATAAAAAATTTAAAGAAAGAGAACCCAAAAATCAAGGAAATCAATATGACATCATCAACTCAAACTATAAAGAACTCTTACATTTAAAGAAAGTTAATCAAGACATGCTTATACAATTTCCACGTCTCCTCCTTCTCTAACAGCAGTGTGTTCCTTCTGTCTTCCATCCTGATAAGTGTGTCTTTATCCATCCATGTCAACATACCCCCTCCATCCTTCTCAAGTAATTCAGAAAGGTCCTTTTCAACTTGTTTCAATTCCCTATCCTCCCGACGCCTCTTATCCACATACCAAACTTTGATAGCTTCCTTTAACTTTTTGAGTTTTGCTGCAAACTAGAAGGCCACAGATCTCTCAATACTTGGATCATAGGGGAGCCAGTTGGAAGAGATCAGTAATTTAAAAGAGTCATACTTTAACCAGGTTTTATTGAACTTTAATGGACTTAGGGTTTTTGATGGTCCATTTTTTAATTCCAGAAAGATAGGTAGGTGATCTGATTTCCCACCACACCCCACCCATTGCCTAATTTGATGATACATATTCATCACCTGTTCAGCCACCAGGAAACGATCCAACCTCTTTGCCACTCTCCCGTCTCTACATCTCTTGTTTTTCCAAGTCGACTTAAGAATGTTGGGTTCAATATCAATCCAATTCCTTTCTACCATTTTCTGTGTGAAAAAATCCGTCAGTAGATCAGCACGACCATGAGGTCCCCATACCTCAAACTGCCCCAAGGAGAAATTAAAATCTCCCCCTAAAATTACCATATCTCCTCCAAACAAAGAGTTGTTAAAAAGAGTCCCAAAATAGGATCCTGTTTAAACAAGGACCATAGATATTAAAAACAGTGAAGGAGACCTCAAGATCCAAGGCCTTGAATTCCAAGCCAAGAATTGATTCCAGCCCCCAAATATTCAAAACCTTAACAAAACTATCATTCCAACTGATAGCCAACCCTCTAGAGTGGCCTCTAGCATCCAGAGTCTCAAAATTCCACCCTGGGAACCAGCTTCCCAGCCTATCTTTGACCACTTCTCCTACTCCTAAACTTTCTTGTAGTAACAAAATATCAGGGTGTTCTAGGCCTACCACCTTCTTAAGTGCTGATCTTTTATGGGGACCATCCAGACCCCAATAGTTAAAATACATAATCTTCATCTACGACCCTTCTTTTGGGAACACACTACTCTAAGTTCCCTCTCAATCGACTCCTTCCAAGAGATCCTTCTTTCCTTTGTATTGTGCCTTATCAATGAAATATTTCCTTCCTCTCCCCTTAGTGGTCAAGTTTGAAGTTTTACCCAGACCCCCTGTGGCCAGCTTGGAGCATGATCTACGGAAATATCCAAAATCCGTCAAGTCAGGGGGGGGGAGTGGGGAGTTAACTTATTCAATAACAGGTTTAGCTTCCGAAGGCAGAGGGGATTCCTCCATAATTGCAACAGAGATAGGTAGATTAACCTATTTAGGTGGAGATGTGATAGTCATATTTTTTATACCTTCCACCCACTCTAAATCAGAAAGATTAAGAGTATTTGCAATGAAATTAAAGGAAGGGGAGAGAGTGAAAGTACCCGAAAAGGGGGTCCCCTTCATATTCTGAATATTAACATGTATGTCCACCTCCACCAACGACAGAGGCCCTGTATCCTCCTCCTCTTGATCTTTGTCCTCTTCAACAATAACAGGAACCACATGTGTTAGGGGCTGAGAAAAATACGTTCCAACAAGTCCTTCAGTCACCCTTGTCACTTTTGCAACAAACCTCTACCGAAGTCCATTGAGGGTTCGAAGATGAAGTTTACAGTTTGATACCGGATGTCCATAAGCATGGCATCTCTAATAGCAGAAACAAATATTTTCATAATCCAGTAATTTATTGATACGAAAATATCCCCAGCTTAACATCATATACTCTACTAACCTTTCATGGATATTGAGACTGACCAGTATCCTGGCAACCTTCTACATTTTGGTCTCAAGAAACAAGAGATCCGCTTCAAGAAATGTACCCAGAATGTTACCAATGTTTTTTAGATGATGTTCGGTCCAGTATTGTAAAGGGAGCCTTGGAAGTCTCACCCACAGAGGCATAATATCCACCCTCTCCCTGCTTGCATCGAAGAGAGTATGCCAAGGTTTGATCAACAGGGGTCAGTGATCCACTGACCAATTGCGTGCTAGTACCCACTGCAGGTGTTTCGCCTAGTGGAAGTTGAATGTGAACCATCCTTTGGTGAGAATGACCACCTCCGGGATTGAACCTAGGGATGCAAGCCAGCTACCCTCTTCCCACTACACCATTGTCTGTAGTGAAAACATTCTCCCTAAGGCACACCCAACCAATGTCTAGTTAGTCATGTGCATAATCTGGTGCCAGCCTGCAACGTTTTCACCCAATGCGTAGGTAAAGCCATCCCTCCTGGATTTTACCCATCTTTTGTGGTTTCTCCTATGAGATCCTCTATTCCCGACCTTGTCTTCATATCCTCTGCTTGAGCCAGTGTCAAAATCCCCTTCCAAAACTGGGCTAGGGAAACCCCTCTGCTCGAGAGGCCCAATGAAGTGGCTTAAAGACCCTTGTTCCACGACACATAGGGTTTCACTTCCTCCACGGGGATATGTACCACCATAAGATGTCATCGCTGGACCCAAATCCGTTAAGCCCTAATTAGCCTGAGAGCCTACAAAGGTCATCGCCACCGACAAAGATGGGACTCCAAACCCTTGATTTCAAGGAGAACCATTACCAATAGAACCTTCACCCGAAACAATCAGTGCAAATTCAGGGATCTAGAAAGGAGAGTGCGAAGATTTAGGTAAGTTAAACTGCCCGTGAAACTTAAGCAATTTTTACTGCACATTAAGAGTAAAATAAAATGGGTATGTTGACTTATTTTCTTAACAATAAAACTAAGGTTAAATTATGTTTTTTCAATGCATACAAACATAATCGCATGAGTATTTATGAATCTCATGATTTTGCTATTAGTGATTTTGTTTTTTATACATTTGTATAAGAGTATATAGGTCTTATGAATTAGTTAAGCTTCCACTATTTCCTTATGATAATTCTACTTTTTAATATGCACTTGTCAGCTTTATGCATGTAACAAATATTCATATAATATTCATATAAAAAAATTGGGAGGTCTAGTGTGACATGCGGTGTGTTACACAGTGTTTGCATAAACAGATTGAAGGTTTTTGCTTGTTCTTCTGTAACAAGATTATATTTTCCATTAGGGTTTTCTTCATTTGTTGAAGGTTATGCATATGTTTAGAGGTTTTGCATTATTATGCACTTTTGGGGTGACTATTTAGGGTTATGTTTTGGGATGGTTGTGTTCCTTGTTTGTATAGAAGCCAATACTTGGCACTCTGATTCCAACCCCTTTTTTAAGGGGGGCCTAGTACCAACTGAGCAAGCAAAGTGGGAACTCTCTTTCATTTTATACTTTTGTGGCATGTTTTTCTATATGTTGGTCAGGGTCTATTCCTGTCTTTTTTTGGTTAATTCTTTGGCGTCCCAGGAGGGGCTATTCTTTTATTTTTTGTGGGGTTATGGTTTTTCGGTGGCTATCACTTTCATGTTTATTTTCCTTTTTAGCAATGGTCGAGAGGATGTTGGAGGGCCATCATCACTAGCTTTTCTTTGTGGGGGATGTGGTGGTCTGAATGTATTTTGGTTATGAGGTGCTATAGGGAGATGGTATATTCTTCTCAGATGTTGATCTTAGGAACCATAACACTTGTCACATGACTTCGGTGTGTGTGGACTCGGTTCCATTGGACATGACGGGGCCTAAGAATGAAACTAATCCAATGTATCCACTTGTTGGGGACAACGCTTGGCCACATAAGTCTTCCCAACACGTCTCCCTTGGGAATATAATTAACAAGATTCTGCACCCTAAAAAGATGTAGTTTAGAAATGATTTGCCTAAGCCCTTAGATAGAGTGAGGGTTCCATTTTTTGCAGTCGTCCTTTGGGGTTGGTGAAAAATCCCTTGGCTTCTAATTCTTGATCTGGAAGTATTAGGACTGCAACTGGTTTGGAGTGAGTTTCTACCAAATTTTATGCACGTGGAATCTCTTCTAGGCCATATAAGTGTTTCTCTGGTAATTGATCCAAATCCTGTTGTGCGCCGTAAGGCCTTTAATATTGCCGAGGGAAAATTATTTCTAACGGTGGGGAAAAACGTCAGTATCAATCCCATCGTCGATTTATCTCTGAGATTTCTAGTGGGTATATTGGAATATGCTTCACTTAACCGACTTGAGTTCTTAGAATGGATTCGGGTCAACTAACGTCCTATGGTTAACTATTCTCCAAAGATTATCATCCTCATTAACAACTGGTTTTGCTTCCATTTCTTAACTGCTAAACATAGTGAGGGTATTTGATCAAGGCCATGGATTATCAGGAAGGGTTGGCTTGTTTTGGGTAGGTGGAATATGGAAAAAGATATGCTCTATGGGGAGGACAAATGAGTTGCATAGATTCTAGTTGAACTTGATGTGACCATGAGTTTATCGGCTGAGATTGAGATCAACTGGGGTGAAGACTCTTTTATCCATAAACTTGATTATAAAAACATTCCTTTCAATTTCTTCAAATGTCATGAGACTAGGAACCTAAAGTGGGATTGTCCAAGTCGCTTGACGAAATATACTTTTCCCGTGGAAGAGACTTCAGTGGATGGTCAAGCAACGGATCCGGCTTTAGTTTCTTCATGTGTTGGGACTTTAGCTCGTGGGAGTCATCACGAATCTTAGTCAGAAGTGGTGCTCCCATGTCCAGGATCTTCTTTCTTAGATAAGCCAAAAGGCCCTCACTTTTCTCTTCATTATCTCCTTTGGATATTGAGGTTGCTTATGCTATAGAATATTTATTATTAAATTCTTCAAAATGGTATCCTCCGGGTTTGGGTGTTGGTAACTTCCATTTGGATGGTTATCGGGGGAATGTTATAGATGCTAGTGTTGTTCAGGATTAAACACCTTTGTAACCTAGAGTTTGGGGTTACCAACTTACTTCTAACCTTGCAGACAATTAGCTTTAACAAAGTACAGAAAGGAAATAGGAAGAAATACTTGACTTACCCAATTACCGACGGTTGATCCAAGCTTGATATTCTTCCGCTCTGCTTCTCTCCAAAGCTTTTAGGGATGCACCTCCTTCACCTGCAAAGAGAAAATTCTCCAAGTACAATATTATACATGTATATATGACAGGTTAGATAAACAATATATCTAGTGCTTGATCGAATATATTCATCAACCATAATACATGAAAGAGACTCAACACAATGTTGGAAGAAGAATTCTCTTTATAGTGCAATGCCAGTACTAAAGACCATCATGCAAAACAAAATCCACAGAAGGAAAGGGACAAGCAACCCTACCCCAAAAATTTTGTTTCTCAGAATTCTACATGACTGTCTATAAGAGAAACCCGCATATTGTACGTGACTGTCCAATACAGCAACCCGCGTACGCAGACCTCTATACGCGACTGTGTAGCACAACAACCCGCATACAGGAGTAAAATTTTTCAACAAAAAGAAAAATTATGAAGGTCTTCAAACACCACTATAATTCTAAACCAAGACAAAAAACCACACACTGAATCAAAGCAAAGACTAGGCAAGGATCTGCAGAGTTAACCCACAGCAGGCCGGGCTCCCCAGCAGAGTCGCCAGTTCTGTTGTTCAGTATTAATCACCCTTGTAACCTAGGTTCTAGGGTTACTAACTTACTTCTAACCTTGCAGACAATCAGCTTTAACAAAGTACAGAAAGGAAATAGGAAGAAATACTTGACTTACCCGATTACCGACGGTTGATCCAAGCTTGATCTTCTTCTGCTTTGCTTCTCTCCAAAGCTTTCAAGGATGCACCTCCTTCACCTGCAAAGAGCAAATTCTCCAAATACAATCTTATACATGTATATATGACAGGTTAGATAAACAATATATCTAGTGCTTGATTGAATATATTCATCAACCATGTAACGAACATAAAATAATAATTAAATAACTATTATATAATTAATAATAACTATTAAAATCAACATTAATTATTAATATTAATACATATTGATATTAATAATTAATAATTAATAATTAGTTATTAGTGAACAATTCTAAAATGACACATCCTTTTGTGGATAGTATCCAAAGTGCCTTTACGATTAATATATATATGGCACTCACTTTGTAATCTATAATCATATCTATTCTATCATCAATTTATATATTAGTATGGCTTATTTAATATTCCAAGTATTTTGGTAATATTATTTGTGTAAGCGAATAATTATTCGCTTCAAGTGGTATCAGAGCGAAGTTACTATTCAAGCTTCTAGGGCTTCCCTAAAAAATAGGACCTTGTCCTTAAAAAATAAAAGGTAAAAGTAACCCCCCCCCACAAAAAAAAGTACAACAAAAAAAGGGGTAAAAGTGAAACCACACATGGTTCCTTAATAAGTGGGTTTGGGTTTGAATATAAAAGTGCAAAATAATTACTAGTAAAGAGAAAGTGAGATTATAACTTAGGTGGGGAATGTAACATCCATTCCTCCCAACCACCCAATCTACTCACATTTTACAAAACTTAAGGGAAAATACAGATTTTATTATATAATAATTAATACAATAATTAATTATTATTTAAAAAAAGCTATATATTAAACTATATATATAGTTTATAAAAATATTAATATAATTATCAATTAATTAATTAATAATTATTATTATAAAAAGAAGTTATAATAATTATTATTTATAATAATTATTTTTGGAAAAAAAAAGGTTATTTAACCTAACGAAGAAGACCAATCCCTTTATCGTCGAAAAAGTCGAAGGCTATCTATCACAGAAGAAACCAAAGGAAGACCATCTATCATCGAAGGAGTCAAGACCATGGAAGTTGGTCTGCAAGTACAAATAGAGAAATTAGAAGCCAAGCTGAAGCGTTATCAGAGAGACAATGAAGAGTTACGGGACATAAATACGAAATCGAAAATGTTAATTAAATTACATAGGATGCAAAAAGAGCGCAAGGAACAAAAAAATTCTGATCAGAACAATCATATAGAAAAAACGTCGGCCCAAATTAAGAAATTAAAAGACAAAAATGATTTCAATCAGAGACAAAAAAAATCAAGATATAAAGAAAGAAATAATTGATTATGAAGCAGAAATAATACACTTGAACAAAATCATTTACGATAGAGATGAAGAATTGAAGCACATACGACAGAAAGTAGAAGATCAAGAATCAGTGGTCGACTAGTATCGGCAACAGATAAAAGTTCTTCAACAACAAAATAGCGACTCTAAAAAGGAACACAAGTTGGAGATCGCAAAGAGTAATAAAACAATATCCAACAGTTCTGAAGAAATTTTTAGATTAAGAAATCATAACAAAACCTTGATTACAAAAATTAAAAAATTAAAAATAGTAGTAAGAATGAACACTCCGGTGAAGACTTCGAAGGAAAAATACTAGAAAAGCAAGAAGAAAACCAGTGTCTAAATAATCGTAATCAGGAACTACAGAATCAGATCAAGGATTTAGAAATTGAAAAAAAATAGCAAGAGGAAAGAATAAAAAATATTCAGAATCATAAACAATCTACTGGAGAACCAAGAAGCACAATCTAGGAAATTGCATCCAAAAATCAAATCAAGGAAGTGAAGATAGTCCTCATCGTAGTCCAAAAGAAAGAAGAACAAACAACACCTACACCTTACAGACATCCTAATTATAATCGTCATTTTGACCAAGGACATGGTCAAAATGAATATTCACAAAAGACTTATGTGGACATGCAAAAATATCGACATACCAAGCAATAATTGAGACGAATTGTCCCACAAAAAGATCTCAGAGCTCCGATAAAAATAGATCTGGGATGGACCACATCAGATACGATGCGACAATTCTCTTGGGGAATCCGTAATTTGTATCGGCTCATCTCCTCAAATGTCACAAATACAAAAGGGAAAGAATTTCGAGACGACATATTAAAATAAATGAGACATTAATGTCCAATACATCTTTGAGAACAAAGATTCCCTTAAGGGGAAGGAAATGTAACGAACATAAAATAATAATTAAATAACTATTATATAATTAATAATAACTATTAAAATCAACATTAATTATTAATATTAATACATATTGATATTAATGATTAATAATTAATAATTAATAAATAGTTATTAGTAAACAATTCTAAAATGACGCATCATTTCATGGATAGTATCCAAAGTGCCTTTACGATTAATATATATATGGCACTCACTTTGTAATCTATAATCATATCTATTCTATCATCAATTTATATATTATTATGGCTTATTTAATGTTCTAAGTCTTTTGGTAATATTATTTGTGTAAGCAAGTAATTATTTGCTTCAAACCATAATACATGAAAGAGACTCAACACAATGTTGGAAGAAGAATTATCTTTATAATGCAATGCCAGTACTAAAGACCATCATGCAAAAAAAAATCCCCAGAAGGACAGGGACAAGCAACCCTACCCCAAAATTTTTGTTGCTCAGACTTGTACGTGACTATCTATAAGAGCAATCCGCGTACTGTACGTGATTGTCCAATACAGTAACCCGCGTACACATACCTCTGTACGCGACTGTGTAGCACATTAACCCGCGTACAGGAGTAATTTTTTTCAACAAAAAGAAAAATTATGAAGGTCTTCAAACACCACTATAAGTCTAAACCAAGACAAAAACACCACACACTGAATCAAAGCAAAGACTGGGCAAGCATCTACAGAGTTAACCCACAGCAGGTTGGGCTCCCCAATGGAGTCGCCAGTTCTGTTGTTCAGGATTAAACACCCTTTTAACCTAGGGTCTGGGGTTACCAACTTACTTCTAACCTTGCATACAATCAGCTTTAACAAAGTACAGAAAGGAAATAGGAAGAAATACTTGACTTAGCCGATTACCGACGGTTGATCCAAGCTTGATCTTCTTCCGCTCTGCTTCTCTCCAAAGCTTTTAGGGATGCACCTCCTTCACTTGCAAAGAGAAAATTCTCCAAGTACAATCTTATACATGTATATATGACAGGTTAGATAAACAATATATCTAGTGCTTGATCGAATATATTCATCAGCCATAATACATGAAAGAGACTCAACACAATGTTGGAAGAAGAATTATCTTTATTAACAATCAGTGAATGAGATAAGAGTACAACCCAACGCTTGAGACAAGGACTCCTATGCAACCAAAGGACTCTCATTTCTGCTATTCCAAGATTTCTGAAGATATACCACCAGCATAACTTTGCTCTCCAAACTTGATTGATTAATGCCCTCCCCAAGGCCTCTATTTATACTTTGGGAAATATAGTGGTTTTGAAGGTTGAGGAGGTTGAGATAGTTGGGGCGGTTAATGATTAAGGCCCAACTAATCTACATTAATCGTGATTTATATTTTTTAATGTCGAATGAAGATGTACGCGACTATTAATATAGGAAACCCGCGTATGACACGCGAGTTGATTAAAGGAAACCAGTGTATTTTGATATATGCGGGTTGCAATGGAGATAGTCGTGTACAGTACACGAGTTGTCAATGGGAATAGTCGCGTATGTATGCGAGTTGCAATGAAGATAGTCGCGTACGCCATTCAACTCTTAGAAAAATAATATGGCAAGTTGGTTGAAGGATAAATGCATATCATGTCATGCCCATCTATATTATTTTGGCAAACTTCAATCCTAAGATGTCCTTTTGTGTACCAACATAAAGAATGTCGGCACTCGGATGGAGAAGTGCCATTTGGGTTGATAACAGCTGGTGGCCTAGATGGGATGGGTTCCACTGTTATTTTGTTTGGCCCTTCCTTGGTCTCTAGGGTACCTATACTATCCCAACTAGTCTCATTGTAGGATTCTTCGAACAATTCATTCGGTTTAGATTTATGCACTATTGAGGGGTTAAAGGATCACATGGCGATTTCATCGGATGTTGGGAGTCTTATTTATGCATCATTTCATTCTCGTTCTGTACCTGAGAAGGATTCCCTGCACTTGTATGGGATGGAACTTTCATGTCATCCAAATCCTGTGGTGTACCCTAAGTGTCAGCGTTCCACTATTAGTACATATCACTCAAGGGTTTTGAATCTAGTGATGGTTATGATCCTTTTAGGTTAGGGGGTGGTTTCCCCTTATCTTTCCTTGGTTGTTGGGGATAAAATTCCATTATGTGTTTTATCAAACAACCCATCCTCTGGTGGGGTTTCAACCATTAACTCCTTCAAATTTGAGAATGTTATTTGGAAAAAAGGGATAGAAGCACTACAACAAAACCCCGTGATTAGCGTCTATTTTAGCTTCCTTTTTAGCATCCACTATCACTTTTAGTGTACTTTCATAATTTTTTGGACAAAGTGGACGCTTTTCCACAGGACGACGCTTTTAATGGCGTTATTTACATCCCTTTTTAAAATATGGCGCTATTTTGGATAATAATTAGCATCCTAATTAATGTCCCAATTATCGTCTCAATTAGCATCTCAATTAACGTCCCAATTAGCATCCCAATTAACCTCCATTTTTAAAAGTTGGCGCTATTTTGGATGCTAGTTAGAATCCTAAATAACGTCCCAATTAGCGTCCGAATTAGCATCACAATTAGCATCCCAATTAACATACCAATTTGCGTCCAAAAAAGCATCCCATATAACGCCTAGAATAGCCTCCAAAAAACGTCTTGAATAACACAACACCATATATTAATCCACGGTTAGCGATAGGAATTGCGCCATGAGTTTCGACAAGAAAAACATCCAACATAGCGCCAAGTATAGAGCCAGGAATTGCGCCTAGAAAACATCCAACATAGCGCCAGGTATAGATCCAAGTATAACACCTAGAATAATGCCAGAAATTTTGAAAGGAACCGTGCTAGGAATTGCATTAGGTTTAGAGCTAGGAATTGTGTTTGAAAAACATCCGACATAATGTCAGATATATCAATTTCAATGGCAATGATCATGATTCAGGTGATAGTACTTTTGGATCTTGATTTACCATAGTAGCACCTAAATGATTGTAATCGTGACACTTTTGGATCTTGATTAATCCTAATGAGGGGTAAATTTCCTTAATGCCAACTAAATTGCTATAATGGCATTTGAGTGTCCCCAACAACATTTGATAGACCCTAATGGCATATGATTGGCCCTAACAACATGGTGATGCTGCATTACAATAATTATGATGGAGCGTATGGATATGATTTGATAAGTCTAATACTATATCATCCATTATTATGAGGTAGTAAGGTTCCTTTCCCATTATTATCGCAATTATATTGATGATGACTACGACGACGACAATGATATTTATTTATTGTATGACGACGATGACGATGTGGAATTCAATGATGATTATGCATGTGGTAGCACTTTTGGTTCCTAATTGATTCTAATGGCACCTAAATGTCTATAACGACATCTAAACGACCCTATTATCATCGAAATGACTGTAACAACATATAAATGACCTTAACAATTACATGACATGAATCCTAATGGCGATGAGTGATTAAGAACACTAATGGAATATGAGTGACCATAATGACAATGATGGCGATGATTTTGTTGATGATGTACCATATGGAATTGATGATGATGATGATGACAACGTCAATGTCCACGATGATGATGCATGTCATAATACTTTTGGATATTGCATGACTTTAGGTATTGGAGTTAATAACAAGTAATAGAGGTTGTGAGGTGTTGACCAAAAAAATATTGATAGCCATTGGGTTTTCAATTAGAGCAAATTTGAGGTCTAAAATGGGCCTCCTAAGGAAAATAATAAAATAATAGTTAAAATAATAAAATAATAATTATTAATTTTGGAGGAAGAATGAAAAAAACTACTTTTTTTGTTCGTATTTTCGACATATCTCCCTATGTTTTTACCATGGGGTCTTCACTTAGTGAAACCATGCCATAGCACGTTCGTTCGTGGCATATGAAACAATACCCCTATTCTCAGAAAATATTGGAAAATACCTCCAAAAATCATTTTTTTAACCCCCTCCCAATATGCCTTCCCAAATTAAAAAAAACCCCAATTTTCACTATATATTGCATGCATCCATTTTTACATTTACATTTTTTATACCCCTTTATATTTCTACCTAGTATATTGACCCCAACAAAGAAAAATAGCAGTGGCCTTAAGAAAGATCATGGGCAGTGTTGCTCAGAGAAGTTCAACCAAGGGCAATTAGCTCTACAACCGTGTCAGAAACCTTAGGTGATGCGAAAACTGAGAATGTAAGCATCATCCGATCCAGGTACTCGGTACTCTTCTCTGATTTTAGATATAATGCCCCAACCCTTATGGAGAAAAACAAAATTTATGTTTGTTTAAGTTTCAAGTTTGGGGTTAAGTTCTTAGACAAGTAAGTCTAAAGCAGTTTGTTCGAAAAGTTTTTTTTAAAGTAATTGTTTGCTTAGGAAGAATTGGTGGTTTGTATATATTTTTTTATTCCAAATGAATATTAAGAAACATTTTTTCTTTGGAAAAAAGATTCCAATTTATTAAACACAATTTTTAACCATCTTTTTTCAAAATAAAGTCCATATTTATCACACTAAATACACTTCCTTTCTTTCTTTGAATTAAAATTACCATTTGAATCTTCATATATAGTTTGCATTGCCTTTGATTTCCTCTTATGTCACATAGACGAATCTCTATCTCCTTTCCTTATTCTTTGCTTCAAGAGGATGACAAAAATTGTCATCCTCATTTTAAATACTTCTTTTTTTATTTAAATTAAAATTGTCATTCTAAATCTTCATGCATGGTTTAGTCTTATCTTTTATTTCCTCACACAAATATCTATCTTCTCTCTTCTACTATCACACAAATCTATATCTCCTATCCTCTCCTGTTCTATCACATAGACAAATATATGTCTCATTTCCTTATGCTATTCTACGAGAGGATGGTCAAAATTGTCTTAGAGTCCATTTGAGGGATGCTCCTATAAAAGTATCCCTCCTAGTTCATCAAATGTCCAAGGGTCAGCTCTTCCTGATAGACTAGAGATTCTTAAAAGAACTTTGAAACACTGGGACAAATGATTAAGTATATAGAGATAAGATCCTTATTCTCTGGTTATGGTTTGACATCCACTAACTTAAGAACCAGTCCCTTAAATAATCATGGTTCCATTATAAGTCTTGTACAAGGATTTCAATAACAGTCAAATATCAAAGAATCCAACTATACTAGATAAATCCCAAATGCCTTATATGTCGCAAATATGAGAAGCAGTTTCATTGTGATGATCGAGGAGAATTTGCTAAGGGGCATCGGTAGTCATGGCTCTTCCAACCCATTTAATTTCCAGAATTTCTCCTTGGGGTTTAACGTCGACCAATCCAAGACGGCCATCTTCCTATGGAAGGGACTAAAAAAAATTCCTTTGTCTTTATTTTTCACTTATCAATGATTACTGCTCTGTGGCTTTGGAAAAAAAAGTCTAGGTACTACATGTTGGAAAATATCTAGGCACTAAATGGTACCCTCAACCGAAGTTTTGTTGAGTTCTGAAGTGAGAGTTTAATCATCTGTGAAGTGGTGACTAAACAGTTGCCCACCACCAGCAGGTACTAGGGATATCTTGGATCTGCCCTAGTCACTAAACAGTTACCCACCCCTAGAAGATAATCGAAGGCATTTGCTGCAATGACATAGATTTATGGAGCTAAGGGGCATCCTTTTGGAGTTATGGGGCTAAGGGGCATAAAGTGTGGAGTGGGAAAGAGATATTTGAAGAGGGATTGCTTGGAAAATTCTATCCTTAACATACACTCTGGTTGAGGCATGTGAGAACAGGGTTCAAATTGCTCAAGTGAAGAAGTTTCCCAATCCTAGCCACTAAAGAATATTAAAAATGAAGTCTCATTCAATCATATTATAAACCATGTCAAAGTTTATTTTGAGAAAGAAAATTTTTCCTAGTTTCCTTTGCCCACTTAATACTTTTTTAAGTGAGAAGGCTATTCAGAATAAAATAACCTTTCCTAAATCCAATCCGTTCGAAGTATTCTTGAAGCTGTTCTGTTCAGGATGAAGTATTCTTGAAGCTGTATTTTCGGTTCTGCAGTCAAAACACCCATGGGATACACCACAACACTACTCACGTAGAGGCCAAATCAAGTAGGAAACCTTGTTGAAATTGATAGCTTTTCAAGTTCCAATATGGTATTGCATTGTGTTCACATGGAATTATCCACTGCTTTAAGTAAATATAGGCTGATAACTTTAAAATCCAAACTCAGGCTTCCAAAATTGGCATCCTTACCATTTTATCACCTGACTTGCTCTTTCATGGTATAATTAAGTTCTTCAACTGAAAGCATCGATAAAATTTGAATTTAATTGTAGGCAAGGGCCCTTTGGAACATGTTCAGTTAATTTCTCCATGGGGATCATTTTTGAGGCTCAAATGTCTATATAGTTATAATATTAGTTTTGCTATCTAAGCAAAGAAATTGCCTTACAACGAGACACAGGAATATACACCACTCAAACTGTAAAAAAACATGTTAATAACCAAGGGAATTACCACAGCTACCTGAGATTCAACAAAACTTGAAAGGTTAGAAAACCATGCAATGCATGCACCTTGGATTGATCTACATTTTTTCATGTAATTCACTGAGCAAGGAATAGGTATTAGAACATTAGTGAGCAAGGAATAGGTATTAGAACATTCTTGCATATGCTTTCTGCTTCATTTGTTCTGGTACGCGTACTTATTTGAATGTGAATCAGGGCTCTTCATGAAAAAGACCATTCTAGGAAGAGACTCTCACGAATGCAATTCTTTGCTATATTTGCAGTGGCCATCTTTTTATACTACACACTCCCTGGATACATATTCACAATTTTGACATTTTTCTCATGGGTTTGTTGGATATGGCCACATAATATCACAGCTAATCAAATTGGTCCAAGATACAAGGGTTTGGGTCTTGGAGCCTTCTCCTTCAATTGGGATGGAATTTCAGCATATCATGGAAGTCCCACTACACTCTTCTTCCACTCTGGCCATGAGGAATGATCGATACCATAGAAAACAATCTTCATATTAAAATAAAATTGACTATCTATTATGAGGCATGACTTGTTTGTGTAACAGACCATCGATCATAGTACTGCAGTACTACCATCTTACTATTTAATTTCATTTAAATGTAGTTGCATGTAGCTCCAATAGCTCCTGTAGCAGACTGCAGGTAATATGGTGAGGAATAGATAATTGCTATGCTCCTGTCACCACATCATCATTTCTGCCAAATGAAGAACCTAGAGAGCAAAGATGAGAATCGGTCTTCCTGTTTCAAAGAGTACTTTCTCAGTATAGAAATTCAATCATGTGTTTTCCAAAAAATGTCAAGTCCATTTCAATCATGCAAACGTTTATTAAATGTGGGTTTCTATTCAGACCTGTTCTCACCATGTTTCCATCCCAAAGGCATGAGCACTTACAAAATAGCTCATGATGAGGAATATACAGCTTCCTCCATTGTTAAGCCTTGGAGATCTCCTACAGACTAGAGCACATTTTTGTTGCACAAACCCCATAGCTACGACATTCCCTTTTGTACCAAATTCAATCATTAGTATTCAGTGCTTATTCAAAATGAATTCAACCCACAAACATTCCTGAATAAGAATAGCCAACAGCCATGGATGCAAAAAATCTATACAACTGCACCCTAATTTCCTTTTGAGGTACCACCATCTCTCCACTATACAACTATCTTATTGCCATAGTGGACAAAGATGGATTTCAGGACTTAATTCTCTGGGTTACACAAAAGGTGAATAACCAATGTAGCATATAACAATGAATATATCATGGTCATTACAATATACCTGCAATCATAGAAGGTCATGAGATACCATAACCAATGCCGGATTTCAATAGGATCAATACTTAATAACAACTATAAGGACAAGACAACAATCTCTTCAACAAATCATGGTTTACTCACAGTATAACATATAAATCCATGCTAAAATAATGTCCAAATATCCACAAAAGGGTTTGAGTCTAAATATCCTTACAAAAGCATTAATGCATCTAAAAACAAATATAAAACCTAATTCCTGCTGGATCTAGTGAAAAAAATCATAAATAATAACCAGATTCAGCAAGCTAGGCATCTTTGAGGGTACGTTAAGTTCTATCAAAAGCAGATCAAGCTACCTCTGGGAATTACCAATCCCTCTGGTGCATATTTACAACTAATCTAAAGAAGGTTCAGTTTCCTCAACATAAACCAAGATATCTATGGCAATCGAGTCTTCCTTTGTATAAAGTGTACACCTATTAGGCTGAAAATTGTAGAGAAAGAACTCTATGGAAATGAGGAATCACTAGGAGTGCTAAAATCTAATGAGATTTTATAAGCTCCAAAAATTACAGAGCAACTCCCTAGATCTGCATGATACATGATAGAGCTAAAATGCAACACATAAACCAAGGTGACTCCAGAGTTGGTGAATTTTTCCATATGATATCCTTTCAATGGCTGGAACTATTCATTTTGAAAGGTATGCAAAACAATGGAATTTAATATAGCATTTTGATAAGTAGTCCAGACTCCAGAACTAGTGGTTTTGTAAATGCCAAACTGACAGCCACTGGAAAGGAATTTAACCTTATTTTTTGACAGTAAAATCATTATACCTATCCAACATATGTTATTACCTTCCTGTGAGAAGTCCATGGCCATGAAGCGAAAACAACTGCCAAAGTTTAGCTGGACATTTATGAGGCCTAAAAAATGGAGCACAATTTCTTGGGTCTTCCAATGTATTAGATATGATAAGATAAGATTCAATAAACAAAGCAAGGTACTACTGGCATTAAAAATAGATTCAATAATCAAAGCAAGGTACTATTGAGGGTATTTATTATTTAATTAGCTTAGGATAACAGACATAGTGATATAAAGAGAATACATGCATCCCATGATGATCAACTTGTGACATCCTTTGAGGCCGAAAAACACAAATGTCTGTAATGGCATGCCAAAAGAAGCTACTTACTATTTCGTTCAAGTACTTTGGATCAAATAGTATCATCAATGCCAACATTGGAGCCTACCAAACACAATCTGACCTATATTCTGTGGAAAAAATCATTTCACCAATCAAACATTTAATATTAGCTATCTGCAGTTAGATTGGTTCTCCCACGGAATGAAGGAGCTTTCAAAAGAACTTGTCTAATTACTGTCACTCACGAGACAACTAGATTATTTGCTACCACAGGAACCTAATCATGATGACCATAAGGAATTTCAATGATGGCACAAAGACTATACAGTATAAAAGTGTAGATGAGAGAAAGTGAAGTTCTGAAAATAGTATACGCTATAGACCCAATCAATTTTATTTCAGGCTAATCTTCCGAGTTACTTAAACCTGAAGGAGACAAGTTGTATGAGTTATCATACTTCAAAAAATGGAACTCTCAGAAACACACACCCGTTCTACTTAGAAGTACCATTAGATAATATATTTATAGGAGTTAAAACTAACTGGTGTACATCTACTTTAAATTTATTCAAGGTCATTGTGATGATGCAAGAAATCTAAATAGGCAAGAGTTCAAAAATGTAATTGGCTCCCAACCACCTAATTTTTATGCATCAAATTCAGATTAAGAAGGCAAAATAATGGTGAACACAGGCTTGGCAGAATAACTCCAATGCTTTTCATTCTAGTATTCTGCAATCACTCAAATTCAGACAAACGTTTATGCCATGCTCCAGTCTCACAAGCTAAACTCCCACCTATGGCTATTTGTGTGTCCCAATTTAAATTCATTTATGGTTATAAACCTCAACCATGACACATAATTAGAAAAATATATCCAAAATTTGTTATATGACTATGTTCCAAATTGACAAACATGGCTTTTCCTGATTCAAGAATGGTATGTTTGTGAAGCCATATTCCATATCAGCTGACTCAATTTTGAGATAGATATAAACAGAAAAAGAGATTTAACTACATGAAAAATGTGCACACAAATCAATTCAATCCTAGCTGCATGATTCATTTTTCCACAAGCCCATCAATTTAGAAATTTGTCAACCTAAGGAAATATGAATACACAGCAAACAATGCAACAAACCAATCGGACGTGAACATGAAAGCAGGTCTTCACCACTTGGCCTAAACCCTCTTTCCTGCATCATGCCCTGGAGAACAAAACCAAACCCCAGAAGGATTATCAAATGGGCTCAAATTCAACAACAACACTAACATCAAATATCTATGAGCTAGAAGACACAAGAAAAACATATCACAGAACAAAAATCAGCACAATGTTTAAACAAATCTAACCGGAAATCAAAAAACTAGTTACTCTCTACAAGACTCAATAAAACCCTAAAATATCTTTTCAAATAATGCTGCAAAACCACTTACCAACTTAAACAACACTTCCTTAAAACCTAAGATCAGAAACCCAATTAATGTAAGATCAAATAAATAATATGTTCAGTTAAACAACACACAATCACACATCAAATTTTACTATCAAACTATTTTCTCCAAAATCAAAATCTGCTCTCAACCAAATTCCTCAGCACTCTTCAATTTTTCTGCTGAAACCAGCACTCTACAAATTTTTTGCTAGAACCTACTCTCAAATCTCAGTACATGTACTCAAAGTCAATAGAACAAGTTACAATCATGATCAGCTATGATACATATACTTACAAAATTCCAATCTTTCCAGACTCAAAACTATTCTAAAACAACCATGATACATACATTTACAAAATTTCAATCTTTCCATATTCAAAACTAATCCAAAATGCACAATAGGTATGATACATATTTGACAAAACCCAACACAAACACTACATATAATTGAAAATAAGCCCCACGTAGACAAAATCATGAACAAAACATAAAATCATTCACTGCACACTGTGAGGAGATGTCTTTTACCATAAAACAAACATTTGCTTGTAAAAGATAATTTCGTATTCTTCAAATGAAGAAAATACATTTGGGTTTTTACAGGGAGGAAATATAATCCAATTGAACAGGAGACATGCATAGGATATCTGTTACTTCTGTTCATAAATCATTTATACACTGCTTTGTATTGTAGAAGATGGTTTCATATTCACTGGATGAGGAAAATTCATTTGGAATTTTACAGAAGAAAATATAGTCAAAATGAACAAGGAAATCTGGCATTTCCCATTTGTTTGGAACACATCAGAACCTGCCTCCAACTATTCACAAAACATTTACTTCATAATGCAATAGGATGTCTTGACATGTAAAATTTTCTTATTGGAAAATATATTCAGAAATGTTCACTGAATGAAGAAAATTCATTTGGGCTTTTACAGATGAAATATAATCCAATTGAACAGGGCTTCCAACTTGTTTGGGACACATATCAACACCTGACTAGTTCTACCCTCGTAAACAATCGTTCTCATCTGTTGATCAAATAACAAAAAGTTCTACATTCACTAAAGAAATGTGGACATGCATAGGATATCTGGCACTTCTGTTCATAAATCATTTATACACTGCTTTGTATAGTAGTAGATGGTTTCATATTCACCGAATGAGGAAAATTCATTTGGGATTTTATAGAAGAAAATATAGTCAAAATGAACAAAGAAAACTGGCATTTCCCATTTGTTTGGAACATATCAGAACCTACCTCCTACTGTTCACAAAACATTTACTGCATATTGCAATAGGATGTCTCGAGATGTAAAATTTTCTTTGTAGAAGATATATTCAGAGATGTTCACTGAATGAAGAAAATTCATTTGGGTTTTTTACAGATGAAATATAATCCAATTGAACAGGGCATCTGGCATTTCCAACTTGTCTGGGACACATAAACATTTGACTAGTTCTACTCTCATAAAGAATCTTTCTCATCTGCTGATCAAATAGCAAAAAGTTCTACATTCACTAAAGAAATGTGTCACAACCTCTATCATCCTCCACTCGGCTTTTCTTTCCTTTTTGTAAAGTTGAAGAGAATGGTCATACTGAAAGTTAATTTGTCCCAAGTGCAGAAAAGAAAAAGCATGACATGACTATAAGTTCTACATTTACTCAAGAAATGTGACACCAAATACTCTATCAGTGTAGACACCCATGTTTTCTTTCTTTATTGTCAAATTGTTTGGGAGACATATCAACACTTGACTAGTTCTACCCTCGTAAACAATCTTTCTCATCTGTTGATCAAATAGCAAAAAGTTCTACATGATGTAATCTAATGGCCAACCTTCAAACTCAAACTGATATACTTAGTGTTTCCATAGGCCTTAATTTTACTGCAGAATCCTTGAGATCCATCTTCATAATGAGGCCACTATTATCAGTTGAATCTTTCTTTTAATTTTTACCCAAGCCAAGGTAATACAAAAGAGCTGTGAATTGCATTATAGAAGAAATTGCCAATAATATGTTGCTTTAGAATGTGTATTAAAGCCCCAATAATCCATGTCAGAGGAATTAAGAGAGCCTTCTACCTTAAATATTTGGTCCACCCATTACATCCCTAGGTAGTAATAAGACTATTAAAGATAGTCTCTACTTGAGGAACCTAGTTTTCCCTTTCCTCCTTCCAACCCATGAGGCTAATAGAAGAATGGATTGATTGTGGGTGACAACTTAAAAAGTTCGATGAAAAGAAGTGAGTAAAACAATTTCAAAACACTTCCTCTCTTTAACACATGGGGTATATGGTTAGAATTGAATGCAAACATTCTTGAAGACATGGAAGTGCCTTATTTATAATGTGCATCACAAATCATAACAATTAATAAGAACACTAAATTTCCAGTCATGCATATAAAACAAAGAATATTGGAAGAACTAGTTATCAAGAAGAGGGGAATTTGGTGTTATTTCAATAAATATAACTAGATACACCAAGAGATACGTTGAGAAAAAAATATTGTTTTTATGTATGATTCTTATTATTTTCAATTGAAAGCAAGCCTAGGGGGGTGGGAAGGGGGGGAGCGTCTCTAACAACAACTCTGAATTTATGCCACTGAAACTCAACATAGTAGCAGAGTCTCTGTAAAAAAAATATTGCTGGACTTGAATGCTGGATTGCAAGTGGAGTTTCAAGACATATTCCAACCAAGGATTCCAATGGTAATGAATGGAACTTAAAGCAAAGCAAATGTTCTAACCTTAGGAATTGTCTAAAATTGAACAAATATTTTTATTTCAATCTAATAAGTGCATTGAGAAGACACCAATCTTGCAATGCATGTATAAATTTCTATAGGTGAAAGGCTGTATAATAATTTTTATGAACTTATGATTGATATTTTTATACAAGACACACTCTCTTTGTATTGGGTATGGTTATGGTGGTTATCCTAAAGAGTACATATTGTTGGTAAATTACAACACTAATAAATCATTTATGGGTTCGTTGGTTTGCTATATAGGTTATAGTGTTGTGCAATAGCATGCCACAACCATATATCCTCATTTCTTCAAATGTGGTGTAGTGGAAATTATTACTTCAGTGATTTTTTCAGACTGTTCGATCCACCCTGCTAAGTCTCCGACCAATGGAAACAAAAGAATGATACCTATGCTCAACCACTCCAATTATGATTGTCGCAATTCTTATGGATAGCAATGATAGGGAGTACTCGGGGTTCCAATAGAATATGTACAATAAACTGTCATATGTACCTACTCGCAAATATTGCACTGTTGCAAGAATATATGGTCATATTTCACAGACTTGGTCCAATATTGTTTGTATTTTGCAATTCCAATTTCAAGCCATGGTTTCATGTTTCCATTGTAATGTATCAGTGTTGCCTTTGCAATATCTGTCCGACTAACACTAGGATTATAACCAAGGCCTAGAACATGCCAAGAATTATCTAGTGCATAATTAAGGTTGTAAAAGGTGATCGGCCCAAGTGGTAGGCTGCCCAGTTTCCACAGCTGTTTGTCCTTGTTCTAAGATAAAAAGCATCACACAATAGTCATTTTTAGACAAAACCAAGTGCTAATGTCACTTCATTGCAGAAATCACAAATAAAGCACCAGGAAACCAAAAGAAAAATGTCAATGTATACTTACTTGTACATGTGTTTCCCCTTTATTCTATTGTACCAACAACATTTAAGCCCAACACCTTCAAGCCTATCCAGTGGCAACAGTTAAGACTATTTAGGCTACTCTGGGGACCAAAAGAGGATTGCCCACTGCTGCCATAGGAGAGGCCCAAAAAATCAGAGTTGTTGCAGTTAGGTAGAACATACCGACCCCCATTCTTTGCAGCTTGTTGGATTCTGGAAAATGCTAGACTAGCATCAGTGGACCCAGCAGTACTATGTGCAGGAATATTGAAATAAGAGCTTGAATTAGTAGCAGGATTAAGGTCATTTTGATGGTGATCCAAGGCAATTGGTAGGGCACTTGCAGAGGGTGTAGCAGACGTGGATGGCTCATTTTGTGTGTTGAAGACAGGCTGTTCTGCAGCTACAGTTCTCTTGGCCCTCTTATTCTTTCTGCAACCCCCACCAATAGGTATAGTCCTCAGAGTTCCTCCTCTGGTCCAGTACCTTCTGTAGGTCTTGCAGAAATGACGAGGTTGTGATAAACTATAGTTGTTGTAGTAGCAAAACTTGGTGTTGGTGGACTCACATCTAGGGCTTGTTCAGGCTAAGGTTTCAGCCTTCTCTCAAGCAATGGACGTGAACATGAAAGCAGGTCTTCACCACTTGGCCTAAACCCTCTTTCTTGCATCATGCCCTGGAGAACAAAACCAAACCCCAGAAGGATTATCAAATGGGCTCAATTTTAACAACAACACTAACATGAAATATCTATGAGCTAGAAGACACAAGAAAAACATATCACAGAACAAAAATTAGCACAATGTTTAAACAAATCTAACTAGAAACCAAAAAACCAGGTACCCTCTACAAGACTCAATAAAACCCTAAAATATCTTTTCAAATAATGCTGCAAAACCACTTACCAACTTAAACAACACTTCTTTAAAACCTAAGATCAGAAACCCAATTAATGTAAGATCAAATAAATAATACGCTCAGTTAAACAACACACAATCACACATCAAATTTTACTGTCAAACTATTTTCTCCAAAATCAAAATCTGCTCTCAACCAAATTCCTCACCACTCTTCAATTTTTCTGCAGAAACCAGCACTCTACAAATTTTCTGCTAGAACCTACTCTCAAATCTCAGTACATGTACTCAAAGTCAATAGAACAAGTTACAATCATGATCAGCTATGATACATATACTTACAAAATTCCAATCTTTCCAGACTCAAAACTATTCCAAAACAACCATGATACATAAATTTACAAAATTTCAATCTTTCCAGATTCAAATCTATTCCAAAATGCACAATAGGTATGATACATATTTAACAAAAGCCAACACAAACACGACATATAATTGAAAATAAGCCCCACACAAACAAAATCATGAACAAAACTACAAGCGAAAACCAGATAAACAATCATTCTGACATGTACGTGTATATACCTGTGGCCAATCGGTGGAATCCATTCAGATTTGAACAGGGCTGAGCATCATTGTTCTGTAAACCAAGTACTCTAAACTCACCTACTTCTCCACAACCACACCACTGGAAATTATGATCAACAAATACCAGCCTTATAATCTTATATGAAGACCACTCAGAACACAGAAATTGCAGAGGAAAAGAACAAAAGAAATGATGGAGGCAGCTGGGGTGGAACCCGTGACCGTTGAGCAGCAGTAGCAAAGACAGAGCGAGGGCGATAATTGGTGGCGCGAAAGAATAAGAATGCTATGCAGTGGCTCTCCAACACTGCTATGCACCAGAGAAACCCTATGCACCAGAGAAACTCAGCAGCATACGCAGGGTGCACGCAGGCTTATGGTGGAGCACTAGTGGTGAAGGGCGCAGGCAGAAATTTGAAATAAAATAACCCCAAACATATTGGATATTTATATAGTTAAAAAAAAACCCTTATTACCCCTAATATACCACCAATATATCGACTTTTAATTTTTAATTTTTAACCACCCCAATATGAACGGACGTGATATCATATTGGTCCCTAGGTGACGCCCCCGTGGTTTTTACTCAAATTCTGAATGGGAGAGCTCGTTGGATGCGTAATTTAATTCCACATCCAACGAGTACCCACATTGCATACTTTTGACGGACCCGGCTACCCCAAAAAAAAACAAATACCTGAAAAAGCATGATGATGATGTCATCATCACGCTTTTTCAAGTATTTCTTGTTGTTGGGGTAGCGAAGTCCGTCAAAAGTATGCATTTTGGGTACTCATTGGATGTGGAATTAAATTCCACATCCAATGAGCTCTCCCACTTGAAATTTGAGTAAAAACACAGGGGGATATGTCAAAAATACGAACAAAAAAAGTAGTTTTCTTTTATGACAAATATGTCAATTCAACCATTATGGTTGACTCATTTTATTGGTTCTTGAATTATAACTCAAAAAAATTATTATTGGCATGTTTTCTTATAAGGCCCATATTATACCCCAAATTTCCTCTAATACATTAACCGATATGGCCATTGGGTTTAGCAGTTCCCCCACCCGCAACCCCTCCAACACCCCTACACCCCCCTTGCAGAAATGTAGTACAATACCACCTATCATGATGCTACCAAAATGTCACCCTATAAGTTTGTTTTGGACAACCCACCCATCCATACCCTCATTTTTACCAACTTACATCCCAGGAACAAGAAGTGGATATCAATATTAACTCAAAAGCTAACTTTCTTTGTATGCTTAAGGACATTTTGGTCTTGGTTTAAAATGGAATGAAGCAACAAACATTTCAATAATGCTCATGGTGTTACTTTGAACAAGTGGATCAAATTTGTTTACATCTTTGGCCTTATAAGTGGGCATATCTCAAGGAAAAAATTTAAAAATCAATTAGTTGCTCAAGTTTTATGGCCCCTATCAAATCTTCCAACATTACGCTACACTGTTGACCAATGTTTGATTCCCATGGGATTTATTTTACATAGTAAAAGAGTGATTGAAAACATAGAGATAGATGCCCAACTTATAATACTAGAAGATGGGCATTCACATGGACAAACACATCACACACACATTGCATAGCTAAGCTTGTCTCTATGTACTCTTCGAGAGTGACTTTTACTTGGCACTTTAAGTTAATCACAAATGCATTTAGAGATATGAGTTGAAATTATAACACCAAGACACAATGACTCGTAAACTATATTACAAACCTAGTGTCACCTCCATATTCTATTTAGGTCTACCATTTTTAATGTGCAGGGCCTACTTTTTGTCTACAATATTCAAAGATGAACTAATAAGATTTTATCGTTCACCCCCTAGGGCCTACTTTTTATCTACAATATTCAAATATGAACTAATAAGCTTTTATCATTCACCCCCTTTAAGAAGGTAATGAGAAAGCAAGTGTCTCAAGTCATTGAGACCCGTAAAAGTGTAATTGTGAATGGATAAACATTAACAATCAACAATTTGTAAACATAACTTATAACATTAGGAGACAATAACCAATGTGACCATATTATGGATCCAAACCACCTCCATACTCTATTTGAGGTTTGATGACCTTTTCTATAAAGCGCATAAAAAAAACTAACGAGACTTTACAATTCATCACCATTTTAGGGAGGTGTCAATTAAAATAGTGCCTTGGGTCAGTAAGATCACTATGAAGGAGATCACAAAGGAAAATTTGTAAACAACCCATGTAGGCATCACAAGTCATGATAATAAATAACGACAAAGCTATATATAAACCTTAAACTTTGCAAACTAAATAATCAAAATCAAATCCAAGGCCTGCATGGTTTGTAGAGCTTGTTCATGTAGAATCATAATCGAAAATTGAGTTTGGTCATATTTTTAATCAAGGATGTTGCTGATGTTTATACCCGTGCTTGATTTTATAGCTTTGATGCCTACCTGGACTATAAGATTTCTTCTCTTAGTTAAACTTAATTTTTTGGCCTAGGACCTCTTCTCTTAGAGTCAACATAAGATAATGAATTTAATTAAGGTTGCTAGGTAATGTTGGATATTGAATTTAAGCTCTTATTTGCCACATTGTGAAGACTAGTACTCTTGATAATGAATAAGTTGATACTAGTGATGATGAGAATCCTGGAGCTAGCGGTTGAGGAAGAAGAGGAAGTAGAAGAAAAGGGAAGCTGAAATTAAATGATGGGATGTCCCAAGAAACAAAGTTTTATGAGGTCAAATATGAGAAGGAGGATTCAGGGCCCTCTGAGGATGAATCTGACAGGGATGATAAAGTTAAAGTACATTTAGAAAAAAATCATGCAGAATAAGAAATTGCTCCAATTATCGTGCCTATAGATGTGAAAGCAACTTCTCACCAAAATGACTTAACAGGGAATAATGAGGCTCCATCTACTGTGCAAACTCTTCTGGTTGGAAATGATGTTCAACAAGATGTAAATCCAGGTGTTGATCTTGTTGAACTAAATGCAATGGAAGAAAATGGTGCTCCTCATAATCAAAATAGGATTACATCGAGAGAGAGGTTTCTTGCAATAACCTGAAGGTGTGCACCTTAATTGCTAAAAGGAAAATCTAGGGCACTTAAGTTTGGTGATAATGATTTAGATTATTGGAGTGGATCAAGTAGATCAGATAGGAGAAAAGTCTCATAAGGAAGATTCGACATTTATTCAATGATGGGAAGCACTTTGCAACTTCATAGGCATATGCCTTGAAATTTTGATAACTGATAAACAATTGAGAATAGGCAAAAAATAACACAATTCACTAAATTCAGGCAATTCGGGAAACACACGAGAGATCCCTACTATTAAATTTGATAGCGGGAAATAAACATAGATAACTTGTCGTTTGATTTGAAATGAGTGAAGTCAATGCAGTGCAAAATATTGTTTATGTATTCAATAAGAAGAAATGAATAACAAATACAATGGAAACACACAGTCAAAATGACAAGGACATTGATCTCTAAGCATAAGATGTTGCTAATTCTGTAGCATACTTCTCAGTCTTCACATCGGTACTCTGTGCTTAAAACACTTGACCTCTTCTTCCTACTAATAGGAAGATCTAACCCCTTTTACATTACAAATGAACAAATTTATAGTAATTACATGATCCAAGGTGCTGCCAACTTTTTAGGAATTGAATCCTATATATATAAGTTCTTTCCTTTTGGTGTTTGTATTCTTACTAGTTGAATAAGTAAAGAAAACTAAACTCATATAATTGGTTCTCTTTAGATACGGTTGTGACCAAATGGATTTTCCATATTGACAAGTACTACGATTGGGCATGTGTGGACGTGCTTTTTCAGATCGTTTAGTACAAGATACCTTTTCTCGTCCTTCTATGAGCTTTCCTTGCTTAACTTTCCTCTCTCTGAAGGGTGCATATCACCTATCAGATGTTGGATTGAGTTCATTTTTGTAGATGGCTCATTTACTAAGTTCTGTAGATTTGAGTCAGTGCTCATTATTATCTGAATCTAACATTAATACTCTAGCCGACAATTTGGCACCAATAAATAAGGAATTGTGTTTGGAGTCATGCCAACAACTAGAAGCCTTCAAGATTCTGCATGCAGATGAAAAAATTGGAAGTTCTATCAGTGGCAGGGCTAGCAAGTGTCACCGATGAGTTTGTTAGCAAACTGCTCGCTTATCTAGGATGTGACTTGAAAGAGATATCTCTAGCTGACTGTGGGTAAGTGGTTCAATTTCTTTAGTGTTTTAAATTGGTTAAACTCAAATAACTTAAATAGTGGAATATATTTAAGAGCACATCGCGTGCCTACATTAGTTTGATACCTATGTTATTGAGGGTGTTTGTTGATCACTAGATAATTGTAATGTAGAAAGATGATTGATGGTGCCCTAGAAGCAATAGGTGTTGTGTGTTGTGCATCGAATGCTCTCATCCTGGACAACCTTTCTCTCTTGACTGACACAACACTTGTCCACCTTGCAAATTGATGCAGATCACTTCAAACCTTATCATTAAAAATATGTTCATTCAGGTTAGTGAATGGTGCATAACTATTTCCAAGGGGTGTGAAGTAAAATTGTTACAAGCAACATTCCTGTTGAAAGTTTTTGATAATGCTTCTTGTGCATTTTATTATGATTGTTGTTTAGTATGGAGTTTAAACTAACCTTTATAAACCATATCTTGCTTATGCTTATATAAATCTTGCCATTGCTAGAAAAACCCTTATTTGTTGATGACTTTGATGGAAGAAGCATTTATTACCACGCAGATATACTATACTTTTGCAACTGTAACGCTTTGTTAGATGCATTTTTTTACTTTTTTTGGTATTTAGCTTGCAGATGTCTAAAACACTTATGGGATATAGCATATCATGTATTTAGGGCATATTTCCACTCATGCTAGATGCCTTTGGGTCTTGGGGCTATTTCTAGTTTCCTTACATTAGACAATCTCTTAGCAAATAAAAAAAATTCCAGGGTCATATTCCAGGGTCAAATGGCTATTTCAACACATATAACATTTGCAATAAACTCAGCATCCCATGTTGCCATAGCTGAGGCTACAATAGAGGGGTCATGTGGTTTCAAGTAACACATTGTCGTAGTCCTATAAAGAAACAAATGCTAACCCCAATTGTAGTAAAAAAACTAAATATTTAGAGCTACGGATGAAACCTTTATTCATACAATTTCAAGATCTTAACCTACAATTACATCATTACTATATGTATATAAAAATCGGCCACCTAAAATAATCTTATGTAAATAGGGTAGACTATTACTACGGTCAAATCTCTTAAAGCTTATGAAAAACAATATTTTTTTCAGATGGAAAGATCCACGGGAAACCAGCAATACTTCCCCACATTCGTGGATGGTAGAGGTGGTAAACCGCCGGCCAGCCTAGCAGAAGACCTAACCCCAAAGGACTCAAGGCTCGAATCCGTGACCTTCCCCGAACCGAGAGAGTGTACTCACGTCTTACCAATTGAACTAACCCTTGGGGCTTATGAAAAACAATATTATTAGAATTACAATGCGAAGCCGTAAAAGTTACAATAACTACCGTTTAAAAATATATTTAAAAAGGAAAATATAACGACGAGAAAGAGACCAAAATCAATCATAAAGTATAAGACGGAAGAAATTGGTTTTTTTTCGAGTAATTGAGAAACCATGGCAGCAATTATTCAAAAAAGAGTATTCGCGACATCGTGATCTGAAAATACTTCATTAATAAAAAGATGGTTTTCCTCTGTAACACTTTCGTTGTATTATTTTTCTAATTTTTTAACTCATTTCAGATTTGATCACATGTGAATATTGTTATTGTATAAACACAGTACAATATACACATTGCATATACACTTTAAAACTGCCAGCAGTAGGCGCTTCCAGCGCCATTCATGGTTTAATGACCAATTTAGGGTTTGGGAGTTTTGCAATTATTTGGGATCTTTTTACTGCTGAAATTAGAAGAAACTGGGCTCAAATTCAACCAGAAGCAGGGACTGGTTTTGAAGAAGTAAGTGAAAAAAAAGCAATATGGAAGTATAAGACATGTAATTTTGATAATCTCCATTGTATTTCCAACATCCTTGATCAAATTTCCAATGAAATTTTGATTAAACTCATTTTTCAATTTTGATCATTAGAAAGAGGTCATATACATCAAGTAGTTTTCAATGAATGTTAAAAACTAAACATAAAATAAATGTCACGGAGGATTGAAACTTATAATTTTTGTGCATACATTATGGTACAAGGGTTTGCAACTTTTTGTATTTTCTTTCTTATTCTATTTTTGGTAAGATGCTTTTATAAATTCCATTAATGAAACTATAATTTATAAAATTTGTTACTTATTATATTACAGAATATTCAAGGAAATCTGGTGGATGAATGACATCTCTAGTAAGCTCATTCACTTAGACTAGTAGACACATGCCAGCATTAAACTAGCCAATTAGTCAATGACATTGACGACAACTGATTGAGCGAACACTTTCGGTTTATTCTATTAAACACCTCCGCTAACTTATATTCTTAGAAAATATTTTCATCTAGAAAAATTAGTGCATGGCCAATTAATATAGTGCAGATGACAAAGTCCAAAATTTAAGGCCATGAAAGGAAAACCATAATGGTAATAACAAACCGACATGATATAGTGCAAATGACAAAGTCCAAAATTTAAGGCCATGAAAGGAAAACCATAATGGTAATAACAAACCGACATGATATTATCAGGCAATAATATCTAACCATCTACACCTCAAGCACTTGTAGGTATCATCATTCATGGCAGCGCTCATAAATTTTGCAATGAATATTTATGGATGTATACGAGGCTTTCATTTTTTGCTATGTTACCAGAAACAAGATATGCCAAATGAAATATGAAGCAAATGGGTGCTAGAGGATTTTGGAATAATAAATGGTGCATCCCATTCTATGCATATTATACAAGCATAGATCTATTTAAACCCTCGATCTATTACGCACTATGAGTGATCAAAACCACCTAGGTTTATGCTAGTTTATTAACTTTTTGTTGCTTAAAAGATCAATTTAATGAATTTAAATCTACTCTAGTTTCAAAACAATCCTTCGTATCCAATGTATCGATGTTATAAATTACATCGTATTCACATCATAATGTTTAAGTGCCCTTTCGTTGTGTTTTTTTTGTTTCTTTTTATCAAAGTTATGTCTATTTATTTAAAACAATGCCATGAAGAAAGAAGTGTCCAAGAAATGAAATTCTTCTGTTGTTTTCATTTCTTGATTATTTTCTAGAAAAACAGTACCATGTTGCACCTATTTTCTGGTAACAACTTTCATGGGCATTTTTCATTGAATGCACAAGTTTTGAGAAGTATATACTTTAACAGGTCCGTGCATTTCTCATTGAATGCATAAGTTTTTGAGAAATATATACTTATGCGCCCCCGCAGCTCAGGTTTCACCATCCTCATCTTTCCTTTTATTCTTTATATAACCCTCCCAAACCTTAACCTTTGTCATTTCTCGCATGCAATGCACTAGTTTGAGCATGTTAAGGAAGTTGAAGTTGGATTTTTGTGAACAAAATATTTCAAAGGTAGTCAAATGTGGATAACATGGATTTTCTACCATTTTCCAACTTCCAAGCATTTCAGGTCCAACAAGCATTTATTCACTTAAAAACTATAGAAGCATTGATCTTTTGTCATTTCTTTAGCTGAAAAGTTAGAAGTAGAACAACAGTTAGTTCTTAACTAAGGGTCGGTTGTCTTAACATTGCCATAGATGATGTTGATAGTTTCCTACAGCACATAAAAGCAAAGGACCAAACAAAGGTTGATTGGCATGATTAGGGGCTTGAGCCTTGTTCGATTTCTGATTTTGTTTTTTATTGTTATGACAGCCTTGACTTTTTACTATATAAATCATGGTCAATGTAATTATATGACCATTATATTTAATTTGATTTGGACATTGATGATTCTATAATGCAAAGTACAACGATTCTCCTATTTTGATTATCAATTTCCAAATTGTGTAATTGCCAATTGGATCATGAATGTTGTTGTTCTAAATGTATAAACTTTCTAATTAATTATGCACATTGTGTTACTTTTTAATATTTATAGTACATTTTCAATATAATTTTATTATGTTAATATTTCAGGCAGGGCACCCTACGTTGGGGAGTTTGGTGTCCCTTGAAATTTGGAAGTTTTTTTATAGTACATTTTCAATATAATTTTATAATCTTAATATTTCGGGTAGGGTACCCTACGTTGGTGATCCTGATGTCCCTTGAAATTTGGGAGGTATATCCAGAGTCATGCGTCCCATGCCCTTATGCCCTCAAAACTTGGTTGGACATTGTATTTTTTCTTTTTTCAAGTTAAATTTTAGGTCGGTTTTTCTATTCTCGGGAAGGGTATTAATAAGTTATAACCCTACTATTTACAAGTAATAACATTTGATTGGAATGAAAGGTTCTACATCCTTTTATTGTTAGCAAGATACTTTGAGAAATATTAGAAAAGTTAGTAAAATTGCATGGACAGATTCATTTATTCAAACATCATCTACAATCTTCCTAACTCGTTTGAACTGTAGATCTAAATTAGTTATTCTATTTCAATGTGTCTTTTGGTTGATACTAATTAAAGTATATCCCAAGCTATGATAGAAATGGGTGAAATTTAGTTTATAATTTATTTTCCTCTCCGTTCACTCAAAATTCTTGATATTTTGTTTTGGAAAGGTGCAAGTTGATGGAAAGACCATCCATTGAACTTAACTTGATTTTTATACAATAGCTAATTTTAGCCAAATTTGCAAGCTTAGAGAGACATTTCTAGGAGGGATGTTGATCATTGATCCCTCATGCCCTAGGGGATGAGACAGTAATCACATCCCTTGTATTTCAATCAAAACTACTCTCTTTTACAAATTTCTTGCATTTTATATCTTAAAAAACCTTCTAAATATGATAAACCAAAAAGCCCTAAAAATTCACAAAACATCCAAAGCCCTAAAAATATTTGGATTCTTGAAAAGCTGGTCCCACGACCAATTTCGCCCTAGTGGATTTATCCACAAATCTCGAAGTGAATCCTAATTACATGCATAAAAACACTAAACTTGGAAAACCCTACAAATTTACAAAAATTTGAGACCCCCAAAAATATTGAGATGTTTTGAAATCTAAAACCACAAGAAAATTCACCCTAGGTGAATTCTTTATCAATCCCTATGGGATTCTTGATTTTCCCAAATTTAAAGCCTCAAAACCCTCAAGCAAACCTGTTGGTCATTGTCAAATGGTTAGGGCAACATTGATTTTCTTAAGCTGGAATGGTCAAATCATAATCGACCTAATAGTGAGGTATCTCCTTTACTAGGGTGAACTATTCTTAATGCTTAAAATATCATTTTAGGGCTGATATCTACTGCTGAAAATTACTGATATTAATGCATGTTTTACTACTGGTACATACTGTTTCTACTGCTGGTATATACTGTTGATGTTTAGTAACCAGTGTTGACGCTGATATATTCCTTACTTTTGATTATCACTATGACTGTGACTAGTGATGAGTGACTAGGATTAATGTTGACAGACCAACGTTGCATATGTAATTAGTAGTGTTGTTACTGCTATAAGAGTTCTGCATTACACTATCCGTTGGTCAATAATGAATGATACTGTAACTAAGTGATTATTGATGTTTAGACAATAAGTACATACTCTGTTTCATATCGTAATTCTACACTATTTTGTCTACGTTAATAACTTACTGAGTTACATCTAATAAATGTTGTAGCTTGATCTTGTACTAAACTAGCATTTTCCCATTTGGAAATCGACTAGGCATAATATATTAACTGCTGGTGCGTGGATATCCTACAGTGATTTATACACTCTACATTAGAAAGTTTATTACATAATTAACACTTTCTTAACTCCATCCCTATGCATTGATATTGATTATAGAATCATAGAAAGAGCATTTGCTTGTCTTTAGATCATTTGTAGGTGTCATTGAAGGGATCTCCTTTGAGTAAATAATTCCAAAGAAGTTTGAGGAGATAGACTGAGGTGACATTGGGTCTAGCCCTCCTCTCTTATGCTTAGCTAATCGTGCCCTACTTAGTTTGATTGGTAACACAATGGAACCTTCATTTGATCTCATAGTAAATAGGGCAACATAAAATAAAGTGCACCTTGGTCTCCACCTCTTGTAAATGGCACAACTGGTTGTTTATGTCTGATCTATCCATTTGGTGGTATGTCTCTACTCGAAGGCTATGGGCACCCACTCTAAAGTGGCCTAAGGGAATGTGAAGGGCATGCATCCAATGCCGAAGTGTGTATTGGGGTTAAACAATGAGCACATCTCTGAATTCCAAGAAGTGCTCAACATAAAAGGCCATCTTTAGGTGCAACCCTCCCTAGGGTTTGACCCAAGTGATTTGGATGAACTGCAGGTATATGTCATCCCTGATGATCATTTTCAACACCTGTCCCAGTGGATAGAAGGTGAGCGGGTGCATCTAAGGAGAGAAGTCTCTTCAAACAAGTCAATTTTTTCACAATGTAAAACCTTGACTGTATATGTAGGCTGCATATTCCAAAATTGGGCTTAATAGTTGGAGCATATGAAACAACCCATTCTTTTCAAAATTCTCAAAATAGGGTTGGGTTGATGATCTAACGCACTATGAGTCTAAGACTCATTCTTGTTGGGAAACACATACACAAACTGAAGGTCAAACTTTTTGCAAAGATCACTTATGAGATCCTAACGTCTTGGTGGACATTGTGCTTGTAGAGCCTCTATTTTGTTCGACCACATTTCCTCTAAGCTCTTCCCTTAGACATCCCATTGTTCTGTTTATTTCTTCCCCTTGTTCTTCTGAGCCATATTCCAATTTTGTGATCCTCTATTCACAGTCTATTGTCACATTCTGTACCTACCTCACATCCCACTATTGCAGGAAGACAATGAAAGTTACCACTCATTATGAAGAAATCAATGAGTTTTGTTATGATTCTCTCCTATTGAAGCCTTTGAGACTGAACTTTTGGTGAATTTTCAAATATGGAGTGTGACATTTTTTTTCATTGTTTTATACTTTTAGAACGTTTCAGGTATTTTTTGTTGTTTAAATTATTTTTAACACACAAACAGGTATTTTTAAATTTTACTGTGGGTTATGAGAAGTCGAAGGGTTGGATAAAATCTAGTTTTAATGTCTTGAAAATAGTAAATTTATTTGGAACCAAAGTGAAACTTACTAAATGACGGTTTCTATTTTTTTTCTAGTATGTTCCATTTAAGGGATCTTGTATCAACCTAGGGTTAAGATTATTGTGCTTTGATCTAACTTTTATTTTTTCTACTCAAAGGTTCAGTTTTGTATTGTAGAAAGGATGTTTCCATGATATGGTTGCATTTATGTTTGTTTAACAAACATAAAGTACATATAATAAAAATGAAAAGATTCAAATGGCACATTTCTTTTTTCCAGGAAAAATCATCTTTGCTATTCGAGAAGATGAGAAATTACTTTCCTAATCTGTTGTTGCTTAAGCATTAAAAAAAAAGAGCTCTTTATTGACTCCCTCCAAAAACAAACTCCTAATACATATTCAAGTTGATGTTTGTGTATTAAAATAGCACATAGACAACCCCTTAACTATATTGTCTTTACTCCTATACATTTCTATAAAAGTACTATGTATTTATTTCTGATAGATAACAGAAAGATCAAATTTTAACTGGCATTATGGCCTGGAACTTTAAACAGATTTCGATGATCGTAGCTATAGCAACCTCCTTAAACAATAGATTCCAAGACATAAATTAGTTCATCCATGTATTCTTCAATGATCACAATTCCCTCTGCTACATGTCGCTCTTCCATTGAGTAGGCATTAGCTTCCACATTTTGCTTGCTATATACACGAGTAAAAGAAATTGTCTTGAACAATCTTGTTATTGTTTTTGTTTGATATCCTAGAGGTCTGAGGTTTATATTTAGATTACGGCGTGTACCTTGCATCTACTTAATCACTAGGATGAAGTCACTATGGACCTGTAACTTCTTTACATTATTCTCTATGTCACATTTGAGAAGAAGCGTTAATGCCATTAGTTATGCAAAATTATCGGATCCTATGCTAAGGCTAGCAACCAACCATCCATCTTAATTATGTGATTCTCAGTTAAAAAAAAAATAGAACATGCACTGCTACTATCCCAAGGACCTTGCCTTGCTCCATAAAATAACCCCCATACCTTCTCTTTAATGATGACCAAATTCTCCATTTGCCTCTCTTTTCTTGAATGACTGGAAGCCTATAAGGCTTAAGCTATGGCCATGGAACTGATTTGATAAGAACATTGGAATGAAGGTACTACAACTTTTTCCACAAATAGCAATCAATTTCTTGCTAGGTACAAGTCCCATATAGTCATACATGGCATAGGTTTCCATTCCTTGAGCTCTTTTTGTCTCATCCAACTTTTCAAACATTCTTTAACAGAGACCCCAACACATCTATTCTTCACTCTTGTGAACTTCTCCACTTCTACCCAGACCTGTTTTGTATATTTGAGCATTTGATGAGAAAATGATCTATCACTTTTTCATCTTCTCTATATAAAATACATACTCCATGTTTGTGCCTAGCCTCCATTACAAAACTTCCCAAGTTACAACCTTGTTCACAATTGATAGCCACATAAAAATTCTTGTTGTATGGGGGCTTTTATTTTCCATAATTTCTCATACCATCAAGTTGTGTGTTCAAGACCAGAAGAAAAAATTGCTCGGTACCCCAATTTTGTTGAATAAAAACCCAAGGCTTGATTCTTTGATCATACCTCTGAATCTTTTCCCTCCTAATTCTAACGTGTCTTTTATGAAGATTATCCACATATGCATTCCAGGTATCTGCATTCTCACCATCTATCCCTAGTATATATGACCTCATCCATCCCTGCTTCCATATATTTGTGGCCTTCTTATCGACAATTTGATTGAGAGTGTATATACCATTTGTTTGTCCTGAAATATGTACTCGACTGCTAGAGTACGGAGCTTAGGCATCTGAAATGGATGATTGAATTTGAGTGTGGTAAATGGATCAACAAGACTGAATGAGAAAGGGAAAGGGTAGTAAGCTAAGTGTAGATCAGAGATATTGCATTGGGCAAGGAGTCAAAACTTGAATCTCAATGGTTTAAAGCTAATAAATGGCTAGATAATTTTCTAATAACTCTGAGGCAAGGTAAGAATCATGTTCAATGCATAAAGTGATGAATGACAGCTTGAAATGAAGAAACAACCTACTGCACAAGAGGCATCTATCAAGGATGAATCTCTAACACAACTTTAGAATAATTAACTTAAATAATGATTATAAACAGAGCATCCAACAGTTATGAATTTCTGAAAAAAAACCATGTACACATAACAAGTATAATCATAATGGAGAGGAGCACCAAACAAATGAATTCCTTCACCAAACTACAGAGTATACTAGCAAATAGAACATAATCTTGAATGTAGACAATAGAAACACATAATGAATAATAATACCGTCTCCAAAAAGATATAAAAAAAAAGCTTTAGTACATTCCAAAAGTATTCTTCTCCTTTTAGCTTGAAGTCCCCCTACCACTCTTTCAAACGCCTTTGATTGAACCTCCCCCTGACATTGCGAATGTAAGCATTTGTAAAAATACAAACTCCTTGTTGTTACAATCTTTGAGGAAAAAATGCTAAGTGCTCAATGCCTGCTTCCTCTAGATATGGATTGATCCCTTTAAATATGTATGTGCTTTGCAACTTATTTCTTAAATTGCTACCCAGTTGCCGTCAAATATGGAATCGATCCTCCAACTGCTACTTGAAATCAAGAAGAAATTCATGAATAATGATCATTTGTTTTAAGATGTTTGACCATCTATCTTTTAGATATGGGATTCGAGACTGGTTTGATGCCATGTTCTCCAGTTAAATAAATTTTTTTGTCACTTGTAATCCTCAGAAACTTGAACTATGCATTAAAATATGGATTTACTTCTTTGTGTTCTACCAATTGTCCTCAAATCTGAATTAGATCTATTTTTTACAAGCCTTCCAATCTTAGAAACTACTGAAAGAAAAAAAATCCCTGCTTGAACATTTGGACCTAATAGAGTGAGATGCGCTTTGAATCTGGAAAGTTTTCTCTGTTTATTGATCTCGTTTTTCCTCAGACTCGTTGGTGATGTTGAACATGGCATTTGATGTAACACCCGGATTTTGACCCCATTTGCATTAAAAATGTATATGATGTAAATATTGTATTTAATCCTAGTGTGGAGCTAAAGGAAAATTCCCCACCATCGATTTAGCATTTTATGTTTCGGCGATTAAAAATCGTTGCCAATGGTATTTCGTGCTAGCCAGGCACATTATAATTTTGGACATCATGTAAATATGCAAATTACTTAAATTACCCACAACCAGCTATGTCAATGCAACATTAAAGATATGGGGGCATGATTTCCTAAGAATAAGGGGGGGATATTCAAACCTTTGAGCCAATGGGGAAAAGCCAAATTTCAAAGGGAGAACCCGTCAAAACTTTCAACTACCATTTTCTTGTCTTCTTCCCCAATCATTTATTTATGCCAGAAATTGGTTGAGGTAGTTATTGCATGGGAATGGGAAGAGTATGGTCAAAATTCGAATTGGGCAGAGCACCCATTTTGGAAAAACATGTTTTGACTTCATGGGCAAGTAAAAACCCAAAAACGTATGCCCATTCTACCATGCATCCACGTTTTTCGCTTCCTCGCATTTTTGGATCTCCTAAGCATTCTCCATTCACGTTTTTGGCAGTGTTCTTCATTTTCCCATGGTTGGGAAGTGGTTTTGTTAATGTATAGTGGTTGGGATATCTCCTGGGTGTTTTTTTGTTGTTTCCACATTCCCACAGTTGGGAATTTCGTGTTTTCAAGTGTTGCATAGCCAATGGGGGACATATCCACGAATTTAGGGACTAAGGGAGTCGTTTTTGCCTGCGTGAAGCCTTAGAATGTTTCTGAAACGAATTGCTCATGCTGGGTCGTTTTTCCCCAATTGCCACTTCTGTTTTTGGCTCCCATGACGTTTTTCATCAATCCTAGAACTTGTATTTTGCTATGTATGCATCTTTTGTTTTGGTCTAAACTAGTTTAGAGTGGAACTGGGTTTGAACTAACTCGATAAACCTAGTGTAGGAAGGAACCTCACAGACAGATCTAGAGGGGTTAGTTTTCTTCTTTGCACACCCTGAATAGAACTGGAATGGAAGGCATAGCCTGAGGGACTGTGTAGCAGAGAAGGGGATGCTTCCTTGTGTTGGGTGTGTAGATGTTTTAAGAGCCAAGCCCGTTCTAGTGCAGGTGTCCATAACTCTATGGTTGAGCTCACTAGCTTAGCAGTTCAATCTTTCCACCTCCATGGCAGCCTGATAAACCCAAAATGTAGTTTTGGCTTGGCTGAATTTTGATATATCTTTGGCTATATGTGAGCTTGCTAGTGTTCCCTTATTCCTTGTGGGAATCATGTCCAACTTGAAGGTGGCAGTGCTGCTGAGATATTGATGAGCACACTGACCTATGGTTGGGTGGAACGTTCCAGCAACATACCTAGTTGCGGGACAAGCTTCTTCCAAGATAAGTATCTCTTGTGTTAATCTCTGCCGCTGTATTTTCTTATTTATGAATTATGATGAACATGTTGAATGCTTTGAATGAATAAATTTTGCTTCTGTTGTAGATTGCATTATACATCTGTATATGTTTATGTTCAATGCATTTTTATTATGTCAATGTTCATGGGCCTACTTTTCCTTTTCCCGTCCAAACAATAGCAGCAATGCCTTGGTCGCGTCTTCTCGGGCGAGAGGGGACGTGACATTTGATGGTACCCATATGCATAAGCTTTCTTTTATTTTAAATGTTTATATTGGTCAACGTTTACATGCATCATTAAATCGTACTGCATAGCTTTCTTGAGTCGTGGACTTCTTTTGGGTGTGCTTTTGGTACTTGTATGATGACACTAGGCTATAAGTATGAAGGATGGGCTATAAGCTTAACGTGAATATGGTTCTTCGAAAGAACCACATTTTGCAAAATAATACTTTATCTCCCTTTTAAAAACAAAGCCACTTGATATTTAAAAAAAAGACCATGGTTAAAGTCATGAGTATGGTAAAATTATAATTTTTATTTTTTAATAAAAAACTATTAAATAATAATTTCACTTTTAAATCAAATTATTATTTGATAATCTTATTTTTTAAATAAAAACTATTATTGTGGAGAAACGAGTAAATAGGTTAGCAAACAACAATTCATGGGATCAAATTGTGTAGCAGAAAACGTAACAACTTTGACAAAATTTTGGAGGATAAGGAAAATTTGACACACAATGGTGAAAAGAGCAAAGAATCTGACGGAATCACTTTGGCAATTTCACACAAAAACAAGGGAGCAGTAGTAAAAATTCTGGTCTATGGAGAAAAGGAGTTGACTTGATGGACACAAGGAACTCAAGATTTTGGTAAAAATGCTTGTGGAATTTCCAACAACGAAAATCAACGTCCCCTTTTAGATGTACGCTGTTGGAATCCAAAATTTTATATGAAGTAGATCCTGGTACCAACACGATTGTTTTGAATAAATTCTCCCACTGTATCAGGCAATCTAAACTCATTTGTGCATCCAATCCAAGGGTTAACACCAACCCTTGCTCTCTTGCCCCAACCTTCCAAACCAACTAGAGTTACATATTAATGGGAATGATTGGACTAATTCCTTTCAATGAGTGGATACATTTTTCGTTGGCTTCCTCTAATTTCTGATTCTGTCTATTATTGATCTTATCTTATACTTTTTTTAACCTTGATATGCTTACATAGGCTTTCATGAGTAATTACTCTCCATAGGCTTTTGGCTTCCAAGTATTTTTTGAAGAAGTTAATGTTCTTTAAGCCCCAACCACCTTCATCTTTGGATTCACTATTACCTTCCATTTAACCAGGGGGGTTTCTTTAGTTTCTTTTTTACCAGTTAACAAAAACCTTAGCACCTTCTTCTTAATCTTCTATAGTTCTGGCTTTTTTTTAGGAGTTGCATTTGCACTCCCACATTGTACTTATACATATTGTATTATTTTAGTCTCATTGACCTACTTTTTTGGTCATTCGTTGGACATTAATAACATGATCTTATCTTATCTAGTACCCCTTAAGTATATATGATGAAGTTTGCCAAAATATTGGGATGGCCTTCAATACTTAACCAAAGTCAATCTGACTCCTATTGACAACAACATATAATGTTCAAGATGGGTGTGTACACCCTCCATTTTAGGAAAATGAGATTAAATAATTTTTTGTTTGGATAAACGTTCAGGTCAAGTTCAAAAAACTATTCAAGTGCCTTTGGGTGATTGCTGGTTGAAGAAAATAAATGGCATTAATATGAAACTTTCATTCACACATTCTGTCAAACACTTGAATGTCTAGGGTTTATGATTAAAAATTTACTCATAAACTTGAAATAAAAACCACCATATTCAAGATCTTCTCAAATACTGGAGTATCCATTTACACATGAAAACAAAGATATTTTGGTCAACAGACCGTGCAAAACCCAAACTCCGAGGAAAACCCTAAGAAGAAGATTTTCATTAAGAAGAGTAGAAATTTTAATACACTAAAAGTTTACTTTTAAACCCTCATAGGCACAAATTTTCAAATCTGAAACATCGGCAACTTAACTCAGAAAACATAATTTATCACAAAATTTGTGCCAACATCGAAATTCGTGCCAGGAAACTGTTGTACAGTTTGATGTACAAAAATGTACGGAACTGTACTTTTTGCCTTGAAAACTGTCTTTTTCAGCCTACAATTAATGTTGTGTGGTCTGCATTTATTGCTCTGTCACTTTCTTGGGAATCAATCTAGATCCGATCCCACACATGTGGTTGTCATAAATGCTATTGTACGACCTGTTGAAGCCTGCCTAGGCATGCATGATGCTCCTCCCTCTTGAAAATCGTTTCCATGAGAAAGGAAGGAAATTTTGAATTTCATTGATTGCCCTTTTGTAACACTCGGAGCTTTATGGTATGTAGACATTAACTTCGAAATTCCATTCCCTCTTGATTTGACTCTAAGAGATCAATTCTGTAGATATATTTAGCATGATTAACGTTTTCTTCTCTTCATGGAAAGGCCATATGTTATTCTGATTTAGGAATCAAGCATGTTGCTGAGTATTGTAGCCAATCTTCTTGGCTTCTAAATACTTTTTCAAGCCTAATTCTTTGGTAAGTCTAAGCTTTATTTCAAATTCTGAGATGATTGCTTGGGAAATAGAAAAACTTGGAATTATATTGCAAGGATCTTAGTTAAACATGATTTGTTTGACTTATTTGTTTTTTCTTTTACAAGAAATTGATGATTCTGAAATGTTTTGAATGGTGCAACTGTTAGTTGAATTCATATATTTATGAGCTTCTATATTATGACATAATCACAAAGACCTTGTTCACATGATATGACATAATACTACGAAATGTTTTGAAAAAATACAATTACAAGAGTATGCTTAGAATGCTTCATATACTTGACTACCAAGGAATTGGGGTTTTAATTCTATATGGCATTCATTAAGACTCCATAATAATTGAACTGATAGATAAAAAATGAGGAATAGAGAGGGGTTCTAATTCTGTTTGGCATTCTTTTTGTATTGTGATATGAAAATTTATGGTGTACCTGTGTATGCATGGTTGTGTATACACTTGATATGTGTGGTTACTGTTGATGAGATGATTTTTATATTCATGGTTGGAAAACTCATGAGAATGCATAAATTATCACACTGATATTTGCAATATAACACAAAGTATACATTATGTAATGAAATTGATACTAATGCTTTAAATTGATTATTTCTTGGTATTTGCAGAAAAATGGTGATGATGACTACGTAGGTGATGATCCTGATTATGTTGTCACGGATGCACTAGAGAAAGATATTGGTGATAATGAAACAAATGGATCAAATGGAAATGATGATGGATGTGATGTTGTGATAGATGATGATGATGATGATGATGATGATGAGTATGAGTATGAGGTTGATGATGATGATGGTAGTCATTGATGTTACTATTGAGATTGTGGATGTTTTTTGTGTTCTTCATGCTACTAGACACATTGCTATTTTTGTGATTATCCAAGTTCATATTACATTTTGGGTCATTTTGATTTGTATGGTGTATTCATGTTGACATATAAACTTTGATTATTGTTGATCGTTTTCACTTTTCTAGGCATGGATATCAAAAAAAAAAAAATTGTGATATTGGTATTTTCATTATTATTATTATTATTATTACATATATATATACATACATACATGTATGTATGTATGTATGTATGTATGTATGTATGTATATATATATATGTATGTATATATGTGTGTGTGTGTGTGTGTGTGTATGTACATATATACATATATATATGTACATATACATATATGTATATATACATACATATGTATATATGTATATATATACATATATGTATATGTATATGTATATATATACATACATATGTATATATACATATATGTATATGTATATGTATATATACATATACATATACATATATGTATATATATACATATATACATATGTATGTATATATACATATATACATACATATGTATGTATATATATACATATACATATACATATATGTATATATATACAT